>JAGPOW010000261.1:6185847-6219556 GCA_030014935.1 Caiman crocodilus
GCGTTCCTTGACATAGAGCGCAACCCCACCGCCTCTTTTCCCCACCCTATCCTTCCTGAAAAGGGCATAGCCATCAATGCCTACGGCCCAGTCATGGGTTGGGTCCCACCAGGTTTCCGTAAGGCCAACCAAGTCCGGGTCTTCCACAGCCACCAGGAGAGTCAGCTCCTCCTGCTTACCTCTCATGCTGTGTGCATTTGTATAGAAGCATTTAAGGCTATGCACTGCCACCTCCCCCTCCCCACATGTATCCCCCAAGCTTACCACCACCTTTGCTCGTCCGACTTACCTGACTTAGCGGCCGAGCATCCTCTTCTCCTCCGGCAGGCCCGTCCCCTGGCGAAGCTAGTTTAAAGCCCGCCGCACGAGATCAGCCAACCTGGAAGAAAAGAAACGCTTACCCTTAGGTGATAGGTGAAGTCCATGCTCCGCGTAGAGATATGTGGGCTGTGATTGAAGAATCCGAATCCCACATCATAGCACCAACCCCGAAGGTGCTGGTTTACAGCCTCGTTACATGCCTCGTGTCGCCTTCCTCGTTGACTCACCGGCAGAATGGAAGAGAACACCACCTGCGCTCCAATCGTCTTGAGCTGCCCTCCAAGAGCCTTGAAATCTTCAATGATATATTCTTCATTCATTTCAAATTATTTGCAAACTTGTTCATATAAGGCCGGGCTACTGATCAAAATGCTTTGAAGATGCCTTCTAAGGGTAAACCAGACTAAGACAATTAAAATACAAGTGTCCATATGTTAAAGCTCTAACTCTGGCTAAGCGCCCTGTGAATATCTCAGAGTTATGCCACTTCAGGCAAGGATTAGCTCTAGGCCATGGTACCTAGCTTATGGCAGGGTAACTTCAGTCTGCTCCATGGAGATGAAATGAGCAGTTTCAGTTCTCCAGCATCCCAGAAGGTACTGCTCTCAACCCCCTCCCTCACCACCAAGAGCAGGGATATAGCCCCCGTGTCCTGGCTCCTAGCTATGCCCCTGCTTGCCAGCCTTAGTGACAAGTCAGAGAGAGCTCTGCAGGCGAGGAACAGAATTAACCCTTAATGTGCAACTGCTCATAGCACATTCAAACTTGAAGTATGTCTTTGCTAATGTTAGAGAGAGAGATTTTATAGGAACCAACTTTACTCTTGTGATAGTTAGAGAAGCTTTCTAGTGCAAGACATTCTTCATCAGGTCTAAGCAGCGAGAGCCACCATGACGGAGTGGAAGGGAAAGGAATTCACAGAAATAACAGATGAACAATTAGCAGAAGAAAAGAACTTGGTCACTGGGAGATGAAGGCTTATCAAAAGCGGGGATAACACTGTATGAATGTCAGGTATATATTTTCAGGTACTGTACCTATTTAAAAGAATGCAGCGTATAATTTAGGAGCTTAAGTCTAAAAAGAATTTAAGTTAAATTCTTAAATAATTTAGAATCTTAAATCTAAGGAATGGGCTCAATAATAGAACTCGTTGGCTTGGAAGACTACAAGGTCAGACACAAAACTCATTAACTCTATTAGGCTTTGTGCCTGTTTCTCTTCACCCTTCTACTGCTCTGCAGTCTGCTACTACACGTGGAACAGAGTGGTGTTCTCTGCTAGTTGATACCTCCACACTGGAATATCTCCTGATAATCCTTGCCTTGCTGAGGAAGGGGAATGACATACAAGTGAAAGTAGTTTCAGTGGCTCCATTGGATGAGTGGTTTTGCAGAGAACTGTTTTCATAAAGTTGGTAGTTATTCATGTACATTTTAAACTCATTAATCTACTCATGCAAATATTCCTACTCTCCATTATCAGCTAGTAAGTGCACTAAAATGATAACTATTTGTATAATGACTAGATGAGGCATTCTTGTCCTTGGGATACTTGTTTGGTTTTTTTTAAATAAACACCCGCTTGGAACATGTTTCCATTAGAGTTGCTTGAGTCTCTTGGCTGAAAAGAACATAATGCATGTTTTATAACCTTTCACAGAAACCCCTGAGTTTTCACAATGACATAACATTAAAAGAACCGTGTTGAAACAATGTTAAAATTATGGCAGCTGTGTTTATTGCCAGGAGATTCCTTTACTCATTTGGAATCTTTTGGGGGTTTGGTTTTTTTCGTCTGTTAGTTTTAATGTTAATTATATATATATATATATATATATATATATATAAAAAAAAAAAAAAATCCAAGCATGCCAGTGTCTTGACACTATCTTATTGGTGTATTGCTCTTTTCTGTTAGTCTTTTTTACACCAACTTCAGGAGGGATGTGGACAACTTGGAACAGGTCCAGAGGAGGCCACCCGCATGATCAGGGGGCAGCAGGGCAGACCCTACGAGGAGAGGCTATGGGACCTGAACCTGTTCAGCCTTCACAAGAGAAGGCCGGGGGGGGCGTGGAATCTAGTGGCCATTTACAAACTAGTCAGCGGGGACCAGCAGACATTGGGGGAGTCCCTGTTCCCCTGAGCACTACCAGGAGTGACAAGAAATACTGGTCATAAACCGGCAGAGGGTAGATTCAGGCTAGACATCAGGAGGCGCGACTTCACAGTCAGGGCAGCTAGGATCTGGAACCAACTTCCAAGAGAAGTGGTGCTGGCTCCTACCCTGGAGGTCTTTAAGAGGAAGTTAGATGAACACCTTGCTGGGGTTGTTTGACCCTAGCATCCTTTCCTGCCCATGGCAGGGGGTTGGACTTCATGATCTGCTCAGGTCCCTTCCGACCTGACCAACTAAGAGAATCAGCACTTAAGTTCAAACTTGACCTGACAATATAATACTGCAATTTGGACTGCCTGCAATTGAATTGGCTAGAGAAGGTAGTTGGCTACAGAAGAAAGTATAAATAAATAACCAGTCATTTCTTCCTTTGTTCCACTAGTGGGGAAAAAAAAAAGTCAAGGTTTGTAGTTTAATTTTGAAAGTTCAGTATAATTTGTGTACTTAGGAGCATTTTAAAAAAAGAAAAAAGCCCAAAATGAAAAGGGTAGAAATGAAGACGTTAAGGGGAGGTAGTTAAATATTCAGTGACACTATGAAATCAAAAAAGTCTCTGAGGTTACATGTAAAAATATCACCTTACACATTTTAGAATCAGCCTTAATGCTGTTCTCTTTCCATCAAAAAGGGCATATTTTGTATGTGACCAATTTCAGCTTCAGATTAGAGTTCCTTATTCCGACTGATCTTTAGCACACACAATTCTTATCTGATCAGATTGAATAGAACACAATATTGAAAATGCATAAAGAGCAAGAAGCTATTTAAAATATTTTCTCTGTAGGTACATTTAAGGCTTATATTGACCCTTCTTACTATAGAATGTGTTTGTAGCTTATGCTAGTGAAGAGGTAATAACGTCAAGGCATTGGAGAAGCAGCGTCAAATATATGCTCTGCAGAGCCAAGTCATTAGGCCTATTGGGCTCCTAAGGGAGTTATGAATTTGGGGTTGGGGGCCCACCACCCAAGTCCAGGATATAGAGCCCCCTTGGGAATATCGCTGCATTAACCCCTGCCATTCCTGTTCCTAGTGCCGCCACAGCCAAATCTGACCCACAGAGAGCCTGGATGCAGATGGGGAGATGGAGCGGGTACCCATACATCATAGAAGTATTCAAGTTCCATAGGTTTCCTGAGCCATTTGTTGATCCGGGTTAACTCATCTTCCCACCTGTAAACTGAAATTCCTCAGCATGCATTAGGGGCTTGATCTGATAGAAGATGAGGGTACTTATTAATTAGGCGCTGCAAAATGTCATTTGTGTGTGCTAGACTGTGGAGTGGAATCCAGAACCCATAGTCGGGTGCGTAGGCTCCTGATACAGTGCGTGGGAGAGGTAGACAACTTCAGAAGGGCAATCCAAAAAAACCCGCACTCTGAGCTGGGCAGTAGAGAACAGTGGGCATGGACGGGTATGTCTGTAATCGTGCCCCTTTAGTGACGTAGTTGTGAGAGTCAGAGCTATGACCGAGTGCCTCTGTCTGCTGGGGATACAGAACCTGGGATCTTATCCTTAGTATAGATGCATCTGTTCACTGAAAGAACTGAGCAGGACTCACTGTTTCCCTTTAAAGCTTAGCTGCTGGAGGAGGGGAGGGGGATGGTTAGTGGGATTGGCCCCTAGAAGTTCATGCCAAGTGCCACACTTAATGATCTACTGATCCAGGGTCCATCTTGCTTATTCTCTTTCTGGACCCATGAACCTTATATTCTTTTTGTACAACTTCAGCATAGGGGTGGACAGTGCTCCTCCTGGCTCCCCAGTACTGCGTATGGCCTAGGGTTTGAGGAAATGTCCTGGCAGTGAAAGCTGCTGGTTTGAATTCCTTCAGTTTGGAGATGGCATAGAAGCTGGATCTCTTTCTGGGTAAATGTCCAGTAGACTATCCTGTCAAGGGTAGGTACGGTCGGTCCTTCCTCTGGTTTGAGAGCAGCCGTGCCTCGTATTGTGAAGAGCTGGGTCCTGGCGGACCTTATGAGACAGGCGCAAGCCCTTTGGGCGGATCAGGCCAATCAATGACTCGATTTGTGTTGGTTAGATTCTTTGGTCCTGGCTTGTCGGGGAGCAATGTAGTCCTTAGATGGAAAAGTACAGAAACAAACCTCTAGGTGCTTAGGGTACTGAAGGCATTGACAGTAGTGATTTATTTTATTTTATTTTATTTATTTTTTTAGGCACCCCAAGGGTTGGATGGCTGTTTAGGGGGAAGGTTTTCCTATCAGAATTTTACAGAATTCCATTTCACTCCTGGGTTTTAGGTGCTCTTTTGGCTTGTGTTTTTGGACCTTGTTCTTAGCAACTCCTCCATCATATTGCCGATTCTCCCCAGACTTTGACCAGTGAGATCTGTGGGGTTATGGCTTCCTGCAGCTGGTTGCTGTTCTTTCTGTGCTATAATGGAGGATTGCTGTGGGGATAGCTAGGTCATGGAAAAGGATTTTGTACGACTACTTAATACAATTAACGATTTGAGGAGGGGAAAAAAACCCTTTGCATCGAGGTAAATGTTTTCAACTCCACTGCATCTATTTGAAGGATGGTATTGGAACAAGTACAGGATTTGAAATATCTGGTCCTTGGTAGCAGGAGTTCAAATTTCAGAAGATTTCATATCTCCTGCTTATCCTTCTGAGATGGATAAAATGATCTCTATGTAGATGGCCATATAGGGTTACTTATTAGAAACAAATTCTGGTATTATTGCATGTTTATGAAAAAGTAGAGATTTACTTTGGCATCTTTAGGATAAAAAAAAAAAGAAAGAAAAATAAAAGTCCTCTTGCATGTGTTGTACACTTGTCTGTGATCTGATTCCCATTCTGTTTGCTTCCTCTTCTCTTGAAGGTGTTTGTTTCACTGATATACATCTGTATATGTATAGTGTGAGGAGTGTATAGAGTGAGGAGTTTTGGAAATTACTTGCCGGACTGTGGCATCTCAGTGTAAAGTATTGTTCCTATTCAGGGAACTAGTATTTTTTTCTATCTTCATTCTTTCTGGATATCTATTTGCTTATACAGTCACGCAGTCATTTTGTTCTGAAGTTTAAGTTGCACTGGTCCTTTCCTCTTTTGAGTTCTTGTAGATTGTTGTGGGATCTGCCAGGCTACACCGTAACTGCTTCTGCTGTGGCTTCAACCTTGTGACCTTTGGGCTGTCAACCACATGCCTTTTCATTCCATCCAGGAAGAGCACACACCAACTGCTGACACTTCCTTAGCCTGATGAAGGGTTTTTGAACCCGAAAGCTTGCTTAATAACTATTCTCCCACTGTTTGGGTTGGTCTAATAAAAGATATCAGATTCACCCAAGGAACCTCATCTGCCTATGTCCTTAGACCAACATGGCTACAACCTACACCCCTGCAACCATATGCCTTAGCACCCATGCCACCCCAGACCACAGTTGTACTGGTTACAAGTTGTAAAATAGCCCTTGTTTCTTGTATGTTAAGTGAGCATCTTTATATTTATGCAGATGTATTTAGGTCTTGGTTAGACTGAGGCAGACTTTCAGGGAAAAGGGAGAGCGAGCAAGACAGAATGGAAGAATTCCAATTTTTTTAATAAAGAAAATGACTGCAGTTAATTAAAACAAATAATTTGCCATGCTAGACTTTATAGTAAATCAGATTTGTCTGAAATGTAATACTTTAAAAGTTAAAGTACTTTATGGATTTGCAATTTTTTTTCTTTATACACCCAGTGTAGTCATTCTAAAGAAAAGCTGAAAATACATTTTTGCTGAGTTACAGAAGTTTAATAGAACACTAGGATCCACCATAGTTGGTGGCAGAACATTCATAGGAATAAACCTTAATCTAGATGGAAAAAGGTGGCATTCTGTACTGGTCTTCAGTGAGTGCTGTAAAATGTTTGCCATAAATCTGAGCCCCTTCTTTCTTCTAAAAGGTTTGTATACGCCAGATTTGAAAATGATGTGCATCTCTATATAGAAAATACAATTTTCTGTTTGTTATTGTGTTTTTCCTATTGAAGACAAGATCTGAACAGTAAAAAGTATTTAATTTTTGCAATGCTACATCTTTCAGTGCCTTGAAAAGCATAAAAATGTGATTTTGTGTTTTGGGGAAGGTAGCTGGATTTTTTTTCTTAACTCAGTTCGCCAGAGATCGATGATTATATTTGGCCTCTCTAGAACAGTAGAAATTGGTCATAGTCCTTTTCACAAAGACGTAGTCCAGTCAAGATGGTTTTGGTGATTTGTGCTACTTGTAGGCCCCAAGGTAAGGGTGAGAGGAGAGCTGTCTGGTCTTTTTATTTATTCTTTAAACTTCTTATAATGAGACAGTATAGTTCCTTCACTTTCTGAACTAACCAGTGTGCAAACTAGTTTCTTCAAAGGCCTTGTATTTTGGTCTTTACTAAGCTACTTCTTCATCCTTCAGTATTTCTGAGAATGTAAATGTCCCATTCTAAAGTCACATTTTAGCACATCAAACAAGATTAATTTATATTTCTATAAATGTTGTTAGTTTGTAATAGGAATGTGTTGTCAGATCAGAAGAACTCTACCTCGGGGTAAAAGATGTGCAGAAACCTCTCTATTATCCATTACTTGCCTAAATGGTATAGTGGGCTTTTTATGCGAGTTTTTTGTACTTGAGATGAATTGCATTCCAAGTAGATTTGCATCCAGATAGCACATTAGCATACTTATTTAAAAGGGACATAATGGCAAAACTTTTTAATTGCTTGCTATAACAAACATCTTGGTGTAGTGCAATCATTTTCACTGCAATATTGCAGACTTTTAATATTATTTGTCATAAATGTGACAAAAAGGGCATAGATATATATATGAGACTTATTTATTGTATTTATTTCTCCGCTCAGTTGTCCTTTCATGCTGTTCTTGTGAGCGTTCATAGCAAGTTCATATTTCTATCTCAGGAATCCTCATGCTCTTTTCAGTTTCTTGAATGTAACATTTTACCTTTTTGTGTGTTGTGCCATAGAATTTCATGAGTTGGCTTTTGGGAGCCCATGACAATGACAGTGAATTCTTTTTCAGGGAGAACTACAAAACCAAATTGAATCAGTTTCAAATAGGTATTAAAGAAGGTTATGTTACATGTCTTGATTTTCCTTCATTTTGTTTCTTTTTCTTCCCTGCTATTAATATAGGATAGCACAGTTAAAGAATCCTGAGCTAGCAGTGCCTCTTGCTCCCAAGAGGGAATTCTACCTTCCACCCTGGTGCTTTTGATGCAGTGAAGCAAATTTCCATAGTGGTTAGTTCTCTAGGGAAGCCCTAAGGCAGGGGTGGCAAATTCATGCAGCCCCATGGGTCGGATGAGTGGTGCAGGGTTAGTTGAGCCCATGGACCACTCCAATTCTCTTCTCCTTCACTTTTTTCCTCAGCAGCTCTAATCTGTTGGCTGCTCCAGCTGGTTTGGGACCCATGTTGCACGTAGTGTGGCTCCTAGAGTGGCTGGAACAGGGGGAGGCACTATATCATTTCTCCTAGCTGTTGCACCTAACGCTTCTATTGAGCCATCCCAAAACTTCCAGACTCGTACTGAGTCTGTGATCTATCAAGACTCCCAAGTCCTCTTCCATAGTGCTACCATCCAGCCACGTGTCACCCACTTTGTAGCTGTGTTTTTGATTATTCCTCCAGAAGTGTAGCACCTTGCATTTCTCTGCATTGAACTTCATCCTGTTAGCTCCAGCCTAACTTTCAAATCTGTCAAGATCCTTTTGAATTACACTGGCATCCTCCAGTTTATTCATGGTTTCCAGTTTCATGTTGTCTGCAGACTTGCTTAACAAGCTTTCTGTGCCAGCATCCGAATAATTAATAAATGTGTTGAATAGCACCAGGCCCAGGAAAGACATCTGTGGGACTCCACTTGAAACCTCCTGCCATTCTCGCATTGACCCATTAAGAATTACCCTTTGCTTGCGGCTATTGAGCCAGCCATCTTTCTCCTTGACATAGTTTTATCTAGCCCAGGATTTCCCAACTTTTTTTGCTCCAAGGCATACTTACCTAAATAAAAAAGCACCACGGCACACTGGATGCGGAGCAGGGGGTGGGAGTGGCACGCGACCAGCCAGACGCTGATGGGGAGGGGTGGTGCGTGGCCAGCCGGATGGCATTTTGGGCTGGAGCCAGACCCCCTGTCTGGCTGGAGGCACACTCCCTGTCTGCCTGTGTCTGCAGCATCAGTAGGTGTGGGGCGTGGATCTGGCCCAAAATGCCACGGTACACCAGTTAGGAAACACTGATCTAGCCAACATTTCTCCAGTTGTTTGGTTCTGAGAAGGTTGTGCCAGACCTTGTTAAAAGCCTTACTGAAATCCAGGTACAGTATATCCACAGCAGTCCCTTCATCCACCCAAGCAGTTACTTTGTCAAAGGAGGAGACCATGCTTGTTTGACATGATCTTAGTCCAAGCTGGCCGCTTGAGATCAGTCTTTCCTCTTCCAGATGTTTAAGCTTCAGTAACTTCCCAGGTACTGGTTTGGGGCTCAGCAGTCTGTAGTTCCCTGGGTCCTCCTCTTTGCCCTTTTTTTAAAGAGGGGCACTACTCGAGCCCTTTTCAAATCCTTTGGTATCTGTCTAGTCCTCCACAACTTGATGAAATCATTACCAAGGGCTCTGAGATCTCCTCTGCCAGTGCCTTCAGTACCCTGGGATCAGGTTCATTCAGCCCTGCTGACTTGAATTAATTCAGATCCAGAAAAACCTCTCTGACTAAAAGCTCTCTTTTATCTCCTTCCTCAGCTTGTCCCCTTCTTTATCCAGATAGTCCTTACTGGGTGTCTGCCTGCAGGTTAATTTTTTTGTCAAGACTGAGGGAAAGGAGCTATTGAGTAGGGCTGCATGAAGCTTCAGCTGGTATTCAATTCAGAGGCGATTCGGCCTGATTTGGTGGCTGAATCGCCGAATCCTAATCGAATCGGAGACCAATTTAAAGGTCCAAATTGATTCAAAGCTCTCCAAATCTTCAGACAAGATTTGGAGAGCTTTGATTTGGACAGTCCCTGGTGGCTGCAGTAGGGAGCTATAGCTGACTCTGAACTGGGAAGTACTAGGGGCAGGGGAGCGGGGAGGGGACCATGGGGGACCCCTGCTGGCCTCCCCAGCCCCTCCACGGCTGCACCCGCATGCCCCAGCTTGGTACTTAAAAAAACAAAGCCCTGGTGCTCACGGTGCTGCCAGGAGGGGGAGCAATCCCCGCTGCCCCCCCCACCCCATGCTGCACGGGGGGGCTCTGCACAAGCCCCACCACGGGTCCCTGCCTGGGCCAGCTCTGGCCCTCGAAGGAAGAAAGAAAAAAAAGCCGATTAAATGCTCTGGGACTCACTGTTCCTGCCATGGCGTCATGGCTTTGGGGGTTCGTGCACAGCCCCGCTGGTGGTGTGGGGCAGTGGGGTCACCCCTGCCGGCAGAAGTGGTGAGTACTGGGGTTTCTGGCGTTTTGTTTACTTAAAGGGCCGGAGCTAGCCTGGGCAGGGCACCCATGGGAAGGCTGGGGGAGCGGGAGTGGAGTCGAGGGGCTTGTGCTGAGCCCCCCATGCAGCGTGGGGCAGTGAGGGATAGTGGGGATCACTCCTCTCCCCTGGCAGCACCTGGTGAGCACTGGGGCGTTTTTTAATAAGTGCTGGGAGCTGGGGCAGGCGGGGCAGCCATTGCTGGGCTGGGAGAGGGGCGGGGGATGTGCCTGGCTGATTCAGAGATCCGGCAGCAGCTGAATCTCCGAATCAGATTCAGGTGAATTGAATCAGGACAGTGATCCAAATCATCGCGTTGAATCACTGTCCTCTGAATCAGCCGAATCTGAATCTGAAAAGAATACTAGGTGTTTCGCACAGGTCTCCTGTTGAGTAGCTGTGCCTTCTTTGTTCCCATCTTCTGTTAAAAGTTCCCTCTGGCTTGCTAAGAGAGATCCCACAGCTTCCTTGGTCCTTCTTTTCTGGCCATTATACTTGTCCTTAGCCCCTTCGCCAGGTGCAGCTCATTCTTCATCTTTGCCTTGCTGACTTTGTCTCTAGGTTCTTTCCTGGTTTGCATTCTTGGTGACTTGCTCATTCTTCCATTGCCTATATACTTTCCTTTTGCATTTAAGTTGGGACAGCTTCTTGTTGGGCTTCCAGTAAATGCAGCGCCCTTTAGAAGCTCCCAGTCCTCCTGGGCACCTTTATCCTTCAATCTGTCTTCCCATAACACCAGACCTGTTAGCTTCTTGAGTTGGATGAAATCTGCCTTTTTGAAAAAGCATCATGCTTTCCCTGTTGTCGGATCTGGATTTCTATCCTATTGTGATCACTGACTTCCAAGTCACCCATCACCTTTACACGCGCCGCCAGTTCTTCACTGCTGGTCAGGACAAGATCCCCAGCTTGTATCCTCCACCTCCTGGACCAGAAAGTTGTCCTCCACACAAGTTAGGAACTGGTTGATATTTTATGTTTGGCTGCATTGTTCCAGCAGATATCTGGAAAACTGAAGTCTATCATCAGTACCAACCCATAGCTTTTGGGTAGAATTGACACGTGCTTGCAGAATGCCTCATCCACTTCCTCTTCCAGCTTCGGTGGCCTAAAATAAATCCCAACCATTATATTAGTGCTTCCTTTTTCACTTTTCATCTTCACCCCAGGGCATTCTGCTTTGGAAGACCTCCTGTGAAGTCACTTTGGTTTTGGGTTATCACAGTATATCAATAGATAAACTTTTTTTAATCACACTGGTTTTCCATGAAAAATGAAAGACATCTTAAAATTAATAAAGTTAAATAGAAATGTGAAATATTTCAAATTGTATGTACTTATTGTATGAGAAATTGAGGAATAGGCATACATTGCACTATTTTAAAGTTTACATGCTTGATAGCATAGAGTGGGGTTAATTATTCTGTTTTTTAATGATCTTTGATTTAGGTTAAAGACTTGGATTCAGATAGTCTGAATAATCACCCAGATGTTGCATATTTTGGGACTTAACTCATCATCTTCTCCTGTTCTGAGAGTTCAAGTGCATTTTTAAGCAGTGGTTAGATCTGCTAGCTTACTAGACAAAAGCTAATTTTACCTGTAAATTAGTAAGGGTCATCTGTCAGATTGCTCACCTTAGCGTGCAGCTGATGCATCACTCTGCTATTATATAGTGACATCTGGCACAGAACGTTTAGCTTTGCAAGAAGAGTCATTTTTGTAGGTTCAAGGTCCCCTAGATGCAAATAAAAGTAAATTTCTAACATTAAACCTTTTGGGACATCATTTTAGAGTTTGCCGTCTGTTTGATAGAAAATGCATTTTACCTATGCCTACTTGAAAGCTGTTATCATTTGAGGAGGATGGTCTTGAAAGAGCTTTTGTATTTTAGAACATTGGAATTGGCAAAAGGGTGTTTAAATGTCCTATATGGATATAGATCTGTCATCTCAAGGACAAAGGTCGAAAAATGGAAGGCATTCTACTAAATTAGATAGTAACACACCTTGCTAGCAATGGAAAAGGATAGTGATTTTGGAAGGATTCTGCAAACTATCTAGTTTCTTACATAGCAAGCGTAAAATGAAAATGCCGGAGTATTTAAGGTGCACCAGGAGACATGTCTCCCTGCTCGAGAGATTACATTTAGAATGCTAATTTAGGTTGTAGTTATTTTTCATAATGTGTGCAATCCTTCTGTAGTATTTAAAAGGAAAGAACGGCAGGATAATTACGTATAAGCATGTAAACTATTGAAGAACTCCAGCAGAATTGATTAATTGTATTCGGGATATTGTATGTGCCTTGTCTAATCCAATACTATGCTTTCAGATGACTTCTTAACATGAATGATGGCACATTTAAGTGAATAGTGACAAGGCAAGACGCATAGTAGAAACTTGTCTCAAGGGGACAAGATTGTTTAGTAAAATGATTTTTCCCCTGTTTTCCCATCTATTCAATCAAAGGCTCGTCATTATGTAAAACACTTTATTCCTTAAGATGACATGTTGTGTGAGTGTTAAATGTTACTGTCACATCACAAAATAGAAAGATTTTCTTTCTAGAGAGGAAAACATTACCTTGCAGCAGCTGCCTTCTCTTCTCTTGCCCTTTTACCTCCTCATTCAAACAATGTCTAGTTTCCCACCTCTTCAGAATAGGATAGAATTAGAAATCTCTAAAACAAACCTCTCTCCTCTCTGCACTTCTCACAAACATAGATGCAAGGGTGCAGCTAATTCACAACTGTCAGCTTCCTTGTGCTTCACTTCCTACTTCATCCCTCCCCTCCTCAGGCTTTTAAATGTCTCTTGTTCGTGGAGGATCTTGTGACCTTTCCTTAATTCTTCCATTAACTGGAACATCTTTGTTTTTCTTTGACTTCTTTTTAAACAGATGACTCTTGCGATCTCTGCTTACTTTTTTGGCTGTTGCATTTGATCAGCTTTCTTTTTTGTTCCTCGCTTCTCAAGTGTCATCAGAACTTTTGGGCTCTTTGTTTCCTGTCCCTCCCCCTGTTTGTTCAGTTTTTCTTTATTTTAAATAGTTTTCCTACTTCTTCAAATGCTTCCCCATGCCCTGCGTGGAATACTAAAGACTTGTCCTTGTTGTTCACATCTGTGGATCCATGCATAGGTGGTACAACTTCCTCCAGCCAGAAGTGACCATTTTGCTCCATGTGAGCTTTCCAAGAAATCTCTGAAAATGCTTCCTTCCTCGTTGGCACTGGGTACCAGCTATGCCCATCATTAGTATTCTTGATGTTGGAGTAGAAGACCCCTGCTGAAACCATTGCACCACCCTTACAGTGCCACAGATGTGACAATACGTAGGTTTTGTTGCAGTCATGACTTCAATTGCAGACAAAAACTAGCTCTTCTAAAAATAACTTGCTCTATACATGATGAAGAGGAAGAGGAGAGTTTTTTGCTAACAGCAGCGCCTGACTGTCTCAGTGATAGCACTCTGGGAGCTTCATTCAGAAAACTCTCTATTGATTCATAAATGCAGTTTAGAGTTTATGGAAATGGCTGCTACCAAGGCACTTGTGCACATCCAGATTTTTCAACATTATTCTCAAAACTGTTTTGTCTTGGCTTTCCAATACATTTTACATTTCATGTAAAATTTCTTTACTAACATTAAACGCACTCGGCCAAACTAGTGCTTCATATGTCATGACCTTGTAATTCCTCATGCTGTGCCCTGGCATCTGAGGTTCAGCATAATGCCCTTGCTTTGGTGACTTCTAGACACTGGAAATTAGAGTAGTCAGAAATAATTACATAATTGGGATTTGGCCAGGATGCTAAGGTTAACACTTTTCCTCTTGCAAGAAGTGTCATGAGGGTTTCAATAATGAGGGGTCAAGACTTCAGTTTTATTTCTCATTGGAAAGATAATGTCTCCAGCGGTGTATCCAGCTGTTGTGCAGAGTATTTAGTGCACTTAAAAGGAAGAAGTCTCCCCATGCTTTTGATGCAGTTCTCTTCATCACCTCCTAACGCTAGAGTTTTCTTCCAGAACGGATTTACATTCTAAATGTTTCTGTGGGATGGACCCTTTGCATCTTCGATTTTCTCTTGTCCCCTGGCTGCGACTTGTTGATTCCTATTGCACTCGTAGTGTTGAATGCTCTCATTCTCAATAAAAAATGTAGTGGGAGAAAGTCAATGCAGCCTCTCATTTTGGAAAGAGCTAGGACACGGCAAGTGATGATGATGATGCATTTCTCATGGTTCACCACCTATATTTAACTAGCGTTTGATGATCTTTCTGGCAGGCTGCTTGCATTTCAGCTGAGTCAGCAGTTCTCCAAGGCGACATATGGGCTGGGGCAGGAAAACAAATCAACTGAAAAGGACAGAAAATAGAGGGCCCCTCTGCTCCACAGGGCAGGGTTGAAGGGCCAGTCTGGAGGAGATATTGATAGCATCATCACTAGTGGTTTTCATCTTTATAATATTCAAACAGCTGTGAAAAGCTTCAGGCTTGCAGGTTTCTGATTATTTAGATTTTAACAGATGGCATGAAGAATAATGTGGAATATGCAAGAAAATCTAAGGCTTTAAAATGAACTACAAAGTATTACTTGAGTGCAACTGTAAGAATCCACAGTTAATACATGCATATAGGATGTACAACACTGTTGAAGAAATACTTGTATAGAATAATTTTGATCTGCTTAAAGAAACCCCTGTTGGTTATGCAGCCAGTATGTTACCTTTAATTATTTTTTAATTTTTTAAAAATGTCCTAGTTTATTGAAAACAAAAAACTGGGGCCAAGAGGCTCTAAAGTGGACAGTGGCTCTAAAATTCAGACCTCATTAATATGAACGAGGTAGGGTAGATGAGGGGTCACATTATGGGGCTGGTATCTGGGCAAATACAGTTTCCTTAAAGGTCAGTTTAACAGAGAAGCTGGATATCTGTTTACATGGCTGGTATCTGAAAAAACAGAATGTTAAAAGCTCAATTTAGAGAATATCACTGAAAATGGGGGGGAGGGGGGAGTTTTAGAGAAATGTTTGAAATGATGGGATTTCATATTTTTGATGACCCTAATTTTTCCTTATTTTTCTAAGTTAAAACAGGATTTTTGGTCATTGTCATCCTTCCACACTAGCTCAGCAACCGTTCTGGGACTGTCAGCTGATAAAGCAGCCACTGGGATGGCAGAACGTGTCATCCTTTATTGACTTGGCCATGCAAAGATATCTAAGGAGCATGCTTTTAATTAACCTCTTATGAATTTTTCCACACCTGATTTTGAACTTTGATCAAAAAAATTAGAATTCAAAGCCATCTAAAGTTACCAATACACACATGTGTAACCTGCAAGTAGTATTTTCTTGCAGTGGAAAAGATGTGTGCATGGAAGTGGAAGAGAAGAGGAGGGCTGTGGTGGGGGTTTGATTACAAAAACACAGTCGAATAATTATACAAAGATGTCAGATTACAAAAGAATTGTACAACATTGCATTTTTTTAAAAACTGTGTTGTGTTATTCTTAGCCTTCTGACTCAACAGCCTCATCCAGGTATTCTCAGAGGGGAGGATGTTTTCAGTAGCTGACTGATTAGAGCCAATTTATCATGAAATGTTGAACAAATACAATATTCCTTTTGTAAAAAAAAGTTTGATACAGTGAACACTAATTCAACCTTTCCAAACACTGTCCATTGCATTAATACTCCTGCTGCATTTTTTTAAACACAAAAGAAACTTGTCTTTATATAACAACAGATTTTGACTGGACATTGTAGTACTAGAAAAAATGATAAAATATCAATGTGGGATATTTCAGGGGTGCATATTTTGACTTTTGCAGGGCAGAACCTTTTAATGCTGGATTTTTTTTAACCATTTTAAAAAAATCTATCGATATCCCATTCAAATGTTGGTCAGGTTTTCGCTCCTGCTGTTTTCCTGTATGTGGTGCTGTTTACCTACAAGAGTCTAAAGTTAGCCTTTTGTTATAAATAGCTTTCTGTACAGCAAAAAGTTCTGAAGCTCAACTGTGTTAATATTGAATGAAATATTCCAACAAGGTCCTTCTATGCCTGCAGATAAACTGAAGAAGAAAATGTTTGATCTGCCCTTGTGCGAATATACTATGCCAAAGGTTCCCAAACTTTTTTTTTATTGCATACCCGCTTCCAGATTTACCAACTGCCCATGTACCCCTACCAGCATACATTTTATATTTTAACCCCTTACATGCCAGTTATTATAATGAACATGAAATCTGCCATGACATAATATCTCCTGCGTACTGCCGGGGGCACGCATACCATCATTTGGGAACCTCTGTGCTACATTTTCACGCATCGCCTCATAAATGGGTTTGATTGATAAGTCTGTGATCTCACTGAGATCAGGAAATAGGGAAAAATTGGGTTGCAAGCTTTTATGAGAGAAGTATTTAGAACTTTGAGATAAACTAATAGAGCCAGATTGGTCATCATGACACTTGGTCCCCATCATATGGTGCCAACTTTGAGGTTTAAAAACCCAGCAAAACCTAAGAGAAATATCGTAGTTTGGCACAAATTTACACACGGTTGCTCGAGGGAGACAATAAAAAGTAAGTTAGTTTTAATCCTAGGGCAAAGTGGTTGTGCTTTGACAAGGAATTTGTGTCCAATACACGTTTATTTGTCTGGAGGGAGAAAATTAAGGCCCCTGTGCAGCAAGGTGGTGTACTATGTAGGTCCGTGCCAGTGTGGGGCTGTGCTAGCATGTCTGACTGAAGGACTGGACTTTTATACTTTGTAATTAAAGCTCTCCCCTTTCCCACCAACACACTTTCTTTTTTCTCTCCTGCTTACGTGATTATGTTGTTAAAAGTTACTGGATGTGATCATTGATACTTGTTTTCATTTTCCAGGTCATATGCTAAGCGCATTGCCCCATTGAAAACTTGCCAATCAAATAATGCTCTTTGAGCCAGTTTTCAGTTCCAATAGCTTACCTGTTTCCAGAGCCCACTAACTCCATTTTTTCCCTTGTGAAAGTTCACTAAAGCTCTGTACCAATAGCTCTTCCTTTTGCATGTCTAGAAGGTTGACAGGAGCAGGGCTGGAATAGTACATGCTTTTCCAGACGCAGAGTCTGAGCTGGTTTCTCTGCAGAGTTCTAGGAAGTCAGTGCAAGAGCAGCTGTACTTTAACGTACTTCTTTAAAGTGCATAGTACCTACCTTCTGTTCTGCAAAAGTTTGTAAGACTTATCTTCTTGTCTTAAAAAGTGAGAGGAAGCCCCACACTTTTTTCCATCAGTTCGTATTTGCTTTCAGTTTACTTTTAATCAAAGTTCATACACACTGTAGCCTTCCTTAGCTGTGCACTTCACAGGCTCCATAAAAGGCATCTATTTAAATGTGTGCGCAAAAAAATTCAATAAAAAGAGAGGTCAGGCACAGATAGGTTCAGTTCAATAGATGAAACTTTTTGAAACTTTTAAGTATAGTAAAACAGAATGATGAGGCCTTAATTTTAATCTGCCACATGCCCTGAACTCTTCTGTAATGCTGGAGCTAATTTTCCCAGACTGTAGGAGAAGTCAAAGGGCTTTCAGATAGGAAGAAATCTTTGTCAAGTCTTTACATAGTTGAACTATGTAGTTCAACCATTGTCTTTTGTGATAAAATTGCAAATTATAGAGAGGCACCATCTTGTTTGACTATGCTAACCTGATTTAAGGCAATTAACTTGCACCCTGGGTACTGCAGTGATAGGCACTTAGTAAATGTGTATAATAATTGCTTACAGAAGAGGCATCTACGAGCCTCATCTCCTCCAGGTTACTTGTGAATTATGCTACTCTTCTTTACATTTTACAAAGATTAGTTTTGCTTAGTGGGAATATATCCACCATGGTAAAAACAGTATTTGAATTGCAAAATGACAATTTTATTCACATTCTCAACTGAAAGGCCTGGAAATAAATCAGCATAGATTTGCATACTTAGCGCTGTTGTAACCTGACTGGATTTTTGAGAGACATACAGGAGGAATGTCTGTTATATAAGAATATATGTTTTGGGCATGTGCTAGATTTGTAGTACTATGTGTCATAGAATATTAGTGTTGGAAAGAATCTCAGGGGGTGGCATCTAGTCCAAGCCCCTGCTGAAAGCAGGCCCATCTTCAGTAAAATCATCCCAGCCAGGAGTTTGTCTGCTTAGAGACCTCCAAGGATGGAGATTCCACAACTTCTCTAGGTAACCTGTTCCAGTGCGTCACCACCCTCCTAGTGAGAGAAGCTTTTATTAATATCCAACCTAAGCTTCCCTTGCTGCAACTTGAGATCTCATAGTTTCATAGTAACTAGGGTCAGAAGGGGCCTAGAGTAGGCCATCTAGTCAGACCCCCAACGAGGAGTCTCACTGCTCCTTGTTCTGTCATCTGCTACCCCTGAGAAGTGTAGGCTTTTGCACTTGTCCTTATTGAACCTCCTGAGATTTCTTTTGGTTCAATCATCATAATTTGTCTAGGTGTCTCTGAATTGTAGTCCTGCCCTCTAGCATATCTACCATTCCTCGCAGCTTGGTGTTGTGGAAACCGGGTACGGTCAGCAGGGCTGTGGCCAAGAGCCCAGAACGGCAGGTGAGTACTTTTGACCGATGGAGCAGACTTAGGCACAGACACGTATTGGTTAAACTGAGATGGCTTTACTTACACTGTCGATGTACACAGCGTAGGAAGAAAGTTAACTTCAGAACTTCAGTTACAGTTGCACTGGGAAAGAGCTCTAAACAACACGACGAGGTATCTTTGAACAACTCAACGAGCATGCAGGGCATGGGGTACATCGGGATGGTCAGCGATGGGGAGTCGTTGGTGGGTGATCAGTCCGCCAAATTTACTCTGAGATGTACGTGGAGTTCTCCAACTTGGGTGGAAACTGCTCTAGCTTTTATATGGGTAGCGAGCCAATTGCTAGTTGCCAGGTAAGGATAATTTACAACCGGCCAATGGGTGGCTCTCACTTAAATAATGCAGTTGTTAGGCTTGGCAGGAACTGTTCACTGCACCAGGATTTGTTTTTCACCATACCGAGAAATTCCGTCGTACTGAGGAATCTCACTGCTGAGAAATTCCACTGTGCCGAGGCATTTTAACTATTGGGTTCTGACGGGTGTCCTTTGCAAAGTTGCTGAGGGTGTGCTTTATCCCATCTTCCAGGTCAGGTTGTTGATGAAGATATTGAACAAAAGCAGCCCCAGGAATGGCCCCTGGGGCACACCACTTGAAACTAGCTGGCACCTTGACATCAAGCCATTGATGATTATCCTTTGAGCCTGATGATCCAGGAAATTTTCTGTCCACCTTAGGGTTCATTCATTCACCCCTTCCTTCGTTAGGTTGCTTCTGAGAATGTTGTGGGAGACTGCATCAAATGTTTTGCCAAAGTTGAGGCACATCTCATCCACTGCTCTTCCCACATCCATGGAGCCAGTCATCTTGTCATAGAAGGTAATCAGGTTGGTCAGGCATGCCGACTGTTCCTAATCGCCTACTTCTCCTCCAAGTGTTTAGACATGAGTTCCTTGAAGATCTGCTTCATGATTTTCCCATTGACTGAGGTGAGGCTGACTAGTCTGCACTGTATTTACTCAAATATAAGACTAGTTCCCCCCCCGCCCCTTTTCAACTGGGGTGGGGGTCAGTAGGCAGGGGAAGGAGTGAAAATCCACTTGTCTTACATTCACATGCTAGGAAACCACATTAAATACATGCTGCTAAAAAAGCATATCCTCAGTAATGGAAATCAACTGTGAAATTGATAAAATGTAACCAATACTGAGTATGACTGTGAAGTACGTGGGCAATATAGGGCCAGCGTGCTGGTGGAGACCTACCACAAGGACAGGTTAGTACAACTCATCTAAATGACACAGATGGTAGTGCCCACTGAGTGCAGTTCTCCTTTGGACCAACTCTATTTCAGATCATAGTGAGCCACTTCATTGCATATCTTCCAATTTTCTCTGTACTTCCTCAGCTGAGCTACATCTTTTTTTCCCATTTTCAATGATTTCTATTTCTTCCTCAGCCTTAAATGTCTGGCAAACATTCAATAAATGGGGACCCAGACATTTCACCCCAAATATCTGTTGGCCTCTCTCTCAGCCTGTCGCATATGATTAGTGTGGCCCTGCCCTCCACAGGTGAAGCTGGGTGAGGTTGCCCTATGCCTCATCTGCATATACATTTTTGAAGGATCCCAGGATTCATAATGAGAGCACCAGGTTCCAGTCATGAGTTTGATTGGAGGGAGCTAATTAACACATGGATCCTTTGTGGGGGGTAAAATCGAGATATACACACATACTGAACAGTGCTCTTCTGTATATACACATACTGAACAGTGCTCATGTCTTGGCATACTGTTGCCTGTGGTGGGGCCCAGCCCAATGAACTATATAATAAATCAGAAGCCTGTTGGCTTTGCATTAATGTCATGCACAATTTGTACTATTTATAAATAGCTACAAAAGTGTTGCTCAAAAGCATCTTTATGGAGTACCTGTGCTAAATCTTCCAGCAGTTTCAAGTAAGGTAAAATGCATCAATTCTGAATGAACTAAGTGTACGGGTACCATAGGAAACTTGCTATTTATGCTTATTTTGAAGTCATTCTTTTTCATACGTATTCCTCACTTCCATGTGCTCAGGGAGAGCAGGGTCAACAGCAAGAAGGGAGGCAGGGGCTGTAGGAGGAAGACATTGGGTGAAGTGTGGGGAATGGATGGGACAGAGAGCTCAAGGGGGGTACCTGACCCCCCCGATTTATTTTCCCTGCTATAGCAGTGGGAGATTATTGCAAGTTTGACATATTCAAGACAATTAAATTCTTGAAAAGTCATAACAAGTTGATAAATTTTCCATATATAGAATCTAATCATTTCAGGGGTCATCTTATAATCAGGGTTATAATCAAGGTTTGTTTTTGAGTAAAGACAGTATTTCCCCAGATCCTCCTTCCCTTTCTAAAAGATGGGCACTATATTTGCCCTTTTCCAAATGTCAGGGGCCTCTCCTGATCACCACAAGTTTGCAGTGATAATGCAACTCTGCAGTCACATTGGCCAACTCCCTCAGTACCCTCAAATGCATTGCATCTGGCCCCATGGACTTGTACTTGTCCTAAATACTTTTACTTTTCTAAATAGTCCCTAACCTGTTCTTTTGTGGCTGCTGGCTGCTCACCTTCTCCCCAGAATCTGTTGCCTGCTACAGTAGTTTGGGAGCTGACCTTGCCTGGGAAGACTGAAGTGAAAAAGGCATTGTCCCCTGTAACTTCAGCCTTTTCTGCATCCTCTGTCATGAGGTTGCCTCCCCCATTTAGTAAGGTACCCACATTTTCCCTGATCCTCCTCTTGTTCTTGACATACTTGTACAAACCCTTCTTGTTACCCTTCACATCCCTTGCCAGCTGCAACTCCAGCTGCCTTTTGGCCTTCTTGATTTCGTGCTTCCGATCCCTAACAGTGCTCTTGTACTTCTCCCTACTTTTTTGTTCAACTTTCCACTTATATGCTTCCTTTTTGTGTTTTAGCTCACTGAAGAGTTCCCTGCTATGCCAGACTAGCCTTCTGCCATACTTGCTAGTTTTCCTATGCATTGGGATGGTTTACTGGTGTGTCCCCAGTAAGGTTTTTTTTTAAAGTACAACCAGCTCTCCTGGACTCCTTTTGCTTTCAGACTGGCCTCCTAGGGGATCTTGCTCATGAGTTTTGAGTGTGTCAGAGTCTGCTTTTCTGAAGTCCAGGGTCCTTACTCTGCTGCTCTCTTTCCTTCCTTTCCTCAGGATCCTGAACTCAATCATCTTGTGGTTGCTGCTGCCCAAGCTGCCATCTGCCAGTTCATTCCTCACCAGTTCTTCCCTGTTTGTGAGCAGCAGGTCAAGAAAATCACGGCCCCTAGTTGGCCTTTCCCACATTTTCACCAGGAAGTTGTCCCCAACTCTCTCCAAAAACCTCCTGGATTGCCTGTGAACTGCTGTATTGCCGTCACAGGAGATGCCAAAGTGATCAAAGTCCCCCATGAGATCCAGGGCCTGTGATCAGGAAGCTTCTGCTAGCTGTTTGAAGAAAGCCTCATCTACCTTATCCTTCTGGTCTGTTGGTCTATAGCAGACCCGCCCCCCAACATCACCCTTGTTCCCTGCGGTGGAGATTGGGTTGACTGACATTCTCCCCTGGAGACAGAGGGCACGAAGGAACCTTATCGCTCCCTAACTGGACAGCACGCCTTTGCGGCAAGTGTCTTAGCACTCCCAGCAAGAGGCTTGGCTGATGTGTGCACTCCCATAGCGCTGTGTTCTTGTAATGTTAGAAAGTACTGAAGCTAATGCAACATTTTTAAAAGGGGGTTTGTGCTAAAGCTGCTCCCTCAAGCCCAATTCTCTTTTTCTGCTAAATGTCTGCGTTAAAAATTATGTAGCAAAGTTGGCTAAATCGCTCTTGATTGAGAATTCAGCAGTATCACCGAGCTCAATGCGCTTCAGAGCAGGGTCGTAACCTTGCCGCGCACTTCATTCTGTCAGAGTGAGTGAAACACAGCATGTCTTAATGCATGTAATGATATGATTTGACAGTTTTGAATTTTGTTTAAGCAATAGTGCATGGGGATTAAAATAATTTATGTGGAAATATCTAAAAAGAATTAAACACTGAGAAGGTTACCCCATTAGTGGATAATAACCCGCTCTCTTTACCCCTCGGTGGAGTGTGTTGTAGGCACTACACAGGCTGACTAACAGCGAGGAGGTGGCTTTCTAAATGCATTATTTAATTATCCACTGTGTTCTTCTACATTTCAACACCCACATGGAAAAACATCAGTGGGATATAATATATTTCAAGTGCCCTTACCCTTTTGTGTTTGTTTTGCTTTATAACTTTTTTGAAGTGAAAACAACCACATAACCTATGAACAGTCATATTTTGTATGATTATTTTGTATTGGAACTAGTATCTGTAATTGAGATATAGTGATAGTAGTTAACACTTTCTAATGAATCAAGAGATACGTGTGTGTGTGTGTGCCTGGTGTCATCCCTGTCAGCTAGCAATCAGCTGTCAGTAGGATTGGGATCACACAAACATTTCAATCCTGCCAAGTATGAGCTGATTATTGAACACCCAGCTTTCAACTTGCCATGCAGGGAGGACTGGGGTCAACCTAGCTGTTGACCCAGGCATGATTCATATCTGATCCTTGATCCCAAAATTGCATGTCCTGCTGCTCTGATGATATTCTGGATGATGCCCAATGCGCTAAGGTGCATTCAGTGACATGTAATTTTATAAAATCAACTAGACTTCAAAAGTGTTTATGTACATGGGTTCCCCAAATCATAACTCTTTCTAAAGCATTTATCATACTTGAACTTCACAGCAAGTTTCTAACTCCAGAAGTAAGACCCATAGCTCTCATGTATAAGGTTAGGTCCATTTTATGAATTATTATATGGGCAAAGAAGGTCGGTCCTTTCCTAAGCTCATGCGGGCTTGGCAGGTTTTTCCTAAGCCCTAAGAATAGGGCTTCTCTGTATTTCGTTCTTGTTATGCAGTAAGATTGGTGAGTTCACAGAGCACATTTCTGTGTGGTTTAGAGGGATTTTATTCCTCTTTTGCTTGGAGTGAGTTCGAGTTTGTCTGCTCTATTCCTCTTTGCATGCAGCAGTTTTTGTTGCTGCAAAGCACAACTGAACAGAATAACAGCCCAACAATTATATGCTTGAGACAAGAGCGCTGGTTCTTAGTCTGTTCCACGTAATGGACCTGTTACAACTGGAGAAAAAGGCAAGATAATTCTCTCATCTAGTCCTTGAGTGAAGATGTGGGGCTCCCAGAGTATGACCACATGGAGCTAAGGATTCCCTTTCATAAGAATATGTGATGACAGTACATTTAAATTATGTTCAACTGGCATGCAAGCCACATTTATGTCCTGGAACGTGTCAGAGTCTAAATGATTACACGTGCTATCTTATTACGTAAGGAACAGTCTATGCCTCAGAGATTGCAAGCTAAATAGAAAAGCTGTATGTTAATAGAAACTTAAGATCTAGGCAATGGACTGGTTTCAGAAGGGGAGGGACTGCCGTTGTTCAGGAGTGCGCAGCGGCTGTCATGTTCTATCCAGTTAGGTGCGCACAAGCTGGGAGTGGGACACGTAACAAAACTGGTCCAGCCCTACTTCCTTTGGGGTTGCAAAGTGGAGCAGTTGTGCTACATTTGTACCACTCCAGTTTATGCACGTATGACTGTTGTGACATAATAGCCACGGCACATTCCTGAGCAGCAGCTCCCCTCCTGCATTTGAAGCCACCCCAAGTCTATGTTTCTCCATGCCTATGTTAGTAGACAAGAAAGATGGACAGCAAGCGGCATGCATTGATATGGCTTGCCTCAGTGGGGCTGCCTCGCACTCCACAGATGTTTTACATTTGTTTTTAACTCTTTATGTCAGGCTTTGGCACCCTTTTAAAGTGGTGGGCCAGGCGCTTCCAGCCTGGGTGCCACTGAGGGCTGCCAGTCTGCTTCTGCTGCTCTGACCGCCAACCTGTTTTGTGCTCGTCTGTCTACTTGGGTGCTGCCAAAAGCCATAGTTGTAACCTGGCTCCCTAGATATCAGTGATATAACATGGACCTTTTAAATCACATCCCCACCCCGCCAAGGCAATTAGATGTTTGTGGGCTCATCCTAGGCTGGATCCAGCCTGGGGGCTGTAGGGTGCAAGCCCCTGCTTGATATTATTTTTAGCCATTTTCTGCTTTACATTTAGGCCTGGTATTTCACTCTTCTGTGCATCTCCATGGTAGGGATATTTCAGTCCATCTGCCCTCCGCTTCCCTCTCAAACTTGTTACACAGTGTGGACATTTCAGTTTTGAACAATGACCACCAGCTTGGATTTTGCCATGTGTGTGAAGATGTTGCTCCCCCTTATACTCCCTATTTCTGCTTCTCCTGTTTTGACTTTGGTACTCCTTGTAGAGCAGGGCCATTCACTTCTAAACAGCTGGGGGCTGAATGTCATTTTGGGTGCACCATGGAAAGTCATGGGCTTCTTCGGCCACACACTGTGCAGATGCATCTTGTCCCCCTCGGTGCACAGTGCAGGCAACCCCCCTGCCCTGCACTGGGCACCTGTGCCCCGCACCACCACTGCACCAGGAGCCCGAGCTGCCTCAAACTCACCCTTCAGATCTTTAAATACCTGCAGCATCGTGGAGCTATTGTGAGAATGAAACGTCCTTTTCTTCATCGTGTACTTTTTGAAAGGTATTATTGGAGCAGTGCAGGAAACGCAAGGGTGAATTACCAGTACAGCAACAAAAATTAAATAATCAAACTTCCATTGATACAGGGAGGCTCATACATAATTCAGGCAGTTAATATTCACTGACTTAATTTGTCAGGCAAAGTTGGATTGTCGTGGCAAATGAAGCATTGTAATGAATGAGGTTAGAACAAAAGTCCAGAATAGTTCTGTTTGTGGTAAACTAATTAGACTTTGATTGCTGACTCTAGAAAAGAACTGGCTTAATTAGTCTGCTTTGATTCCAAAATTGTTGAAAGCAGGTGATCTTTTACCAGAGACAGCTCTGCACTTTAGGCATGTTGTTTACTTGCTGGTTGGTGCAGTGAAGTTGGCATATGAAAGTATGCGTTTGAATGACTGGTGGAAGTCGACCATGTTCAGTGCACCTGCACGGCTCCGAACTACTTTGACATTCCTATGGAGTAAACAAAGCACGTGCACTTGCCCTCCTCTTCCTCCCATTTTATATCCTTGACAGTGAAAAGGTATTTCTTCTTGTGGTTCAGATAGGGGACTGGAAGTTGTGAATACTGGGGAACTGTTTCCAGCACTTTGTCAACCTGTTTCTTAATCTCCAAGTTACAGTGCAAATGGTTCAATTTGATTTTTACAATGATGATATGGTACAGTTATTAAATGGAAGTTGTTAAAGAAGTGCACAGCATCATTATGTACATTACTCTTACATAGGACATTGGTGAATGGAAACAGGCTAACAAATGCATTTCGAGATGACAGCATTTCAAAAGATGACAATTGGGATGGGAAAACAGCAGTGCAAGTCAGAAGTTACAGGTAGGGAAATGAGGCATTTTCAAGAGGCTAGGGTTTATCATTCCAATAGCCAAATAGTGCACTTCTAACATAATCACCGCATGATTCCCAAAAACGCAACCTAATACCCAGTAATACTGGTATTAAAATGCTATTAAAAAAGGATTGGGAGAGAGGTGAGAGTTTTTAACAGGTGAAATGGGAGAAGGTCAGAGAAGTCCTAAGCCGTCAATGCTTGGGAAGGAGTTCTGAGCAGACAGAATGGGGGTTGTGTAATGTTTAGCACTACAGGTGCACCAATACATTGGACCGATATCGCCTTGGCATCAATATAAAGAAAATTGTCTGTATTGCAAATCAGCCTGATATGGCCAATAAAAGGCTTGTGCAGCTGCAGCATGGCAGGCAGGCAGTGAGGAGCACTGCTGGGCAGATTGGAGAGCGCACGCAGCTGGTAAGTCTGGTGTGGTGGAAGGGGAAGGTGGGGCAGATCAAGGCCCCCACCATGAGGGAGAAGTGCTGTCTAACCAGGACGGCGCAGACACGGGACAGAGCCTCAGCTCATCTAGAGGGCAGCTCCTGCCACTGCTCACCTCTTGTCCGGGAGCCAGTGCTCGCCCACTAGTCTGGCAGTTCCTGCCACTTGTCTGGGAGGGCATGGGGTGGGGGGGGCATGTGCCCCTAGATCTGTGTGGGGCAGGCTGGAGCAGTACGGGGAGGGGATTTTGGCAGAGCTATGGTGAATTGGGGGGGGGTTGCAGCACCCCCCCATATCCTTCTTCCAGTGCTATTGCTGCTGCCTGCCTCACCAAGAAGATCTTGGCACAGCCCCAGCCTGCCCCACGCAGATCCAAGGACTCATGCCCTCCCGGACGAGCGGCACGAGCAGTGGTGGGAGCTGCTGGACAAGTGGGTGAGCACTGCATGAGCCGCTGGACCAGCAGCTCCTGGACGAGTGGCGCACAGCAGCAGTAGCTGCCTCCCCTCTCTGCTTGCCCCAGCCCCACTCCCTCACCATGGGGGCCTTCATCTGCACCCCCACACCTTTTCCCTCTCCCTCCCCTTCCACTACAACAGACTTACCACCTGCACACAGCTCTCCAAGCTGCTGGGCTGGTATTGGAAAAAGGACCAGTATTTGCTGATATGTCTTTTTAAAAATCGGCTGTTGGTATCAGCCCCAAAAATCTGTATTGGTGCACCCCTATATAGTGCTTTACACCTTGCCCAGTTGGCTCAAATATGGCTTTCTGTAACCTTACCTTTAACGTAGCGTCCCACCGAGAGCACAATACATGCGAGTTTTACTATTCTTCAGGATTACAGGTCTGGGTACATCACTGACCCATCAAAGCGGAACCACCTGTGACAAAATTCAGGTCAGGTGGCAATCTTGAGTTGCGGACATTAAACGGTTGCATGCTAGAGTGGTTTGATGGCAACCTTGCCTTTATTGAAACCTCCTAAATGATTCTTTGTCACTTCGTGGTCTTGTTGTTCTGCCAATGAGAATTGGGACATTCAAATGAGAATTACAGACTGAAATCTTAATTCTGTGTATCTGAGTATCTGAATATTTTCATTTTTATAGCCACATTTGAGCACC
This sequence comes from Caiman crocodilus, assembly GCA_030014935.1. Lineage (NCBI taxonomy): Eukaryota > Metazoa > Chordata > Crocodylia > Alligatoridae > Caiman > Caiman crocodilus. The sequence continues at coordinate 6,213,547 of JAGPOW010000261.1, forward strand.
TTCTCTTACCTCATCTCTCTCTGTGTAATGAATGTGGTATAATTTAGTTTGGAAGCATAGGGCTAGCATAAAGTAAAAATTAAAGTATTATTTTCTGTCCTTTCCATAATTTTTCCGATAAGCATTACAGGTTGCACAAAGTGGTCATGGAAACAGATGGCTTTTGCTTTGCATGCAGATTAGATTATACTAATAATGACAAAGTCTTGCAAATTCTCCCACCTGAATGAGCACAAACATTCTAATTAATTAAGCCATGTAAACAGGGGACAGAAGCAAAAGGCAGTGGTGCAGATGAAAGACTTCATAAATTGAGCACAGACTTTATATCTGACTGCCTAAGAGCCATGCCTGAGTTTTGTTTTTGGTAACTGGAGGATGTGATCAGAATGATGTAGACGGTTGTCGATTTTTCTCCACAATATAATGGTGAGATGGGGACACACCAGTGATGGTATTTAGTCAGGCAAGCTCATTATCGCACATTAGGGGTGGTCTCTTGTCATTGTTTCCTTGGACAGTATGGCTTACTTCACTCGTTTTCATGACGTTCTGTGCGCACACGAGTGTAAAAACAGCTAGGCTGACTGATTCGCAGCCCTGCGTTGTTCTGCTTTGTCACTGGTTTACTGCATAAGTGTCACTATTGACTGTATCTGATTGGCCTATGATACTGGATCCCATCCATGGGGATGATGGTTATACGCACCTTTCTTATATCCCCATTGTACTAGCAGGTCAGCCTTTCCAAATAGGAAGCATGCTAGCCCGTGGGAAGTTCCAAAGAGTACGGACTACGGCAGCCCATCTCCTTAGCATCATGGACCCCCACAATGCATCAAACCTCTTTTCTGCTTTCTACAGTGGCTTATCACAGGTTTAGTCAGATTCCAGGTTTCAGTTCTTATTTTCATGTCACTTAATTGTAAAAAACAAAAAAACCACCCCCCCCCCAAAAAAAACCCCAACCCTTCAATATTGATAAGATTGTTTAAAGTTATAGGGCAGCAATACCACTCCTGTGGCAGTTTTGGCTTGTCATAATTGCAAGACTCTTGTATGTGGAAAACAGACCCTTCCCATTGCTGTGGCATGAATGCTTACAGGAATTAAAGACAAATCACACTGCCTCACAGGGTAAAAGCATACAGTGCTGTCACAGTAAACCTGTTAAGAATCGTTGGTCCAGGTACTCTGAACATATCAAATGTCTGTCTTCCATGTTGAACGACTTTCTACAGTTGATCCTTCCTTTCGAGAGAGGATATTGAGTAACTGTTTCTTCGGATGACGGCAGTATATTCCAGTCTTATGTCTCTCTTCCTACCTATATAGATTGTGGCCTCTGCAAACATGCTGTTCCCATTAGGTATCCAGAGTGCAGAATATAATGGTGTGCACTCCTTTTCTCTTACTTTTTATATGGAATAGGACCACTGGCAGGAGGCTTTAGTTCTTTATCAATTAAAAGCCAGGTCAGTAGTACTTACTAAGCTAAATCATGAGTTGCAAACTGTCAGATGCAAGTTTTATGTCCTCAGGTTGATCTCGCACCCTTGTCAGATTAAACAAATCCATTCTTTTTAACATTAATTATTGTGACTATTACTAAATCAGCACTAGTTTTGAAACCAGTGATACAATTGCTGGAAAAATGCATAATACTTTCATTGTAATGCAGATACAAATTTTCTCTATCAACTTTATCATTCTGTCTTGGGATAATTTACATACTAATACTTGTTTGCATTGCATGCTCTTTATATTAACAGAAGCTATATTTTCATTATGGTGAAATAAATGTTTAATATATCTGTTAACCAAATCCAGCTTTCTAGAAAGCGTGCGTAGGGAAAGGTCTGAAAGACATTGATTTTGCTAGTGCATTTTGGTGGAACTTCAGTAGTTGAATATTCTTTTCTGCTGTAGAGTTTCAGGAAGCTTTTAATTTGTTTCACTTAGATGCATCTTAGTTTCATGACGGAAAGCAACCAGTTGATTGCTACTGAGTAGGACTTCTTCATTATTACAAAGAAGAAAATAAAGGTCTCAGTAAGATATTTATGATGGCAGTGACAGTGTGAGTAGGTGGTTAGGCATGTCAATGCAAATCGTATTTGGGTGACTGGATGAGAATGGGCAAGTCTGCCTATTGCACACGCACACATTTTATTTATTTATTTCAATTTTAAATTGTGTGCCTTGGAGAAGGAAACTTAGGATTTTGTTTTTAAATCATATTTCATTTTTCTCTTGCACATAAGGGTTTTGTTAGAAGTATGGAGTACTCCTACGCAGTATTTTGAGATCAAGACTCGTATATACTTTTATATTGTGACACGTGCCCCCCCCCCCACACACACAATCCCCAACACATTGTAAAGAGAGTGTCGGGGCCTTGCAGGCAGTCTAGCCTGGACCCCTTGCCCAGTTGACCAAACCTGCTAGAGGCTCATGAACCAGCTGAGCAATGTTGGGGCCTCCTGCTTGACTGCTGGCAATAGCACCCGTGGCAGGAGCCTGTTGGCCAGCCAACCGCTCTGCCTGAGAGTGTGCTGTGGTAAGCCTCTCTGCATCTTGTGCTCTTTGATTTTACTGGCTTCTGCCCCTGCTGAGCTCTGCTTCAGACGGTGGCTTTTGGGAACTCAACTCAGCTTTGTTAACTTGATCCCTGACTCAGCTTGTGACTCGGACTCTGCCTCTGGAATACCGGCTCCGATTTGGTAACTTGTACTCAAGTTTCTGCCCCTGTGTTGCTTGGGGTCCCCCAGTTCCTGCTTCTAGCCCTCCCCGGGGGGACTGTCCACTAAGACGGACAGCCTAGCCCAGGTCTTTGCAGCAGGTAAAGCATTACACAGCACAGTACATTAGGCCTGCTTGAAATACCTTTTTCTAGACAAGATGCGCAGACTTCTTTTTCTCCCCCTGATCTGCTCTTTTCTTTATGTTTTGATTTTTTGACCACAGTGCAATAATTCATGTTGCAATTTTAGTGGATGATAAAGTGGATTCCTCAGAAGCTGGAAAGTTGTGGCTTGGGATTTAATTGAGTGTGACCAGCAGATGCTAAATTCATGATTACTTGACTAGTTTAAAGTTTTCAAGTTATGACTCACTGTTTGGGAGTTTCCTGCTTGAATATTTATGAATTTCTGAGAGCGAGCTGACTCGGTGGGTTCTTAAATAAGTATTTGTAATCCTTTAAAATTAATGCTAACCATTAAATGGGAAATCAAGTAGCATTTAAAACAGAACAGTCAATGTAGCCGATTGAAAGGTTCTGAAACTAATTACCTATGAAGGTTATTTATATTGCAAACAGGCTTGTGCTGTAGACGTTTTCAAACTTTGTTCACTTCCCAGAGTAATACCAATTAATCCTTTGTTGGCCCTTATTCCCAACTCTTTCTCTGAATCTGGAAGAGGAGTTTGAAACTCACCTTCTCCTGCCAGTTCACAAAGGAGAGATTTCCCCTCTCATCATCTTTGGGGGCGAGAGGGGGAATTATTCAGCTGCCTTTGCTGCCTGGTAATTGCAGACAGTATTGTGCGCTACCAGAATATACAACAGGCTCTGGAAATACATTATCCTCTTGAAAAAGACCCTTAAATATAGACATCCTAAAGTTTAAAGTGAAAAGGAAACTGACTGTTTTCATTGGGTCAGGTAGCCCAATGAAAGACCTCTTCAGTCATTATGTTGATAGGTGTTGCCATCTGAATAGTTAGTTACAGTATATTTATGTATTTTGGATGCTGTATTCATGGGAGATCCTGGAATTTAAGGCATAAGTAATTGATCTTTATGGAAGATGAGGGGGACAAGAGAGAGGGAGAGGGTAAGTTGCATAAAAAAAAAATAAAAGTTATCTGCTTTATTCTCAATAGTGCTTACAGTTTAAAGCTGAGACTTAGCCTACAAGAATACGTCGTGCATGTCAGATTGACTGGAGAACCAGCGCTAGATTTCAGTGCAAAAAGTTGTGTTTAGTGACTGACTTGTGGCAAAATGAGCCCAGCCAAGGCAGGAAATGAATCTGTGTCATCATTACCTCCGATATGTATCTACAATTATCTCTCTGCACTGACTGGGAGATGCTAAGTCCAAGCTTCTGATAACGAGAAAAATAGTCAAGGAAATAACGTGTGCTGTTCACAGTAACAGAATATGTGACTATGTTTTAATATTGGAAGAGAATGCTTGGTTGCTCAACATTATTAAGTTCAATACTGTTATGCTTGCTGAGAAAAAGGAGCTGTTGGTATAGTCTGAAGTATTGCTGTCCTGTAAGACTGCTCTGATGTTTTGCATACACTACTATGTAAGTTTGATTTCTGGAGCACTACATCCCTGAAAATTGATTTTGATATTTCTTCAGCCTTTAAAAGTTTTTCACATTATGCTAAGTAATGTATTTTTACTTGGATACAAGCCTTAAAAGGCACGGTGTCAAATTCACCCCAAGTGTAACTCTATCTTCGTCCTTGGTTAAGCTAGTGGAGTTATACCAGAAATAAGTTTAGTTCTCTATGCTTACTGTACTTCGACATTTAAAATATTGAGTGATAACTCAGTTACTATTCTTAATCCAAGTTGCAGCTCAAGCATCTAAAATGTGGACTATTCGATTTTAGTATGTTAACTGCTGTACTGTCAGGGCCGGATACAGGCATGGGTGAAGTGAGTGGCTGCCTGGGGCCCCGACAGAAAGGGGGCCCCAAAATCATGATTATTATTGTCATTATCTCTGGAGAAGGGGGGCCTGATTCTAAAAACTCACCTAGGGCTGCCAGGAGTCTAGGTGCGGTGTAGCGTGCTGTAAAACTAAGACTAAACCGTATGTACTGTAGTTGGATTGCTAATCCTGTGATAGTTCAAGTTGTTTATGCACTTTCATTCTCAGACCCTGTTTTCATTTGCCACGGCTTTCTGAAAGGTTCAGTAATTGGGCTGATCCCTGTTTTAGTATGAACATTTCTGGAAGACCTGTGCTAGGATTGTTCGGTTATGTTCGATCACTAGCAGACTCAACAGCTCTAATACAAAATCATTTGATGGTAGAAAGTTGAAATTTGTCAATGGACCAATCCTCATTACTGAAGTACCTTTATCTATCTTTGATGTCTGAACAATGCTAGTTTTGATTTGCCAGCTGTACACGCTGCTGTTGACTGCACTTTCCAGTTGTTCGGTAGGTGGTTGGGTGGGGCGTGTGTTTAACTGGTTTCTGGTATAAGCAAACTCAGTTATGCATGAGCATGGAATGAGCTAGATTTATCATTTAGTAAATGACTTTTACTATACACATTTTAATTTATGGTCACATTTTGTTTCTCAGATAATACAATATTTTAATATACTCTGTTTTTCATGAACATGTGTGGTACCTGAGGGCAAGCCTTACTCTTGTCGCTTTAACTACAACACTTCCTGACTTTTGGATGCTTAACCATGCAACTTTGAATACAGGTGTTGTTCTTTTTGTAGGTTGATATGAATTTAAATATGAAAATAACCAAATAGCTGTTGACTTCTAGTTTCTCTACACGTGCTCTTTGCACTATGCTGAAAATTATTGGACATAGTATCTAGTAAGTACAGCAGCAAACCATTGTGAAGTTTAAACCGTCTCAAGAATGCTTTCTTAAGTCTTGTCACTTGAACCTTAGGCACTCTGCCTTTTTTCAGCTAAGTTATTGGTATCCCTCAAATTTTAGCCTTTTTCAACCAGGAGGAGCCAGCATGGAAAATAGCCATGGAGCATCAAGTAGAAGGTGGCAACAAAGGGGAAACTTTAAGAGGATTAGAGAGAACAAAGGCCACGGGAAGAGATTTATGACCAGATATATTTCAACAAGAAATCTCCAAAATAGGGTTGCATCAGGTTCTGCTCGAGTGACATCTGTATATTCCCGTATGATGTTGAACTGCACAATGGAGCCATTTGTCCCCCTGTGCTGGGTAACTGTAAGCCTTCAAAAGAGTTTGGTAGCTCCATATGCTCAATGT
>JAGPOW010000261.1:6221150-6245170 GCA_030014935.1 Caiman crocodilus
TTTTTTTTTTTTTAAATCTCCATTTCCATCTCTATTCCAGTCTACCACATGGAAATATTACTATTCACCTTATTCTCCATCCTTTTCAGATTGTGGCTTTCATACAAGATGAAGACTGTCCACACAGCATCATCAAGAAACAATAATGCTTTGTTTATCCTTCCAGGCTTTCTGCCTTTGATCAAGACCAAAGGCTCATTTACAAGTGGAGGGGACAATTCTGCATCCCGGCAAAAAGATTTGGAGTGAACAAAACGCTCTACTGTTTTGAATTGTTGTCTTTGCACTTCCAACATTAAGAACTGTCTGAATTTTCTCAGGTTGCTTGGGTTTGACATTTCAGCTTTCCTTCTCGACTTGCTTTTAGCGACAGTCTTCATTCACTTTATTATGGCCTTGCTTCTGCAATGGTTACTGCACATACCACTAGGATTGCATGAGGTCTCAAGTCATCTGTATTATTACAGGCAACTAACCATGTCCATATTTCCCCATATTTGCTTTGCGCCTTTGTTACGCCTACTAGGTGTTTGTGCACCTGTGTACATCACAAGATACTTAACTAAGCCCAAAACAGGAATATTTTTTTGTCATTTACGTAGAATTTGTGAACTATAATGTGAAGCGCTATGTATACTTGAAGCAAAACTTCTGTTGGCTGAGTTCTAATCTGGAAAGCAAAATCACAGTCACTTTGAGTAGTCTAGCTGCATTATTTTGACAGTTTTGTAGTCATTGCTCACTAGTATATCTTGACCCATCTTTTTATAGGGCAGTGGTTCTCATCCTTTTTTGTACTGGGCCCCATTTGTAAACATTAATGGCTGGTCCTGATCCAGTGCCCCTCGGTCCTGCCCCACTCTCCCCAGGCTTCCAGTGTGGGCTGGAAAGGAAAAGCCATGGTTTCCTATGTTTTTCTCTTTCAAAGGAAAATCCATTTCCAGGTTTGTTCATGACCCTTTCATCTCTTCTTGTGACCCACTTTTGGGTTGCAACCAATGGGCTGAGAAACGCTCTTACAGGGTCATACTGCTCGCTAACGCCCCACAAGTGGGAACGTCCAGATACTAGTCGAAGGAAAACCAATACTTATATAGCCATGGCATACTCACGCTTTCCCTAGTATTTCAGTCTTGGGCCAAAGCTGCCAGAATTAGAGAATGAACAGGGGGGCAGGTGGGAATTACTCCACTGTTATTTCATTAGGACTAGGGGAGAGGGAGACAAGGCTCTGATGGACTCTGCTCTCTAGACTCTTCTGCAGCTCAGTGCTAGATGGCATCAACCAGTCTCTGTAGTTTCGAGTATGCAGGAGCAGTGCTCTTCAAGGACGGCAGTTGCTGGCGGGTAACCCTTTTTTCTTTCCTTTTCCTTTTTTTAATGCTACCTTTAAATCTGAGTTCTGTAGTAATTTAGGTCATTGCCATGTGTTTCCATTATTACAGGGTGAAACTTCTGAGGACCTCGGGAGACAGGGTCTGTACTGTGGGCATTGTGCTGCATTGCTGTACCACCAGCAGCCTTGTCCTTATTTGTTCTCAATTCTTTTAACACCTTGGGTTACTACAACTAACAGTAGAAAAATTACTTTCTTTTGCCTTTCAGTCGATCAGTCCTGAAGCTGCACTGACTGTTGGGACATCTTTGATGTAGCAATAGCTTTCCTCCTTTCTTCCCAGCTTTTTACAATCCTTCGTCCTGTCCAGTCTTTGATGCTGGTGGTCCATCTTGTCCTAGGTCTTCCTCTTCTTTGTCCATCCACGCAGCACCCTGCAGGATGGTGTTGGCAAGGGTGCCAGGCCTTTTTGTTACATGTCCAAACCACTGGACAGCGGTGCCTTTCAGTATTTGTTGGGTTTTTTTTCCAGGGAATTAAATAAATTGATGAAGACATAGTTTCTTGGAGAATGTCTTTCCTTCTCCTCTTGCTTCTTTTTTGCAGTAGCTAATTAGCAAGTACGTACTTTTTACATGCAATGAACACTCACTCCCCAAGAGTTTTCTTTTGCATCTATCAACCTATGTATCTATCTCTAATAGTGACCCTTGATTCACCCCATTACTTAATGTACAAGAAGTACAGTGTGCCAGCCTTTCAAAACTCAGTATTATTCTGCTCGCATTTCCACTCTCATAAACACAGCTATTTTTAGCCAGTTCTGATTTTAAAATACGCTTTCTAAGCTCAGGGGGGATTTATTGAGTTGCAGTGCGGGTTTCAAAAAGGATTTCTTTGCTGAGTGGACTGACTTTGGAGGTGGAGGGGAAAAAACACTGCCCTGTTTAATTCCCCAGACATTCCAGCAGATGCTATATTTAGCTGCAGCTACTTGTCACTGCCGTTGTACTATTTTTACAAAGGGATGCTGCAATTTCATTGCTCAGTGGTTTGGCTAGACAAAAATGTAGATGGATGAGCTTGATGTAAGCATTTAGTGTGCCGCACACATTTCTACTGAAAATCAGCTTAAAATACACAGACTTGAGTAAATTTCTAGGATTCAAACCAGGAATTCTAGATCAGAGTTTTTTCTGGCTTTTTCCCGCAGACTGTTCACCTTATACCTTCATATAGTATAGTGGGGGACAGCATTTTTGGCAGGCGTGCCACAAATTAGTGCTGCATCTCCAAGTGCTGCTCCTATCCCCTTCTTCTGCTTGATCTGCTGTTCTGCTTTCTGCTCATGCCTTATGCGCTCTGCTCTGCTTTCTGCTTCCTGCCCTGAGTTCCCTGTCTGACCTGCTCCTCGGCTTTCTACTTCCTGCCACATCTACTGCTTTTGCTGTCTGTTGCCTCTCTGATCTGTTGCAAGCAACATGCAGAAGCTGCCAGTGCCACTTGCTGCACACATGCCATAGGCTGGCCACCCCTACCTAGTTCATAAAGTCATTGAATATTTAACTTAGTTAAAATAGACCAAACTTGAGAGCCATGTTCAGCAGTGAAATCTAAAAAGTATTGGGATGTGTATTATAGTTTTAATATATGAAATTTATTTTTAATAAAATGGCAAGCAAATCACTACAGTCCCAAGTAATGTTAGGATTGATATCAGATCTTGCTTATTATTTCTCTTTTATACTTTTCACAATATGTATTGGAAGAAGGAACAAGAAGCATATATTAGGTGTAATTCAGTTCTACAGCACAATTAAATTTGCACATCATTTGTAGAATACATGTATCGGGGAACTTGCAGCATATCATTTGACCAAATCTCTGACTTTTTAGATCAGGGATGGGCAATTATTTTGGGCAGAGGGCCACTTACTGAGTTTTGGGAAGCCATCAAGGGTTGCACGACAGGCAGCTGGGGACAGATAAATATAAATTTTCTAAATTTTTTAGGGGCCCCACAGGCTGGATAGAATAGCCTGGCAGGCCACATTTTGCCCACCCCTGATTTAGATGATAAATTAATACATAGAGAAAGGGAAATTATCACAGAGAAAAGGTTCTTTTTAACTTCCAAAACTACTCATCTCCCTAAAAGAAAGCCCCAGAGACTCTCACAGAATATGGGCATATACCTGAATCCTTCCCTGACTTTCTGTATCTGGGGTTACCAGCAGAAAAGATCTGTAAAGGTATGTAGGTAATCTCTGTCCTATTGAACGTGTTTAAACAGAATGGAGTACATTTTGCAGCTGAAGTAAAAGTTGCCGTAATACGTAATTATACCAAAATTGTGGTTCATTTTACACCTTTTTACAATCCACAGCAAAGTCACCAACGTTTATGGTGTGACATAGGTGGTATGATTTTATACTGCAATTTTGTGGCTAAGTTTTTTGTTTTAAGGCGGGAGAGCGCAGACCAGGTCCCTGAAGCCCTGGAAGTGCCTGCCCCGGACAGCCCAGAAGTGCCTGCACTCTCCAGCCATCCTGGGTAGGCACTCCCAGGACTTTGGGGGCCTCATCCTGCGTGCCTTGGGAATTCCAGTTCCCACTCCTGTATCAGCACTCTGGTGTGGTCCCAGGGCTGGTTGGTAGTCACAGTCCCAGAACCACAGTGGGGTGTCAGACCCTCTGCGAAGCCATCCTGGCATGAAACATCCAGTCAGCTGGCCAGTGGTACCCACCCCAGGGCGGCACTGCAGTCAGCTTCTCCGACTTACAGATGCTGTGGCGGGCCAGTAGGGGGTGCTCCGGCGCTGGGCTGACCACCTTCCCTAGGGACACCTCGCATCCAGCCACCCCCCTTCCTGGAGCATACCCGCTAGCCTGCCGCCAGCGGGAGTCTGGACTGATCCTGGACCTGTGCCCTCTGGGAAATGCAGGCCTATTAGCCCTTGAGGATACTTGACCCGCTGTGAGAATCTGCAGTGTTTCCTTCAGACTGAAGCACAAATAGTCAGCCGAACCAAGGGGACCCCAAGGCGTAATCTAGCCCTTCTCCCAATAAGTCTCCCATGGTAGGTACAAAGGAGAACTTTACTGGTTACAAGGAGTAAGAGTGGAGTAGGGTACAGGGTAGAGCAACGTCAGAGAAATCCCATAGAGGAAACAGGGTGGCTGGGTAGCCTTTGATCTCGCATCTGAGTTACTGCAAGCTGTATATCTAGTTAGAGCTCGGATAGCTTAGTGACGAGTATCATTCCGAGGCAGGTGGAGAGACACTGTGGAGGCAGGCACTTCATTGATCACCAGTTTCAGATGGTCCAGCTTCTCTGAGGGCTCTCATCATGACTACTGCCTTCCTCCTGGGCAGTCCTTAACTTATCAGGTAAATGACCTCATTTGCCCAGTCCGATGAAGGCCAGCAACCAATTTGAAATGCATCACTGTTGCTGGGTAGACTGGCAGGGTCTTTAGCCCCCTCCCAGTCATGTTGGGATTACTTAGAACAATAGGGAGTGTAAGCCCCCACCCAGGTGTGTGATGCCAGTCACATAGGCAGAGGGAGCAGGTTTCCCCCCTCCCTCAGGCACGTATCCAGCTCAGGTTACGACTCGGGGTCAGAGGTACCTGCCCTGTGCAGTGACCGTGGTAACCAAATTGGCAGATAGCAGAGGTTTGGGGGGACACAAAGATGGTATTGTGTCCCAGATGCTCCATGGAGATTCCCTGGGGTGCATCTCTGCAAGCAGGGAACACATCACCCGTTGTCCCACAGGATCAGTGGGCAGGGCAGTGGGCGACTTGCGTTTTCACCCGGTGAAGCGGGTCAGCTCTGCTGGGACAGCCTGGCGGAGGTGATTTGATCCACTTGGTGATATCCTGTTATGCTCTGGGTCTTCTAGTAGAAGACTGGTCAGAAATCCCAAAGTTAGGTCGTTTGTATCCGTTATGCATACCGACGGATCATTTTGATATCCAGCTCTGTGATGATACCTGTTGCTATTTGGCTCACTGTCTGCTATAGGGAAGTGGTGCAGCAACGGTGCAACTGATATTTGAGGGGTTTTTGGTTTCACTGCTACTGACTGAGGAGTTCCCTTTAGGTATTCCTTGGAGAATCCTTAAGCAATTGGCCTTATTGCTATTTTTCCTTTTTATTTTGGAGTCTGCCTCAGGATATTTATCTGATTTTCATCATACCCTATTGTTTTATCTTCTGTTAGCATAAAAAAAGAAGAAAAGATTAAAAAAAAAAATACTATAACAAGATGCTCAGAGGGGTGCCAGTCACTTGTTTCATCATCAAATTAATTTTCTTTATAGCTATTTCCAGTTGTCATAGATTTTCCTTGAGTCTGTCTTCTGTTTTCTTCAAATAGACTTCATCTACTATTGGACTGTAGCTTCCCTGAGGAATTTGTGGTTGGAGACTTCCTTTAAGATCAATAGGGGAAAAAAAGGCTAACCACAGGATGATTTATCTTTCATTAGGGTGTTTAACTCAATGTGCAAATTACTTCGATTTCCAAAGTCCATCTAATACCTATAGAGAGGTATCATGTAGTAGCCATGCTTTCCATAGCTGAACCTTCACCTGAGCCATGCTTTATCCTGAGCAAAGTCCCCCAATAAATTAACCAACCCAAGATCTGTAAACCTGCCACACAAAGCCATGGCCTCACCTTTCTCAGCGTAGGGCCACCGGCCATCACCATCTTCCTGTGCTATAGGTGTGGGCTAAGATTTACTTGGGAAGGGAGGTGAAGTTGAAGGCACCCCTGGGCTGTACCGCTCCCACTGCCGACACCACCTATTCCAAGTGAAGACGTGTGTGTGTGTGTATGTCTAAGTGTAAGGAGGCAACTTTCTGTTACTCCAGTATGTAGAGCTACTGACCTGCTGTTTCTGGGCGCCTGGCACACCTTCCCTGTATATCCCAGGTGGGATAAGCAGGGCATTGATCGAGAGGGCACTAGAACGGCAGCCAAAGGAAAGTGTGAGCTCCTTGGCATCCCCTCCTCCACGGTGTCCCCTGGAGATTGTCTGCTGACAGTCTTCAAAGAAGGAAAGTATGAACTGTACGCCAAGCAATCCAACACAAAGGCAAGAGATGTCCAAATGTTGTTATGCTTAATGAGGGGGAAGCATCTGGTGAGGGGGGGTCTAACTGAATTAGCCTTGAATAGAATTAAAATGCTTCTGATTCTGTAGACAATCTATCTGGTCTGTTTAAAAAAGTGTAACCTTAGTTTATATTCAGATCATATTATTTAATCCCCCCCCCCTTCACATTTTAATTGACAGCTTTACAAAAAGTTATGTGGTGTTCATTGTTTTAGTAAACCAGGTGAAAAAGTGAGCTGTAATCATAAGCAGGCGAAAATGACAGGGCTATTGTCTGTGCCACTGGTACTTTATTACTGATCTGTCACAGGGACAACCACTGATTAAGGACCGCAAACAGTTGTTCCTTTGCTAGTATTGTTGGCCTTTGTAAATTTGCACACTGTCATAACTTAGCTGTTGTATTAAAAATGTATTTTTAAAAGTCTTTGATTTGTTGAGTTAAGCAAGTTTGTATAGTATTTTAACCAAAAGCAATTTTTGGTCGAAGTTTGGAAGGACAGGAAGTTTAGAAATTCAAAGCTGGTGAACAAAAAATAAGTTTAAACATTGCTTAAAGTGCCATATTTGCTGCTTTTCATGTCTACATACTGAAGCCCTGAGGGATTTACCCCTTTTGTCTGTCTTTTACTAAAATTTGTTGTCCTTTCCACTTTTGATGGGGATGTTAAATCTTTCACTGACAAATCTGTGTCCAAGAATCATTTGACATTGGAGCTAAAAAGGTGAAACAAAATACAGATTTTAAACAGCTTGATTGCCAAATGTTCTGTTCTCATGTGGGCAGCTTTTCCTTGTGCTAGATGCGGTAATTCTCTATTTGACAGTTTCCCAGGACGAACCATGCCTGATTTTTATCTAATGTAATAAACAACAACTAGTTTTGGACAGACTCCTTTCATCTTTTAAATTTCCCTTTTACATCCTAAAGGAGCATATATTTTCTGCTTGGGCATGTCAACATTAGGTCTTTTTTTCCCATAAACTTTGGAAGTTTCAACCATACTTTGTGAAAAACTGCTTGTTTTAGTATCACCTAGGGTTGCAGTTAAGCCATTGTCAGTGCTAATTCAGCTTCACCTACTGATGCTACTGTTGTAGGCAACAGATATATTTTCTAGTAGAGTCTAAGGCAAAGAGGTTTGCCAAGAGGCTATCCCTTTGCAAAACTTGCTTGTTGGTAACTGTTCCCACTACCACACATGACACAAAAGGAGAAGCATCATGCTAAGGCAGATGTAAAATGTCAATGTGAATGGTGCTCTTCTCTTCTAAATTGTGTCCAATTGTGTAGTGCTTTTATTACCAGGATATTTTTTGGTTAATTTGTTCATACTAAAGATGTGTTTTGGATTTAGGAGGATGCTCCAAATCTGTCAAAAAACAGTTTAGTTTAATCTACAGTGCAGTAGGTTGCAGCTGTGTTGGTTTAAGGACGTAGGCAGACATGGTTCTTTGGGTAAATCTGATCCTATAGACCAACTCAAATAGTTCGGAAAGTTTCTTCTTTGCAAGCTTTCTGGCACAAAATTCATGCTGTCCATAAAGAGTGCAGACCGACTGCAGATGCTTCTTCAGCCTGATGAAGGGAGTTTGTGCCTGAACTTTACATATATACTACAGGACTCTCTCAATCTCAGGAATAAAATTGGATGCCTGAAGGTAATAATTTAGATCATGAAATGAAAGCTGGAAATTACTGCTTGGAAACCCAATTCCTAATTATATTAACATGTAAAGAAGTGGGCAAACAGGTTTTTATTCAAGTATAAGGAGATTCATTGGAGTGTGCATCTCCGTCTGGTTTCAGTAAAATGCCTCAGTATTCTAGTTTCAGACTATACTTTTCATCTTGCTATAATACTGAGATATCTCTTTACATAGGATATATAAATATATTGGAGTTGACAAGAAAACAAGAGTAACAAAGAAAAGTAGGCTTTAGGTCTTGTGTTGATAGCTAGTTGCCATCTTGTATACATTCATTAAGAAAACATCAGCACTTTTCCTAGGTGTGTTGTTCATCTCTCTGTAAAGAGTCTAGGAAGCTCATTTCTCATAGTTTTATGCTAACCTATGAAGAAATTAAAAATAACTTCCTGAAGTATCTGTCTGTCTGATTCTAGTCCAGGTGTGTGAACACCCAAGTTGCTGAGATTATAAAATCATAAAGAAATAGGGCTAGAAGACCACTCCCTTCGTCATCCTGTCCAGCCCCTTAACCTATGGTAGATCCGATTATGAATTTGGGTAGCAGTTCCTTTTGGGGTCATGCATGGATTTAATAGCATGTAGTAAGCATAAGGCATGGGAACCACAGTAGGTGACTTGACTAGACAATAATACCATTGAGGATCTTGCTGCACCTTCGAATTAAAGTTGTATAGAAACAAGCTATCAAGTTGATACACACTTTCAAGAATTAAGTTTATAGCTGATTGGCTCCTTTTATATTTGGATAGTCATATTTATTGTGTGATAATTACTTTGCATGTGTGGCTGGTCTAAATTTATTGTGCAATTAACCAGTTAATTCTGTGATAATTAGTTTTCACTTGTGGCTGTTCTTAGTTTGCTTGTGTGGCTGGGCTAAATTTATTGCGCGATTAACCACTTAATTGTGTTCTGTGTAGCAGGGGCCTCGGTAATGATTCCTGATTTTTAGTCTCATAGCAAGGTTTAATGCCATTTTCTTTGTTATTCAAACATTTCACTAAAAAACAGGACTTCCATTTTTTTTTCCTGTATGCTGTAATCTTTTAATTCCTTATTGATTGAGTCCTTTATCTACTGGTTATTTTTATATTAAGATCAAACCCTGCCTAAATGTCTTGTTGTTACCTCTGTCATTGTGTTTACAACATTAGTATTAATTATGTCTCCTGTATCTGGAAGATATATTTTTAATATTGTGGTCTCTCACTGATATTTTAGTAGTGTTCATTTACATCATTGCTAAATTAGACTGTTTTTCTTTTTTCTTGTATATTTAACAGAGATACAGCTGCAGATCATTAAGGGGTTCAGATAGATTTAGTGACTAATCCAGATGGAATGTGAAGATAAGGAGGGCAAATCATATTAGTATTCACATAGGAGATTTATAGTCTATACCAGGGATATAGTTACATTAGATAAACTAAAATTAAGTGTTTCCTAGAATCTCATTCATGTTGATACATCTGTATACAAGCAGTCTCTTCTGTTATTAGTTTGACACAAACATTACATAGATCTTTATACAAATGGCAAGTAAATGATAATACTATTTAATGTGACAATAGGTCTCTAGATTCACATACTTTTATTACATAAAGATTCTATATTTTAAGCTCTACAGCTGGATATAAAAAATGGTCTCTTTTGCAAACTGCTTACGGTCGGATGATGATAGGGAGGAGGCATATGGAGTTTGCAAGGCCTTTTTGCTTTTATTGTTTCTCTTCTGGCATTTTGTCTTCCCCCTACAGTAGGTTTTCCAGATGATTAATGGGTGGCTCAATTTAATCTCATAGTTCTTTGAGAAATGAATCAATCTAACCTTAATGATGAAAATGATTAGTAGCTGAAATTACACTCTGCGTCCATCTGCACCCCACTAATCTACGTCTTCCAGTTTCTGTCATATCATCTAGGTTTCTCTTTCTTTTTCCTACTCTTTGGTTTTTGTGTATCTGATATGGGGGGGAGAGGAGGAACCGGACATTTTTGGCAGGTATGCCACAAATTAGCCTTGCACCCTTTTCAAGTGCCAGGTTAATTCCTTTCCTCTGCCTGATCTGCTGCTCTGCTTTCTGTTGCCCTCCCTGTTCTTCCAGGCAGGTTGGCTGCTTTGCTCTCTGCTTCTTTCCCTGTCGGCTGCTGCTGTGCTGCCTGCCATAGAATCACAGAATAGTAGAGAAGAAGGGATGGAAGGGACTTGGAGAGGTCATCTAGTCCAACCTCCTGCCCCTAGTCCTGTCTCCAGAGGCAGGATCAGCCCCATCCAAACCATCCTATAGAAATCCATTGTCTAGCTTCTTAGCAAAGCTACACAGTCAACCCTGATATAAAGCCCGAGACATAACACCCTGACCTGCCACAGTTGAAGTAGGGAGCCTGTGGTGGCCAGCATCCTGCTGCTGCAAAGGTTGTTAATATACCTTAGAGAGATCCTAGGAAGAGGCCCATGCCTACCACTACACCCTTCCCCCACCCCCAGTCCATGCCAACTGGACTATGGAGGAAAATTCTTTTCTGACCCTAGATATGGAAATTGGTACATCCCTGAGCAGGGGCATAAGCCCCTCTAGCCAGGAACCTCTGGGTTTAAGACCCAGCAGGAGCCTTGGCACATCCCAGTCAAAATCCCCAGCCTTTGCTGTAACCAACCCCTAATGCCTCTGAGGAAGACTTAACCCCTGCCCCTGATGCATGTAGCAGGGTGTTGTGTAGGAAATTCTCTCCCAGTCCCACGTGGCAACCAAGCAAAGTCCAGAAACATGGAAAATAGGGGTAGCTGCATCCAAATTATCCCTGATCAGTGGCTGTCCAACCTCTTCTTGACCCTCTCCAGTGATGGAAAGTCTACAACAGGCAGTTGCTGTGTGGAGTTGCAGCTGGAGCCTGACACCTTGTCCCCCTCTGCGGGGCTCTGCAGACCCTGCAAACCCTGCACTCTTCCCCTACAGCCCCCAGTATCCCCCTCACCCTCTGTCCTGGGAGACTCTGTCCCTGCTGCAGCCTTGCAGCCTGGGGCACGGAGCATGGCTTCAGCCCAGTCCTGTAGCAGCAGCAGCATGGAGCCAGCACCACTTCTACAGTGCTGGCCTGGAACAGCGCAACGGCTTCATGCTGCCGTTATGGGGTCAGGCTGGAGACCTGCTCCATGCCTCAGACTGTGCAGCAGGGATGAAGCCTGCCAGCAAAGAGCAAAGGTAAGTTAATGGGTGTGGGGGAAGAGGAGGGACAGGTAACAGAAGCAGCGTAGGGGGGAAGTGGAGGTAATTGGGGCTGAGGGTGGCAGGCATAATGGGGGGGTAAGTAGGAGCTGGTAGGGGCAGGAGGTGTGCAGGCAATGAGGGGGCAGGAAACTTGGCTCTCGTTGCCTGTCCCTCCTGATTTGTCACTGCCTCAGTTTACTCAGCAGATAATGATAAAGGATTGCTAAGCAAAACCACCCCAGAGTGAACCTGGAATACACAACACACTAAGTTAGCTCAGCTAAAATCTGCCTTTCTATTAATACATTAAATGTTATATTGGTTATTTCTGTACAGAGAGAGAAAAACATTTAGATGAATGTTCTCACCCACTCCAAGGATTCCCCAACTTGGGTACTGATGGCCAGTTAGTAGCTTTAAAGATAGAGTATGGTTGTGGCTAAAATGTGGTAACATGGTCCCTAACAGATGTTACACCCAAGATGTGATAAACTGGTTAATCATTTCTTTAGTACTGACCCGGCCTTGCATTCATTCAGTTAATGGTGTTATAAAATTGGGAATAAGCCAGAAAATTATTACACAAGATGTGCATACTAACGTTGTGGCCAGTCTGCATCACACTTGACGTATAAAGGTGTGGTCAGTCACGCTAGCCTCAGGAGCACATTGGAGCCCGTCAAGACTCTGGTGTACTCCCATGGTTGGGAGCCCTGTTCTGCTGATCAGGGGTCCTAGTTTGGGGAGCACATCAGTGCCACTGGCTCCCCTGTGTTCTTGGAGCTGGGAGCTTAGCCCCACGCGTTCCCGTGGGTTAGCTGATCAGAAGCTCCTGTGGTTGGGAGAGCTGGTCTGATCAGCTGCCTGGGGCTCGCAGCCACAGGAACCAAGCTTACTACTTGCCTGTTCAGGGCGAGCCTGGAATCATGATCCCAGGTTCCCTCTGCATGAGCAATGAGGTGCTATTAGGGTGATCTCTGATCTCACAGTCATGTCTCTTGTCATACATATATGGCAGGAGGTGCCATTGCTGGGATTGCACATCAGATCCCATCATGCCTTTAATTTTACTGTTAGTGGCCTACCTGTGCAAGCCTCTGAACTAAATGTGCTGCTTTATAAAGTTTATTTTGCAACTTTGTGGAGGAGGAGGTGAGAATTGAGAGTTTAATTGAAGTGTCCACAGTGCAACTGGGATTCAACAACTGCAAAGATAATCCTGGGTAAATTTAATTCAACAATACCTCTAGTGTCACAAAAGAGCATTAAGACAGCTTATTAGGGAAAAAAAACAACCCCTCTTACATTTCCAGTATAGTGAGTGCAACAGTTTTATATTTTCCTACACTTGTCTAATAATTGTTAGACTCATATTTATACCGTGGTGTAGGTCAATATTTTCTATTCTGCATTGCTGTTGAGAAGCCCTGCTGGAGGAAGAAGGCTGCCCAATTAATAATACATCTGGATGGAAATGGCCTCTTTGGCGATACGAGAAGGTTGTGAGAGTGATATCCATTCCTGGTGCAATTACAGCCCAGATGCCCAGCCAGTTGCAGTCATTGTATTTGGGCTTGTCAGCAAAAAGTTTGTCTGTGTGTGCTGACCACAATTTTTATACAGTTTTTAACAAGGCTAGGCCATAGTGTAATAGTGCCAAATGTTGGTTTTGGGAAATAAAATAGATATTAGTTTGTTTTGTTAGAAAATTGTTTCTGGCCTCATTGTATCAATTAATAGCTGGTTCATGGAAATATAGTTTGATTTGAGGTTTTTAATATAACCAGTCAGAAGTACAGTTATGCAGCAAGGGGTCAGTTTCATTGATCCAGAATAATGGAACATAAGCTCCTGCATGAGACTGTCTGTCTGATTTCCGCCCCCAGTGAAACAATACATCTTGTCTACCACTTGATTCAAAGCATCTGATCTCTGCAGTGTATCTAGACTGATTTACATGCAACTATTTTCTTTGAGACCATGTAGTATTTAGTAGACCTGTTCATGCCTTAACATCAAATGACATATCTTTGTGGAAATAACTACAGCATCATTTAGAAGCTCCGATATCCAGACTATACTTATACAACATATGCCAGTAAAACTTTGATTTTCAATATGATTGTGGTGCATTGGAATGGAGTGGAAGAAAGAAATGGATTAGGAGCAGGCACCATGGATTCATCAGAGGCAAGTCATGCCTGCCCAACCTGATTGCCTTCTATGATGAGGTGACTGGCTCTGTGAATGCAGGGAGACCAGTGGATGGTGGTATATCTTGGTTTTTGCAAGGCTTTTGATACAGTCTCCCACAACATTTTTGCAGGCAAGCTAAGGAAGTATGTGCTGGATGAATCGACTGTAAGGTGGCTAGAAAACTGGCTGGAGCATTGGGCTCAGAGAGCAGTAATCTATGGCTCGATGTCTGAGAGGCAGCTGGGATGAAGTGGAGTGCCCCAGGGGTCAGTCCTGGGGCCGGTTTTGTTCAATGTCTTGGTTAGTGACCTGGAAGACAGCCTGGAAGAGAGTGTACCCTCAGCTGGGGGGAGTAGTAGATACACTGGGGCGGTAGGGCTAGGATTCAGAGTGACTGAGACAATTGGAGGATTGAACCAAGACGAATCTCATGAGGTTCAACAAAGACAAGTGCAAAGTCCTGCACGTAGTACAGAGCAATCCCATGCAGAGGGACAGGCTAGAAGCAACTGGCTGGGCAGCAGCTCTGAAGGATACAGTGGACAATAAGCTGAATATGAGCCAACAGTGCACCCTTGTTGCCGAGAAGGCTAACGGTATCCTGGGCTGTCTTGATAGGTGTGTTGCCAGCAGGTCAAGGGAAGTGATTATTTCCCTCTGTTTAGCACTGGTGAGGCCAAATCTGGAAAACCATGTCCAGTTTTGAGCCCCATGGTACAGAAAAGATGTGCACGAATTGGAGGGAGTCCAGCAGAGGACTACAAAAATGGTGAGGGACCTGGAGCACGTGATTTATGAGGAGAAGCTGAGGGAACTGGGCTTATTTAGTCTGGAGAAGAGAAGACTGATGGGGGATTTAATAGGAGCCTTCAACTCCCTGCAGGGGGTTCAAAAGTAGATGAAGCTGAACTGTTCTCAGTGGTGGCAGAGCAATGGGCTCAAGTTGCATCCAGGGAAGTATAGTTTAGATATTGGGAAGAATTTTCTTACTAGGTGGGTAGTAAAACACTGGACAGGTCACCCAGAGAGGTGGTAGAAGCTGCATCCTTGTGGGGTTTCAAAATCTGGTTAGGCAAAGCCCTGGCTGGGATGATAGAGTTGGGGCTGGTCCTGCTTTGAGCAGGGGTTTGGACTAGATGTGACCTCCTGAGGTCCCTTCCAACCCTCATTTTTATGAGCCTATGAAAGTATAATAGTTTTGTCCTTTTCTTGAGTGGTAGCAGATGTTGGGGGTCTTACAGGTTGAAAGAGAACTCAGCACTGCAGAGTCTGAATGTATTCTTAGTACAAGTTGCTTATTTTTTACTATAGTACATCCATCTGCTTTTGAGCAGAGGTGGTCACAAACAGCACTCGGGTAGTTTGCTCTTCGTGGAATCTCAACCAGAACGTGAGCTGCTCTTTCTGATAGACTACCTTTTACCTCAAACCTTCGTTTGAGTCTGAGTGACTAAGGTAAAAAAGCATACTGTCCTGCTGTTTGTAACAGCTCCCTTCTCAAAGAGAATGCGTCACAGAAGTAAGAAGACCATTTCTCTACAGACCAAATAGCACTCCTGTTAAGAAAATAATTTTTGTGCTGAATAAATGCTTGCAATATTTTATTGATAATTGTAAATATTTGTGAAAACATTTTATGATTCGTACGTTCTATATAATACAAGTTAATTTCTTAACCGTTTTGAGTCCATAATTTGACAGATTTTATCCCTGCCATTACATTCAGGGGTTAAAAAAGGCCATTTCAAGTGTGTAGGATCAAATAATGCAAGTCAGTCTCATTGTTTTGCAGTGAACTGGCATGTTCATAAAGCACACGCAAAAAGTGCAAGTTCTTTAAAGCAGCTGGTAATAGGATGGGTAAGTTATCTTAGAAACAGAAGAAAGTACTTTCGATTTCAGTGTCCCTAAATTAACAATTGGATAATTTTTCTGTGTCTAATTATCAAAGGGGAATTTATCTAATGTCTCTGTTGCACTGAATCACAGACATGTAATTATGATCAATTTTTAATGTGCAATTCTAGCAAGTCTTTTACTGAACGATCTCAAAGTATGTTGTGAATACTGGTTTGATTCTCTTACTGGCTGTATGAAGTAGTTTTACTGTAATGCTCTCACTCCATTTTACAGAGATGGAATACAGTATATAAGGAAGTGACTTGCCTGAGGTTGTATAGCAAATCAGTGGCAGAACTCATCTGACTTCCAGTTTCCCATCTTAACCTATGTACCACATGCATTTCCAGGATTATATACTGCCAGTGAAAATAGCATAGTTGAGTAAATTGAAATGGGGCCCCTTTTTGGAACTTACTAGATAATGAAAAAGAAATCCTTATGAAGTCAGCATTTCTGTTAAATACTCAGTCTTCAGGGCATACTTTTCTTAAAAGAGCTTGCCAAGTTGGTAATTTCAGCCACTTAAAGTAATTGGAGAGGGGGGAAACATAAAGAAAGCCTAGGAACGGACTTGGTTGACAGTCATCTTCAGTTGTCCCTCAAGGGATGGACTAAAGCAGCGGTGCTCAACCTCTGGCCTATAGGACACAAATGCAGCCCGCGGAGCCATAGGTATCCAGCCTATGGAGCTCCCCATGGGTCAGGAAACTTGGTGGCAAGGGAAAGGTGGCAATAAATACAGCCAAATTCCCTTGTTGCCAAATTCCCAAACCCTGAATCCTGTGCAGCAGGTTGGGGCCAGGTCACCCTGTCTCTGCGGCTTGTCTGGTCTGCTGGCCAAAAAGATTGAGCACCACTGGACTAAAGGAACTCATAGATTTCTTCTGTCTTTTAATCACTGCTTGAAAGGAGAGTAAAGGAAGGTGGCAGAAATACCAGAGAGCTACTGGGGGAGAGATGGAAGCAGTGAGAAGGTCCCTGCCCCACTCCCTCCCTCACCGTGGAAGCCTTGACCTGCCCCCGCCATGACTCTTCCTTCCCCCACACCCCTTTCGCTTCACAGACTTACCTGCAGGGTGCTGCTCTGCATGCTCCAGACACTCCTGGTGCCTGTAGAAGGATGTTAGCAACGGACATGATCAGAGGGCAAGAAAACAGGCCTTATGAAGAGAGGTCTTCAGCCTGGAGAAGCTCGGAGTGACCTGGCAGCCTGTTGAGCTAAGGTGGTCCTTTGACAGTGACCATTTCACAGAAACTTTCCATGTCTGGAGTGGATTTTCCAGCTTGAAATTGCACTGGCCAAAGTTTTCTTGCATGTGTGCCTAAAAATAATTGATGGCTTTTTGGTCAAACTTCATCCATACGCAGAAACTTTAAAATGGAAAATTTTCAGGCAGGCCAACTCCTTGTGATTTGTCCTGAAGTCTTTCCATTACTTCACTGGAAAACGTAATTGTTAGGCATTTAAGAACCTTTTGACTTCTTCACTTTAAACAAACATCCTTTAATGTATGAACACATGAAAATAACGAACCTCGGAAAATATGTTTGCAGAGATGTTACCGTTCTATCGTGTCTCTTCCCTATACTTTTGTTTGTTCTGTACTGAAACTCTTCAGGAAAAGACCTTGTCTGTCTGAAACCGCCAATATCTTTAAGTAAAATGATGTGGGTGCATGCCCTTTTCTGATGTACATTTCCTTCTTTGCTCCTGTATATAGCAGTACCTGAAGGAAAGATTTAGTATTTCATATACTTTGCAACTATATTAGAAATGATAATGAAAAATCAGCATGTGAAAGAACTTTGTAACAACCTATTATCTCTGTCCAACATAGCCTGTGAGATCTGTCAGTTCTGCCCTCTGTGATTTGAGAATAATGTATTGTTTAAGTGCTCTGGGTTGGATTCAGATTTCAGATGTGCCATTTTGCAAGTCTAGAGGAAATTTGTTGAAAGGCCATTTTTATAATGGGAATAAAGCATCCTACTGGGCAGAAATTAATTGAAGTTTTCAGAGTGCTTTGTGAATTACAGTAATCATACGTGTAGAAATGCATATTATTAAATTGAAAAGTTTTGAGCACTTGGTATTATATTAGGTCAGTGCATTTCAAATAATGACCTAAGTTCTGAGATTGTGAGCAGGTAATGACTTTTAATCAGCTGAAAAATAGGAGAGAAGTTATAAGTTTACATTTATAAGATCTTTTTTCTCAACTGCTTATTTTTGTAACTTCCTAGAAAATTAAATAGGAAAGAAACTAAGCTGATTTTATGTCCTGTAATAGTAACTACTGTAGGTGTCCTAGTGAGAGAGAAGTTCCAAAATTATTGAACTAATACAGCAGGACGTAATGTTTTACATGT
The DNA here is from genome assembly GCA_030014935.1 of Caiman crocodilus. NCBI lineage: Eukaryota > Metazoa > Chordata > Crocodylia > Alligatoridae > Caiman > Caiman crocodilus. The sequence goes on from JAGPOW010000261.1 coordinate 6,239,006, forward strand.
GCTTGGGCAGAGCAACACAAGGGGTTCCTTTCTGAAAAGCCCAGACTTTTTTTTTCCCCTCTGGGATTGGAAATTCAATCAAAAGTATTGTCAGTGAAATATCTATTCAGGTATTTCCTGAGCATTGTTAGCTACATTCAAGTTGTTACTCAACGAAGCTTGAACACCATAATGTTATTTTATAAACAAGTAAATGATGACAAAGGACACTCACTGGTCATACTAAAACGCTGCAAGATATTCTTGTAATATTGGTAATGAGGTTTTGACTGTTTAAAGCAGGACTCTGTTCCATAAATATTCTTGAAGATTTCTGTATCAGATAACAGGCAATTCAAAAACTTTTTCTGCTTGCTTGCCCTCAAAGCACAATATCGACTCTGTCTTGTCAAGCTGGTTGTATATTTTCACTGGTAATAAAGATTTTCAGCTGAAATTAAAGTTGCATTGACACCTGTGCATCCTTTCTGCTTATTGTAGGCTTCCACAGAGATAATTGAATGATACTTAACAATTCCACTGAGGATGCTTAGACTAATAGAATCTGCAGCTGCCTCTTCGTGCATTGGTTCTGCCAAGCCAACAGGCTGTGTAGCTAGCTGTACCTTTTTTTTACTTGACTATATATAAAGAGCAAGCCTGCTTTGAAGTTGCCATTTTTAGTTCTCCAGTTGTAACTTAGGATTTTGGAGAGTTTTCTGGTTCGTGTAGTAGAAAAAGTATCTTATTTTTTAGGTAACCTCTCAGTTCCCACTAAAGACTCTTTCAAAGAGCTCCTGTTTCCTGCATTGGTAACCATTTGGATAAGCTAAAAGATGTTCTTGTATAAACGTAGGGAAGAGCAGGCTGATTATATAGAGCAAGCAGTGTGATTATCAGATAGCATCAGTTTTACCCAACTTCCTGCCTTGAGTCTGATGGCATTAAACAAAGCCTATGAGACCCATGTGTTTCACGGCAAAATTCCTAATTAATGTTGGAGTTCTTTCTGAAGACACAGCTTAGCTGGAAGTAGTGTCAGCTGTCTGGACTTGCTGATTCCATCTCTTATTTTTTGTTAATTAGGTGAGCTGAATAAGCAGAGCAAAGTGTTTGTTTAGAGTAGATCCGCATTGTTCGTTTTGCTTTTGTACTTGCTATTGCTTAGTCTCTTGAAGTAGCATGAGCTGGGGTTGATTGACTGCAGACTAGAAATTGACACTGGGACGGTAGAAATTGACAGCGGGGCAGGGAGCCCCTTGGAGACTTCTCCCTGTGTTATGAGGCAGCTCTTGGGAGTAACACTAGCTTGGGGCTATATCTGGAGGCCAAGTTAAGTCACCAGTTTTGTGTGATCTGGGAGTGGGGAAACATGATTACCTGTGCACAAATGTACCTCAGATCACTGAATTAGAAATCCCGACGGAATGTTTGATTCAAATTAAGGATGTTTCCACCCCGGCTGCAAAACGGAATAACGTCAGACCTCCACAGAACACCGTAAACCTCTGTCAAAGCTGGGAAATGTTGATTGTCCAGTGCCTTGCTCTGATTGCTCCTGCGTGCTTTCTGAGAAAGCCCTCGCTAATCTCAAAATGCTCTCGAGCTTGAAGAGGAGGGCAAAATGTTTTCGACCACCACAAAAACCAGTGTTTTCTTTGGAGCTGGAGCACACAGGACAGCATGAAAAGTGATCTGATGAAAACCAGCACACAGGCAGCTCATTAAGGGAAAAGGAGCGAGGGAGCGTGCTTGCCAAAAAGCTCTGAAGAATTAGTATCAGTAAGAGAAACACATGAGTGGAAAGGAACTATTGCAGTAGAGATGCTCACTATTTTTACATCTGTTATTTAGCTTCTGAAATGGGATTTAGGAAGGGAATGTATGTTTCTGTTTTTGTGGTTTATATATGACAGAAAAATTTCCTTCAAAAGTTGTTATATGCTTTTTGCTATGTTACACCCCAATTATTATGAATCTATAATGTCTCCTATAAGGCTGAAAGCCTGATTTCTGTATTATTATAAGGCTTTAAGTTGCATTCATTTAGTAAATATAGTCAGTTTTAAACCTTTAAAGTATAAGGGATTTGACCAGAAGGATGGTGCATTTGTAACAGTAAATATATATTTTATTCTTTAGAGGAAAAGCAGCAAAATGAGCTTGTCAGTTATTTTTATATTATTTTTCAAGTAGTTCATTTTTGATAATTTGGGACTAAATATTGCAAATAATGCGTGAATTGTGATTATATATGACTTTATTTTAACCCTAATATTTAAAATTATATGATTGAGTTAAAATACATCATTGGTTGAACTAACTCTGGTAAATTATTTGATTATGCTATGGAACACTTTTTCTTTAGAAAATGAATTGTGGTGGTCAGAAGGTGACAATTCGTGACTAATGTAGAAATTTTGCCCATGCTGGAATTCTTAACTTAATTTGATTGAACAGTTGTTGTGCTTAGTAACACAACCATAATTAACAGATGATTTACCATTATTTTTTTTAGACGCTGGAAGCCATTTTGAACTTTAAATACTCGGGGGGACCAGGACATGTTGAAGGCTATTATAGGAACCTGTCACTGGGCCTTCATGTAGAAGTGGAGCCATCTGTCTTCTTTACACGTGTCAGTACCCTTCCTGCAACAAGGTAACATTTTCCTTTCAAATAACTATCTAAATACATAGTGCCATTTGCAAAAGCATCCTGGAAACCTATTGGCTACACCTAGATGAGGTTCTGGAATGAAATGGATAAATCAGATGGAGATGTATAGGCTCTTGAATGGAATAAATAAGTTGCACGTGGAAGGGTATAGAATATTGGCTAGTCCATAGTGCACTGACAATATTTAGTCTGGTAGCCTCAGATTTTAAAAACCAAACACTGTGGTTTAATCAGTTTAAATTCGTTGGAATATTTTTAAAGTTCATACATTTTACTGTCCTATACACCAGTAGTGAAACAAATACCACCAAGATTGTGTTTACCTTTATCAGTCCCTGGCACACATTCATTTAATGGCGCTCTGCAATCTGATCTGAATGATCAGGGTGGGAGCCAACAGTTAGGCAATTGGATGGCACCAGGGTTGGTATGGGTCTCCAAAGTAGTCTAGAAACTGAAGCTGACAGTCAGGTGACAGCTCTTGATCCTCTTTGAGGCTGGGCCTCTCTGGGCTAGATGGATACTAGATGGATTGTCAAAAGCCCATACCTGGCAGCTCAGTCCAGGCTGCTGGGCACAGTAGATCAGAGGCTCACAGTGGGCAGGGGCAGATGAAGGTCTTCCCTCGCTGGGATCTTTAAATCTTGCTGGGAACGTGTGATCCCCTACACCTGAGCAGAGCTGCCAGACATGGGGTTTAAAGTTCCTGGCAGGGAAGCCCATTGAAGCCACTTCAGCAGCACTTGTTAAGGCTCCCCATGTGTCAAAGTGCCATGGGGATATGGGAGCTCCTGGGTTCCCAGCTGTCCATGCTCCACACTATAAAGCAGTGCCTACAGCTGGGGACCTGAGCTACCAGTTCCCCACCTGCCACTTCTGCAGGTACCCTGGAACTTAGAAAAGCTGGCATACAGTTGGGACTTCTGACTACATGGCTGCTTCCAGCTACAGGGCCAATGCTGGTAATCAATCACTTTGGACTGCTGCGAGTGGAAAGCCTCTGTGAAGCAGGGTCTATGTTGCTTTGAGATGGAGAGGATCATTGGTGAGATAGAGAAAAGGCTTTAGAGACAGGCAAGACAAATGGTACTTGGCATGCCGGTGCAAGCGCAACTGAGGTTGTATGTGCAACTTGTGAAAGGGTCTGCTTGCCGTGCATTGGACTCCTCAGCCACTCAGGAGGCTGTGGTGGTACCTGGTAACCCTCCAAGGTGCAATTTCCATGGTCTCTTGCTGCCAGTGAGAATTGGGAACTGCTTCTTGGCTCATGGCTTCCCTGCTCCATCCCTTTACCTCCAGGGATAGGATGGGGGTGCTGGGTCCAGAACCCAAAACTGCTTCCAGCCTGATCCCACTGATGGGATTAGGGGATGTCTGGACCTGGGCCCTGAGGCTACCCCATGCTGGGTCTCTGTGCTCAGCTGAGTGTCAGAAACTATCATGGGGCAACCCTGACGTACCACATGTTCTATTTAAGGTTTGATGCAAACAAGCTACAGAGATGTTCCACGTTATATGTGGAACATTTTTGTGGCTTTTTGCTATATTGTCACACCATAAACTGGCTTTAATATACGGCCAGATTACTATTTATAGTGCAGTTAATACTTTAAGTGTGTCTTTAACGCTTGCCAGAGCGCTCATTTAATTTATCTCCTAATTAGCCTGACAAGGTTATTTATGCTTTTAGATTGTCAGCTCACTTGACAAACACAGTAACTTGATCAGTATGTTTTAAATTGCAATGTATATTGGAATCGGAACACTTTTAATTTAATTTGGCATGTCCTTGATTGGTTTTTGTTTACCATCATATACGTTTCTCATTTTATTAGATGCAAATATATTCAGAAGTGAAATAAACCAAATATTTAATTTAGGGATTAATTTTATACATAAATATATTGTGTGTTTGCATAATAAAAATTATGCAGTTTTATTACTAGGGAGATTTGCCAAACACTAGTTAAAAATGAAATGTGTAGTGTAATATGTATAAGCTTACTCCTTTTTTTGTGAGCTGTGCTAAGAAAGTTTTTACAGGATGCTAGCTATAAAGTCTGAACTCAAATACTGGTTGTGCTTGCTTGGGTACTCTATAAATGTTCATAAAATTATTTACGGTATTGCAAAAATATAACTTCTGAAAAATAAAATCTGATAACCTCATTAAGGGCTTAGAACAGGAAAAATAGATTGCTATGAATGAGTACAAAAGGAATTGAAAACGAAACAGAAAATATCAGACCATTACACAAATCCGTGGTTTACCCACATCTTGACTATTATGGGCAGCTTGTCAAGTAGGATACAGTAGAATTAGAAACGTTGCAGAAAAGAGGAGTAGAGATGATTCGAATATGGAATTCTTCCAGATGATACGACAGAGGGAAAACTAGGACTTCTCAACTTGGAAAAGAAATGATTGAGGAAGGGTATTATTAAGATGTATAAAATCAAAAATGGTATGAAGGAAATGAATTTGGAACTATAACTCAACTGTCTCTCACAATAAAAGAACTAGGGGCCACCTGCAGCTTTCCATTGTTCTGAGAGATGATTCTGGGCTGGATGGACCTCTGGTTCAACTGAGTATGATGGTTAAGTTTTATAGGGATACGGCATTTACACTTCCTGATGATGCATCGTACAGCAAAAGATCAATTATTTTCTTTCTGGTGCAAGGGTCAGCTTTTGAAACATTTTATAAGCAGCCTGCCATTACCGCTCCTTTAAATACAAAGATACAAGTTGTAGATACAGTCCCACGCGACATTGTCATAAGTAAGCTGAAGAAAGGTGGGTCTGGTAGGATTACTATTAATTGGTTACATTAATTGGCTGAGCAGTGCATGCAAAAAAATAACTACAAATGGATGAGCTTTCAAGTGAGATCTGCAGAGTTCTGTTCGGCATCTAGTGTTTAACATTTTTAGTCATAATTTGGCTCAGTGAGTAACAAGCTTCCTGGTCAGGTTTTTAGATGACAAAAAACTGGGAGGGAGGTTGGCAAATGCCTGAATTTTAATTTTATTCTCCAAAAGATTTTGACAGATGGAAGAATTTGGTATTGAACAACAGAGTGAAATTTGTTAACAAAGACTCATGTCAGGTGCTGTACCTAGGAAATGGATATGAAAAGGAAGGTGAACAATTATTCTCATAGAGGGCAAGACGCAAAGCAGTGAGTTTAATCTGCATCATAGTAGGTGCTGGATATAGTGGCCCCAATTCACCCAAGTACTTAAGTGTGACCTTACTTCAGGGGTGTGATTGGTAGCTGTGTTCATAGTTTCATAGTAACTAGGGTCAGAAGGGGCATAGAGCAGGCCATCTAGTCTGACCCCCCCCCGCCAATGGCAGGAACAAGTGCTGGGGTGACAGGACCCCAGCCAAGTACCTATCCAGTCTACTCTTGAAGACACCCAAGTTAGGAGCAAGAACAACTTCCCTAGGAAGCTGGTTCCAAATCCTAGCCACCCTAACTGTGAAGTAGTGCCTCCTAAT
>JAGPOW010000261.1:6260031-6276256 GCA_030014935.1 Caiman crocodilus
TCCTGTGACCCTGGCACTCGTTCCTGCCATTGGCAGGGGGTCAGACTAGATGGCCTGCTCTAGGCCCCTTCTGACCCTAGATACTATGATACTATGAAGTTGGGAGCAATGCTGTACAATTGGAGAATAGCAAATATAGCCATTACATTTAAGAAGGCTGAGGTAGGGGGAATCATGCAGGCTAATAGAAGCCTGTTGCCTTATTTTGATACTATGCACAGATTTAGAACAAATGTCAAAAGGAGACTAATGAGAACATGGAGGTGGATGGAAAATAGGATAAAATGCAGTATAGAGTTTCCAAAGGTAGCTGATATCTGTTAACTAGTTTTTAGCCAGAAAAAAGCAATAGATACAATGTGTCCATAATTCTGACAAGAATCAGCTCTGGTACCACATGAGAAAGTATTAGTGAAGCTGGAGAAGATGTTGATGCATTGTAAGGTAGTTAGTGGATTATAAAATAACGAAGAACCTGACTAATGAATAGTGTTTAAAAGGGAACTATTAGGCTGGAAGGGAGGTTACTAGTGTAGTTCCTCAAGCATAGTTTTTGGACCTATCTTCAGTAGTGACCTTGACGCTAAAAGTGGGAGCGTCCTGATGAAATTTCCTGAAGATACAGAGATGTCAGTGCAGAGGAGGATTAAAATGTCAGACAAAAAGAAACGTATGATTTTGGGGGCTGGTTTAATAGAAGTGAAATGAAAGTCAGTAGTACAGAACACAAGGTCATGCACTTGGAGGCTAATAGCGAGACGTCAGCTGTGAGCAAGACGTGGAGCTCATCAAATGGAACTCATCGGATGGAAATGAGGGGCAGTGAAGAACGGCATGGATGTGTACTAGTTGGTCAGAGGCTGACTCTGAACTGCAGGTGTGATGAAACGGTGGGGAAAAAAAAAGTCAGCAGCATATTGGGTTGTATTAACATGAGCATCTCTTGGGAATCAAGGAAAGTGATTCTCTCACTCTGTTCAGCACTGAATAGAGGGGCCTCAGCTGGACTACTGAGTTCAGTTTTTGTGTGCTACACTTGAAGGAAGAGATGAACAGGGCAGAAAAGTCCAATAGAGAATGAAAAAAATGATTAGAGGCTTGGGAAATAAGACTTATGATGATAGGCTTAAAGAACGAAGACTGTTTAGTCTGGAAAAGAGAATGCAGGGGGTGATTTGATAACTATCTTCAAATACCTGAAGGGCAGTTATAAAGAGGAGCAATCACTCAATCACAGAGAAGTAAGACTGGAAGGGATCCTAACAGATCTTTTAGTCCAACTGGGGACTGAACCCACGACTTCAGTGTTATTAGCAGGGATCTGAGTTTTCTGTTTCCCACGGCAAAAGGGAGTAAAACATTGATTTTCCCCTTTACCGGAAGAAGCTTCAGATTTCGCATTGCAACATCAAAACCCACGGTTTTTGCAGTTTTGCTAAGAGCCCTTTGCAGGCTGGCAGAGAGCAGGAGGTACAAGTTTCCCTCTTAAGGTGAGCGCGTGTGCGGCTGCGCACAACTGAAAGTGTGACCACGCACAGCGTTTCAAGGCTGCGCACCAGGAGAGGAGCTGAAGGTCAGCCCGTAGGCAAGGTGGAGGTGGGAGCCTGATGTGGGCTCCTCTGGCTGCAGGGAGCTGCTCCGCTTTCCTGCATCAGGGCCGGGGAGTGCAGCCCTTCCCCAGAGCCAGCAAAGCCCACACCAGTCCCCCGCCCCAGCCTCCATCCCTGCCTTTCCTCACCTTGGGGAGGAGCTGCTGCCTGCCCTGAGTGAGGCATGGGTTCCCGTAGCTCCCCAAGATTGTGCACAGCCACAGGGTGCCAGCCCCCCTCCCATCCGCCCATGCTTGCAGCAGGAGGGAGCTGGGCTCTGCTCTGCTGCAGCAGTCACCACCTCTTGTCAGGGGCAGGGGGCTGTGGACCTAGGTCCCTGACCCATAGTCTTCACAGCTGGAGCCCCCTTTGGCAGGGATAAGGGGGCAGGGAGCTGTGGGTGGGGGCTGAGGGGCACGGACAGGACTGGGGAGGCCGTGGGGAAGGAGTGAAGGGCATCGGGGAGGGCAGGGAGCCTTTCATTTTAATCTTGGATTTTGGTTTTATCAGAGATGTTTGAACAAGTGACTCCTTTTATTTTTAACTTGGTTTTAATAATCTCAGTTTAGGTGTCCTGAAATCATTATCTTGTACCAGGTGTAAACCTTTCCAAGTAATGTACTGCCCTAGATGGGTCTAATAGGTCTGACAGTATCTAATAGGGTCATTTATCAAGGAAGAACACCATAGCCTATTTCACACTTCAGATCTTGGTAGTGTAGGCTCCTTTCAGTAAAAAAAGATTTTGGTCTTATCTCTACATATCTGGGTGCTGTAATCTGAGTTAGAAGTTACATTTACCAATATGTATGTTCTATATTAATTTATCTTCTCTTTTGCAAGAAGGACAAGAACTTGTATGTAGTTCCTACTATTGTTCCATGATTGTACATAATGGAAAAATGATCAAGCCTCTTTCACCGAAAAGACTGACACTACGAGTTAGAGGTGATTATGTAAATGGCCAAAACTGGTACTGTTCCTGGAGAGCGTTTTAGAGCCTTTACTCATTTGAATGAATTAAGTCAACCATTGCGAGTATCTCAGGACATGATGTGCTAAACTTTTTGGTAGGGGTTGTACTGGATTCTCCTATGCCTTTCTTTCCTCATCCTCTGCAGTGGTCTTCATTAGTATCTTATTAATGGTTGAAAAGTGTTACTCTATGATCTATTTCTGCTTCTTTTATTTCTTTCTCCATTTTTGATATTTTCATAATTTCTTTTGTCCTCCTTAATACCTTTGATGTTCCCTTTTCCTTTTTAACTCTAGCCTTAACTTCTTGCTCTTCCCTCCTTGGTCACTCTTACCTTCAACCCCTCACACATGCTAGTTGCTTTCTCCAGGTTTCTGTCGCATATGGCAGTAGTGATCATTCCGAGCAGTTACAAAATATTGATTCATGAGACAGCAAGTTTTTTTTTTGTAGTTGTATGTGGAAGGGGAACATACGTGGCTTGCAAACTTTTTGTATCCCATTGCTTTTGCCTTTAAGGAATGACCAACTGTTCGATCGGTGACGGCTGGTTGTCATACCCTTTAAATATTTGTGGATGAGGGGACGGGCACTGTCAGTGTGAGAATTCACCTTGTATTCCCCTCCGCAAGAGCTGTGGGATTCAGGGTGCTCCTTTGTGAGTCTGGGCACACTATGAATTGTGTGTGCACTGATCCATCTCAACAGTGAAAGGGAAGTTTTTCTGATCGCCAGATCATTCAGGAGAGAGGCTTGGTTTCAATGGGAGAAGTGTCTTGACTTTGAATTTCAGCTGGAAATGTAACAGGAAAGTTAGACGCAAAATCTACACCCAGAAACTAATTTTGCAGCTCAATACATGCATTGAAATTTCTTGTTTGGGTCACTGAAGACATATGAGGGTTTTACTTATTTAATAGATTTATAGATACATTTTTCTAGTGAAGCTCTGATTTAGATCGAGTGAAGTATAGAAGACTGCTGGCTTAAGTTAGTTCAGTTCAATGCACTATATCAAGATATATGTATATTTTGTTAAATGGATCTACTGCATATGGTCAGAGGAGCATTCTTGCAATGGTTATCTCATTGGCTTTAAATACCTTTGCTAGTTTAATGGAGATTTCCATCTATAAAGCTCTTTGTTCAGTGGATTCTGACTTTTAATATAATTAAAGTATAAATGTTTCAATTGATGTGTTTATATGAATAATCCACATAATCTTTCTTTTTCCCCGCTAATGATGCTTAGCTGTTACATTCAGTTTTTCATTGTGAAAGGTAAAACTCGATTGTGTTGATTGAGGGACTATCATGCAAGAGTTTAAAAATGTTACGAGTCAGTCAATAGTAACTCGACCTGTTTGTCACAGAGATTTGGTATTTTTCTGCCACTTTTTAAATGGCACAATATAACAGACCAAGCTCTGGAAAGAAACTGTGTTATGTATGTTAGCAAAAATAATGTATTGCCCACAGCAGTGATTTTAATTTATTGAAAAACTTAGGTATGGTAATTATTGTGTTTCTTACTTGATTATCAGACCATTAAAATTAAATTTCATGACAACCCTCATTTATGCGTAAATCACTTCATAATTTATGGTAATAGATGTTATCTCATTATATGCCTCAAGATATCTGGTTTTGTACAGCATGCCATGCATTGCCTTTGTATTTGCATTCTGCGCACAACATGCCTGGCATTCAGAAATCCCAAACATCATAATCAGTGGAAGATTTATCCAGTTTGCTGCGAGCAGACCAACCCTGTCATCTGTCTTTGTGGTGCACCACAACTGAGTTTTGAAAATGTTTCATGCATACGAGATAAACAAAGATTGCAGCCAGTTGCTGTAGCCATTTAAGATTTTGTTTCAGTAAATGAACGGCAATAAGGAGATTTAAATCATTATGTCGTTGATTAGGCGACATCTTTCCATGTAAAACGTTGTTCCATGTTTAAGGCCATTAATATTTGAATCTGCATATGCAGACTGCTGAATATTTCACCTGTAGCTGAATTGCCTTTCCTTTCAAAAGGTATTTTTGTACACAGTTTCAGTCTTGCTTTCAGAGTAAAAGAACCCTTGAGTGAAAGCTGAGCTGCAGACGGGATCATTTGTGGGATCTGTGTACGCCACATGAATTCCAGTTTGATTTTGTGAACTCTCTCTGTCCTTCAGCATTACAACTATCTCCAACTCTGCTCCATGTCATGTTAAACACAGGTGAGCAGTCCTGGCATATCTGACCAGTCCATGAATAGGTTGATCGTTAGATTTTTTGATCTTAGCTGGATATGAGAAAAGAGTAACTACATCCTGCACAAACCCACTTTTTTTAGCCTTTTTCCAGGGGGTTAGAGTTTGAAGGAGTGAAATTTCCCCAGAAGCAGGGAAAAGAGACGAGGCGTTAACTCTAATCCGGAGAGACTACACAGCAGGAGAGATTCAGCAGAGCGACTCGGGAACAAGTAAGGGGAAAAGAGAGGAGTGAAAGGGCACATGTTACTGGTAGATTTGTTCCTTTTAACTCTGGGAGCGTGCGAGGAAGAAAGAAACTGCCTCCAAGGGGGAGGAGACCCCCTGTGATTCAGAAAGGTTTTTTGACTTAGGCCAAAAAATCCTTGAGTAGCGAGGAAGCAGAGGTTTGCTTGAAGAGACTGAACTGTAAGCAAGAGCATCTCCAAGATGAAGATTAAGTCAGCGTGTGCTTAAACAACTGGGATATCCATAGAGAGTTGGCGCAAGTCTGTGGAGGCTGTAGCATTCAGGCCACGTGATGCCACTCGTGAGAAGGTGCAACAGCCACATAGATTGTGCCCAAGCAGTGTGTTAGAAGCAGAGGCAAGAGCGAGTGGTGGGGTCTGCTCATACTCAAAGTTTGGAGCCCAGAGGCCCAGTAGCAGGAGTTTACCAGTCTCTTGGCAGGGGTATAAAAGCTTAGGGGTTTGTAAAAACAGAAGAAAAGCAACACTGGGGAGAATTTGGAGTTAGCTTACAGTATGTAATGGAAACATTTGACCCTATCCCTCTAAATAGGGAATTGAGGGTTTTTCTTTAAATGTTTTCAAAAGCATCCATGCCTGTTAAATATTATAGGCACAGCTGATAGCCGTGCTGCTTGTCCCGTTTGCCTGACACGTCTCGTTACAGAACCTTTATTTCTGTGGCTTATAGCGCTGCCAGACTTCCAATAGATTGGGCTAAAATGTTAGGCTGGATGTTTGGCTCAAACTGAAATACATTTTAATATAGTCAGTTAAAATTGTTCTTAACTTCAGTCCTTGAAGAAGCATGTTGCTTTGTCCTGATTTTTTTTTTTCTTATTTTAAAAAGGCGGCCCATATTTTAGAAAGCTATAATACTTTGGAGCAGGAAGTTAAAAATTCTTGGGCGGGGGGGAGTGCAGGGAAGAAGGACCGATTTGGCAGGGAGACTGGGACCCAATGGAGAATGGGAGGTTAAGCCTAGGGGACTGACCTGCTCAAGGACAAATTGGTACGCGAAGTGAGGGGAGACAAGTCTGATGAGAAACTGATGTTCAGGAAACTTGGCCTGGGCCAGGAGGGGGAGACGTGCGAGGAGAGACAAGGGCTATGAACGTATGGGGGAAGACTAGAGGGTGACAGGAGGCTTGGGGAGAGAGAAGGTGGACAAGGCACGGAAGAGGGACATTGAGCCTGACTGGGCAAAGAGCCCGGAAGAAGAAAAAAGGAAGACTGAGCAAAGAAATCCCAGCGATGTACCAGAAGTTGAGGCAATTCCAGACTGAGCAAACACCTATTTCTGTGGGCCGTCCTTGAGCAGCAATCTCCATGTAAATAAGAAAAGTGGACGGTGCCACTTCTGGGTAGTGAATAAGATGTATGAAGTTTTCATAGAATTACTCACCATTATTCTTTACGCTGTCAAGAATAGACTTGTAAGTCTGCAAGGGACCTTCAGGGTCATGTGTGCCAACTCCCTTCACGAATGCAGAAATGAATCATCCCTGACCGCTGCTTAATCCAGCCTCCTCTTGAAAACGTTCAGAGAGGGACAGCTTCCCTGGGAGGTCTAGTCTACTGCCTTACTGGGCTAGCACTAAGGACGTTTGTCCTGACGTGTGCTTTACTGCAATTTAAAGCCATTGCCATCTTGTCCTGCCTTCTGTAGCAAAGGAGAGCCATCATTCTCCTGCCTCTTTATGGCAGCTTTTGAAATATTTAAAAACTGCTACCATATCCTGCCATTTCCCCAATCCCCTCCTAAATCTCCTATTCTATAAGCATACCTGTCTCTAACCTTTCCTCATGTGGCTTGTCCTCGAACCCCTTTATTGTTTTTGTCGCTCACCTCGGGGCCCTTAAAGTGTAAACGTCAACTTAAACAGGAAACTTTAATATAGCTGTAAATTGTAAATAAATTTGAATTAATAGAATTGTTGGGATTCTGTTCAGACAACAGTGATGGGTATTTTTAAGCGATTTTTGTTCAATCCACCCAGTGGTAGTTTGGAAAAAAAATGTGGGGTCCTGGAAGTTCCATCGTGTATTTCAGACCAATCGATGAAACTAATGATCATCCTGAGTATCATCTCTCTTAATTTGGTGGCTTTCTTTTGTCCTTACAAAGTAAAGAGTATGTTGTGTTTTTAATGAAGGCTAATGGCTGCTCCTTTATTTATTTATATACATTGATTAATTGAAGTATAAAGTCTATGAATATTTGATTGGGTGCATAATTGCTTGTATGTCTTATTTGTGGAAGTGACATTATGCTGGAAACTAGCTGCATGATCTGCTGAATTCTTGATATCTTTGCTCTTTAATGGTGTTAATAACTAATTTGTACTTAATTGCCCAGCATGTGCAATGTAGAAAACTTTCTGTTAAATTTGCATGGGATTGCTATAGCAGAAGGCGGCATGTGAAACTGAAGTTTCTTATGCACATGTTTTAAAAAGAGATGTATGGCATAAATGTGATCTTCCCTTAAAATTGCAATAATTCTTGTAATTCTTTTCCAGCTCCCAAATCATAATTTAGTCCTTCTGTTTAAATTTTTTGGCAAAGTTTGAGTATATCACAGTTATTGCTTCTCTGACTGTCAGGATGTTAATTTCTGTTATAGTTTATCATAGGGTATAATTACTGTACAAGAAAATCATTATCTTTCGTCAGATTAAAGTTATATTTTATCTCTATTAAGGCAGAGCTACAACAGAATAAATCCTTTATCTGTGTTTCAAAATGGATTGAAATATCACAGTGATATATCCCTTGGTTTCCTTTGTTCTCCGTTGCTAATTCCATGGTAGCTGGAAATTCTGTGGCATCTTAAAGTAAATTAAAGAAAATTGAAGGTTTTATTGAAGTAAACATGGAAATATCTTCAAAGTCTTGTTTCAGTATTTTTTTTTATGGTTAATGGCATTTTTCTGATGTAATGCTTACTAATTTACATGACTCTAATTCAATTTTAATACACTGTGTAATTGTCATGGATAACTCGAACACACAGAATTTGCAGGCTGAAAACTGCACCTTGATGATGGGTGGGTGGATGGAGTTAGTGAGCACTGTTAAGACCAATACTGGAGTCCATTTCTGGTGTTTGCATTGTAAAAAGTACATTGAAAAAGCAGTGAGTGTGCGGAAAAAGAACCAGAAAATGACGTAGGCTGGAGAAATTTCCTTATAATAATAGATATTCTGACAGGGCTGGGATGAGGCAGCTTAGGCCTGTGTGTATGAACACTAGGATCAAGCTGCTTCTGCCACTTCTTTCTGCCTCTTGGTGGTTTGGGAAGAGCCCTCTTTGCCAGAGCACGCAACTGCTGCGTGTCATGGGCAGAGCCCCCTGCTTCCAAATGCTGCCAAAGCCACAGCTGCATGGGCCAAATCCAGGCTGTTAAATGGCCACCTCCTGGATTAGTACATCCAGAGGTGATCCATGAGTGACTTAATTTCAGTAGGGAGGCAATTGTTGGGTACTACAGAACTCTTCAGTCTTGGAGCAGCAGGTGTAATAGGAATCAGTGGCAGGTAGTTGAAATGAGAAGGATTCAAATTGGAAATTTAAGTGCAAATTTTTAGCAGTGAGGATGATTAACTGCTGCAGCAGCCTGTCCACGGCAGGGGTGGATTTGCTGCCATCTGATATCTTTAGATCAGAACCAGATGTCTTTCTGGGAGATGTGCTTTAGTTGCATACAGATTCTTGAGCTAAATGCAAGGCTAATTGAACATTTTAAAGGCATGTATGAAACATGCAGCAGGTCAGATTAGATGATGAAATGGTTGTGGCCCCCCAACACACACGATCAAAATTCACAAGGTGTTAAGTGGGAAGGAGGGACAATGGGAGGTAGTTTGGGTTGTTGTCATTAGAAAGTGTTTGTGCCTTTGGGACCAAGAACGGTGAGGTTGCAACTCATCTTTTCACTCTGATTGGAGGGCCAGATGTGATTTAAGATGTTTGGTGTTTTCCTTGTGTAGGCATTGGTTGCCTGATGGCTCCCATCCCAAACAGCAGCTACTGTTGTATCCATCTATAAGCATCAGAAGCCTTCTGATTCTCATAAAGTGCAGTGGTGAGATAGTTGACATTAGTGACGTATAGACTGTCATGATTACATTTTGTTTTTACGTTTAGCCCCCAGTTTAACTGAACGAAACCAGTCTACAGCTTAATATTTTTCTGTTGCTTTTTGGCTCTGTGCAGACTCAGGAAGGCAATGCTCTTTAGTTTACATTCGTTTTTAGAATGGTTTCTTTGCACCCAAAGGAGCAATGAAAACAAAATTTATAAAGAAAAGATCATAGTTTGGAGCAAAATTTAGGACCAGTACCAAAATTTTGCAGTCATTTCCCCTGCTATGGGCCACAGTGATGAAAGCTGAAAATCATCTGCAGTGAAATGTAACCATTAAAAACAGGTTTCTACCATTACATGAGTACCAGGTTCTCGTGATTTCTGTAGAGAGCCCTCTTTCACATTGGGCCTGGATACTGCTATGAAAAAAAGGGCTTGAGGCAGGACTTTTAAATATTAATATGTGTTAGCTAGTTGTCAGCTAAAAGCACGACAATGGAAGTGTCTTTTTTCTTTTCAGGATCTTTTTATGAAGAACTGATAAATCCTTTGTTTAGTTTGAGTTGTTTTGTTTGAATGACCCTGGTTTTCTGTTGGTGTGTTTGAGTGGAGGCGATTCAAAGACAAGTACTCTGCTGTGCAGTCTGACAAATACGTGTCAGTTTATGGTTGATTTCAGATGAATAAATCACAAATGCTCACTTATAGATCTACTAAATTGCAGAACTACCCCCTGTGAATAAATGAAGAAAACTGAATTTTCTTCTGTGCGCTTAATAAGAAAAATCAATTAGTGCAATAAAAACGATACCAAGAAATACTATCATTTTTCATGAATCATAATACCAATATTGTAGTGAGAATAAATGGATTAGGTAGCTGTTCACATATACTTTTCTAACAAATCTTATAAAAACATTTGGGGCTAGATCCTACCAGTTGTGTTAGGTGTAAATGGGCGCATGATTTTGATCCTCTTTCACCTGACACAAATCCTTGTTAATGCAAGTAGTGGGTCCTGCATCCATTTACTGCTTTCTGCAACTTGCCCATACAACTATGATGATCGTAGAAATCGCAGAAGTTGAGGGCTGGAAGGACCTCAGAAGACTGAGTCCCACCCCTGGCTCTGGACAGGAATACTGCTGAAATCAAATGGTCCCATGAACGATGGTGCATTAACATTTTTCAGGGACCTACGTAGGACGTAATAGGATCACATTTAGGTTCCTGATGGACGTTAAAATAAAGGAATGATGGGATCTGATGTGGAATCCCAACAATTCACTTCGTGCTATTCCATGTGTGCATGGCAGGAGGCATGACTGTGGGATCCTACCTCAGATCTCATGGTGCCATATAGTTGGTGCAGGGGGAGCCTGATCCTGGGCTCCTTTGCACCGGCAAGTAGCAAGCTTGGTTCCCAGCAGGGGGAATCCCACAGGGGTCTTGAAAGGCTACTGTGTGCTCCAGAGTCTGAACCTGGCCACAGGTTCAGTTAAAAGTGTGAACAAGCTACAAATAGTGATGTAAAGATCATTTTAAAAATGGCTTGTTTAACCTCTTCTAATTATATTGGCTAAATGGTTAACCGATAACATGTACCTAGTCCTGGCTGTGGGGTGCAGAGTCCTGGGCCAGCACCTGTCCCTCCCCACCCTGCTGCTGGGAGCTGGTCCCCCAAGCCTTTAATTGTGTCCTACGTGTAACGTCTGGCAGGGGCCTTAGATGTCCAAGAGGTGGACTAGGATCGAGTCCTCAGCTTTTCATTTTCTGCTGGAAGAATGATGGAAAGGGTTGTGCTAGGTCACTGATGGTATAGACGGACATAACAATTGTTGCTGTGTCAAAACATGCTAATGTAAACTCTTATGAAGTAACTGTAATATTCGGTACACCTGAAACAGTCGCACATTTGTTTTTTAAAGGGCACAGAAATGGGCAGCTTTCTGCGCTTCTTGAGTCATTTGCTTAAATACCAGTTTCTTAGTTGAGTGACAACTTCCTAATTCACAATAGCTAGGAACAGTACTAATAAAAAAAGGATTTTTGGAAGGAATAGAAACCTCCATACTTTTGGGGTATGAAGACTCAGAAAATTCTTTCTGTCTTGGGGGCACGTCTTTCCATAACTGCCTACTCCACCTTTTTGTAAAGCGTCTTGTCCTGGCTGGTCTGAGAACCATGATGCTGGAGTAGATGAGCCATTGGTCTGATCAGGTGTAGGCCTTCCTGGATTCTTGAAAATCCAGTGTTGAAACTAAGCGGCGCATGCTTCAGGTTCACAGGTAAGTTAGAGCCAGTAAGTTTGCAGTGCGAAATAGAAATTAGTGATTTATAGAAATAGAGATGGGAATGAAGGTCACAAGTTACTGGTCCTCCACTGAGAACGTTATATTCATTCATACGCTTAGTTTTATAAAGGAAGAGGAACAGTTTGTGTTGAGTTTGCGGATTTCTTTTATAAAACAAAACCCTTGGTAGTCATTTAAAGATGTTTCTGTCTACTTTCTTCTCCTAATGGATTTTCCCATGTTGTAAGAAGTAAAGCAGACAGTTTTCATCAACATTGTTTCTTCTACCGTTGTTTGTCAGTAATTATGAGAACTCTTTTAGTAGTAATTTTATCTTTCTCCTTGAACCCACTCAGTATTCAGCACAGCTTAGATCCTTTATTGGTTGGTGTCTGTCTCTTAACTCTCTGTTTTTTTAAGCAGCTGTATTGTTGGCATTTTTTTCTTTTTGTATTTTTAAGAATCCTGTTAACGAAGCAGAAGTTAGAAGCTTGTTTATGTAAATGAACCTGGGTAGACAAATGCTAGTTAGAGAAATGCCAGATGGATGAGCTCAGACAGCCAAAGAGATGCATGTCTGCAACCTTTCTGTACTAATGTGGTTGCGGACATGGGCCAAAATGCTTAAAGGCACCCTTTGCAGTACAGTCTGGAGCCAAGTTGTGCAAAATACATCACAGAGATTTATCCATGTTTCTTCTCCGTCCGAGTCTTTGAGAGTGTCAGACTTAAGTCTTCCCAAAACCCACCTGCCTTTTGCTGCCTTTGGTATCAGTCACTGGCATCTTAGTTCTTCCTATAGTGGGGCATTCTCCCCTGCCTTATAAGAATCCCATCCTCCTTTCCTCCTGTTTGTAGCTGACATTCACTGCAACCCACCTAGCCATCAGTACTGGTTTCAGTTCCTTACTCCTCATCTTTCAATCCAAATGCATGCTCCCTGCCCCAAAAGCCCCAATGCTGCTTGATCTTTTGTCAGTCCTCCGACATTTCACACTGTTTTCCTTCCCACCCTTTTGTTCTTATCCTTTGGTGCCAGTGGATTCTTACTCTTTTGCATTAGGATTTTACCATATACTGTCTGGAAGATGACTCACTTAGGTGCATGAATGCAGTCTCTTTTCCTTCCCATTTCTCTGCCTAGGCACAGTACTGGGCCAGAGGACCCCTTGTTTCTTTTTATAGACCAGCTTAAAAACAACAGCGCTGCACCAATCAGTCCTGAAACAGAAAGGTTTTTACTGTGAAGTCTGCCTTTTCATCGAATTAATTCTTTTAAAAATAGAGACATACCTACCATAAAGATTGCGAGTTGAATGGTTGTTGCTATCCCTGCAAGTCAAGACTGATTTGGAGGAAAGCTTGTGCTGTTGCTTCCTGTTCTGTAAATGTTTTTTGTTGGACAAATAAATAACTTCAGGCTCTGGAGTGGTCTGTGACTGGGGATACTCGCTGCAAGTATTCCCAGCTGGTAACGCGGTGGCTACTTTAATGGAAGGGATGATGGCTCTCTTGAAGGTGTGCCAATTATACTTCGTTTAATGCCCAAAGGATTTATTTAGGTGAACACTTCCATACCACGCCCACTTGGCTCCATTCCCAAACTCAATATCTTCTATAAAGATTATACTATGATAGTGTAACGTTCCTGCAGCTGCTGATAAAAAAATACTCAAATCATAGTAATATATTTTACAGAGAGATTAAAAAAAATGTAATTAAAATAGCTATATTACGTGAGTTTCTTCCAAGGAGAACACTCATTTGACCATAGTGGAACCCATTCTTTAATCTTGAAATGTATTTTCTCCTCTCTTCGTTAATTGGGGCAGGATAATGGCTATTATACAGCGTATAGCTCAAATCTTCTCGTCTGAGGAATAAGTCGGAAAGATCCCGAGTACAGACTAGTACTGTTTGAAGCCTGCTCTGTTACAGAATTTGTGATGTTTTACTCCCATAAATGTTTCTTTATAAATGTACTGTTTGAAACAGTGTCTTTAATCTCTGTCTGTCTGCTGGTGTCGCTATAGTAACACTAGGATCGTAGCCAGGCAGCCAAAGCCTGCTTCGGCACAACATACTGATATTCTGGGTTTCAGATTAAACAAGAATAAATATAGCAGTCTGTCTGATAAATCAGCTGGAACGAGCGTTTGGCTTAAACTGGAAAATTGTGCAATGAACCCCCCAAACACCACCATGACATTAACAGATAGCAGGGTGAAGTAAGGGCCTGATCCCGCAGTGCGAGTGGGGAGCAACAGGTTCCCTTTTCCCAGCGTGATGTCTGCAGAAGTCAGAAGGACTCTGATCAGTCCTGCGGGCTTTGCTCTGGGTGTCAGGGCGACTGAATCCAGATCCTGGTGAGTCCTGTTCCCGTGCCTCGCCTGAGTCACCGTGCCTGGGTCCTGGCCGAGACCCCTGCGCCGTCGTGGAAGAGTTCGTAGTGTTTCTCTCTGTGGTCTCACGTGTAGCTCTACTGCTGCAGAGGTCTGGGACCCTTGCACAGGGGATTTTTCTTTTCTTTTCTTTTCTTTCTTTTTTTTCCCCCTGTCTTGCGTGGTTTCTAGCAAAACCAGCTTTTCATAGCACTGTTAGATCAATAACTGAAAACGAGCAGAACACCTCAGATTATAATCAGCTGTCTTCTGTCCTTTGTAGCGTGTGGCATGTTCCTCTTTCTAGGATCAGCTGAGCCTATTTAACGAGACGTTTCCGCTCCAGCAACAAGGCACTGACGGTGCCTGATCTCACTTGCCGTGTTCCTTGGGAGATATTGTAGGCTGTTTTTAACATGACTTTGTGGCTGTGTTGAGAGAGGAGTCTGAGTGCATGTTCTGGTGGAGTTTGTTTTAAATTTGGCTGCCTGTGAATGAAGGGGATTGGACTTGATAGCCTGGGAGGCCCTTTTCAGTCCGATATATATCTGACTGTTATTTCATGTCAGACTAGTTATTGGGTGATATTTCCCATGTCAGCTACCTTGCCATATGTGAGCCAAGAGAAGCAGTACTTTCTGCAGGTATTGGGAGTGTAAGGGCAATGCACAGTTGGGCTAGCGAGATACTTAACATCTGCCATTTCCTGACTCTAGTACTTGGATTTTAGCCTAGCACTCTGAGTCCTTCAGGCAGCGGTTCTTAAATTTTTCAGACTCAAGGCCTCCCTTAGACAATACTAGCACTTACCTTTTTAGTTTTTTCTTGACTACTGAAAAATAATAGAGCAGTTCTTCTACTGCAAAGACCCCAGGAAGACCACAACAGGGGAGAATGCTTTTCACACTATGGATTCCTATATTAAATCTCTGGGTTTAATTTATGAATCATGTGAAGGTGTTTGCACACTTAACAACTGCACGGCACCTTTAAGTGGCTCTTATGACACTGTTGAGAATCACTGTTTTAGTATCGCCATACTTTTAAAATCGGTCCCTTTCTCAGAAGTGTTTCATAAATCCATTAAGGCCCCATACCCGAGTAAAGGATCACTTAACACCAGCCCTTTAATCTCAGTGGTTTGGCCACAGACACAGCTTTACATGTTTTCTCTACATACCTTGAGGTACCAGGTGTGGCTTGTGAATGCTGTGATGTCGGGGCGGATGGAGCATCCCACAGGAGCGGGGAGGGGGGGCACGTGCTTGGCGGCGAGCTCGGAAGTGGACTGGAAGTACACTTCTGGGTCAGTCGGGGAGTGTGCTGGGGGGGCCCCTGCAGGAGGGTCGGCGGAGGGGGCCCCCAGGTGCCCCCCCACCCCCGCAGACCCAGGAAGCATCAGTTGCCAAGCCAGGGAGGAATGGGGGGAGGCTCAACCCGGCAGACCCAGAATTGGACTGGAAGTGCTTCTGGCCCACTTCTGGGTCTGCTGTTGAGTGCTCTGGGTAGCCTCCCATCCGCTCGCCATCGCAGCATTCACGAGCCGCCTGCTTCCTTGAGGTATGTAGAAAAAACACTTAAAGCTTTGTCTATCCCTGAATTGCCAAATGTTTCTGAATCTCTCCGAATCAATTTGGAGGGTTGTGATTGGACTTGGAGACATTAAAGGGTCTCCCAATTTGAATCGGGCCGAGTCTCCGCCAAATTGAATCAGGGACTGAAGCTTTGCGCAGCCCTGATAACTACGCCGAAGTCGTTTCCTGAGTGGTTACCGTTAATTTCGAATTTAGCTGTTGATCCAGTCCTGGTTGCAAGTCAGAAATAAAATCAACTGGCACTAAATATAATGCTGCTACTATATAAGCTTGTATAATTTAATCTCTCCATTTTGTTCATAGAGAGAAACGGTCTGAAAAGGGCCCTCTGCTTAACAGAAATGCATTCAGGTAATCTTTCTAAGTGGCGTTAGTTAGAGATCAGTGGTTTTCTACTGTAGTAAAACCTGTTTAAGCTGTGCATTGCATGTTATCAGGACAGCTGTGAATCAGGGATTTGGTTTCTCTGCTATGCTGTCAGGGTCCTGGATGTATTTGCATTCATTTATTTCCAGAGTGTTTTTACCTTGGGGTTACTTATTGATTCATTACCATAAACTACACAGAAATGAGGTGAGGTCACTTGTTTCTTTTACTGAAGAAATTTCTTGGAATTTGAGTGTAATTTGTGAACCAAACATTTAATTACCTTCATTCAGTCCTGCAGAATATTTTGCTCCTTGGTCTTACAGATTCTAGGATTCCTGGTGGCGCTCAAGGGTGTCTTTTATAAAGGTTGGAAGACATGCAGGTTATAGAGTGCTGATGATGCACTTCGCTTTTAAGGAGGTTTTGGTAAAAAAATAAAG
>JAGPOW010000261.1:6297120-6314478 GCA_030014935.1 Caiman crocodilus
TTTTTTTTTTTTTTAAATCCACAATGTGGCTAATTCTGCTTAACCTCTGTGTTTGTCTTGCTTATAGCAAATCTTGTTTTCACATAATTTAAGTAGAAAGGTAGCAGAAGGTCACTCTTTCATGAAACTGGTAGTTCACTACACCATGTCAGATGACTAGATCATTCCTGGTCTTTGGTGGCTTTGAATGGGATGGGTGTAACCAGCTGAAGGCAAACATAAAAGATGGAAAAATGCCTACAATAAGTGCATTTCTGTCTAATCAGAAATTCATGCAGAATTTAGAGAGAGGATTTTAAAAGGTTAGATTGTGGGTTGCATTTCTTTAGGCATCACCAGTGTTCCTTTTACATGCTCTAGAGGCATAAACGGGCTCTTTTTCCATTATATTCACTCATTTTCTTTTGCTTACTTTGATGTGCATTATAATAAGAAAAGTCCTGCCTGGTATAATAGAATACAGGGTTTCATTTCATAGTTTGATCCATTTTTGCAAATTATACTCCTTAAGTATCATTGAACAATAACAGGAATAATAATACCTCGTTTTTAAGCAATGATTTTCATCCATAGTTGTCAACACCATATAAAGAATGGCAGTATCATTAGATCCATTTTAGGGTTGATGAAACTGAGGCACGGAGTTGACATGACTTGCTCGTTCTCACCCAGCTTGCCTGGGACACAGCTAGAAATAATGGTCAGGTTCAGTTATAGGTCAGTGCCTGTTTACCGAAACAATTTCCTTGTTTTGGTGTATGAGTGTCTAGAACGTACCAAAAACTGCGCACAAGGGATCAGCACCTGATGTTAAAAGATTTCCAAAACTGTCACTTCTAATGCTTTAGCAATACTTTGTTTAGGCATTTCCTTCGCTTCATGTTCTGAAGCAAAAATTGGTGCCAGATTTGTATCAGATAACTGGAGATATTCAGGTATTGTGTAGTTCCAGCCTTATGGTCACACCAAGTAAATTGCTGTTGTTTGAAATCTGTGAATAAGTATGCACTCATTTATTTCTACATATTTTTGTGGCTTTTAAACCTAAAAACTGGGCAATGAATTGCACTTTCAGACTGCATAGTAAGTCTGCTAGCTGGCTTGCTGGAGAGTCTCTCTTTCACCGTGTAGCTGATTTTGCATTACTGCTACTGCTTTCAGAAGAGAGGCAGTCTATTTCTGTCTTGCACTGAAGCTCTTGCGAGAGAAACTGACAGCTGCTTATCATGCTGGTCATAATCATTTAATTATTACAGTTTGCTCCACCTCCCCATCTGTCTGTTTTTTCCACCTGTTGTATTACTTATACTTTGATTTCATGGTCTTTGAATCAGGAACCATCTTTTTGCTCTACCTTTGTATGGTTCTTAACACAATGCAACCCAGATCATTTACTGAGACTTGTAAATGCTACTGCAGTGTATCATACTGCATGCACTAGATCAGGGGGTGTCAACCGAGGGTATGCATACGCCTAGGGGTACTTGGAAAAGTCCTAGGGGGTACGCGCGGGCAGGTGGGGGTGGAACGCCGCCACACACCACCCCATGCTGCCGTCTCCCAGGAGCAGGGGCGGGGCGAGGGCAGCAGCGCCCCTCTGTGGGTCACGCAAGTGCTGCCCAGATGTGACACGCGGGAAAGGAGAGCTTGCACGTGGCAGGCACTGCCGCAATCCACCACTTTGTGCTGCCACCGCCACCCACTGCCCTGCGCTGCTGCTGTGTACTGTTTTCCCACAGCTAGTTGCACGTGCATGGGGAAATAGGGTGCGGCGGTGGTGGCACAGGGTGGTATGTGGTGGTGGTTTCATGCAAGTCCTGCCCCCCGCGTCTGCCTGCCGCCACCAGAAGGGGTACACTTCTTTAAAAAGATTGAAAACCCGTGCACTAGATGATGATAGTGAAAAAATATACCAAGAGAATCTGCCCTCCTCCTCCCCCCTGCCTGATAAATTAGAGAAAAAATTGCAAGAAGGAGCAAATTTGAAAACCTTTCAGACTGGGAGGTATCTGCCCAAGCCACGTGTGTTAACTTAGCTATGTGGGAGCAGCTATGAAATATCTGTATGTCATTGTGACAGGATGGGCTAGAGCTGGGATAGATCACTGAATTGTGATCTCCACATTTGTTCCGTGTTGAAATGCCAGCCTGATGCTGAAACAGCCAGTCCCTTCCAAAATGAGTTGTTACTAAAAGCTATCAAAAGCCATTGATTTTGAATACCTGTGAATGTATAGTCCACCTCGGGGGACACTGGTTTTCTTCACAGTGGGAATTGCCTGGATGGGGCTTGGAATATCCTCATTTGGGCATGTGGCAAAACAGGCTCAGACTCTATTTAGGAGGGATACTTTCTGAGAAGACAGGGCAGAAGACTCTGGTAGAGAAGAAGAGGGGGTAGGAGGGATTATATCTAACCTAAAATATTGACCGGGACCTGGTCTTGCAGTCAGAGAGCACATTAGCTTATTTTAGGTGAAAGGGGACATTTCAGTGGCAGGCATTATTCACTTCTGAAAATGTCACCGTTAGTGTAACTACATGCCACAATGCAGGCACAACACCCTGGATGCCTGTGTGTGTGGTTAGATACCTACTATCTGATCGGTGCAGGACTGCTGCGCATGCATGGGGCCAATTCAGGACATGCGTGGGGCTAATCTGGAACACACATTGCATGCAGCTTCCACCCCAGAGCAGGCACTGTGCGCAGCGGGTGTCCTGGACTGTGGGTCCTGGGCTGGCAGTACGCGGTGTGTCTCGAGCCTTGCAGATGGGGCTGGTCCAGTGTGCCTTGTGTGTGGGTCAGCTCTGGACCCAAGGGCTGTACAGGGGGCCAGACAGGGGCTGTGTGGGCTGTATCTTTGAAACCCCTGCCATTGTCGGTAGTAATGTAGATAAGTCCAAATACCTGAGCATACTTGGGTTAAGCTCAGGACTCCTGCAATTAAAAAAATGCTAGGTTTTCTCTCCTGACAAAGCTGACTCGTGAATGATTTGACATTGCAGATTTGTGAACACTTGGAGAGAACGTAATGGTGGGTCAGCTTGGTCAATGCAGCGCGTTCATTCCATATAGCAGATTAATAGATCTACAGAGGGAATGTCTACTATATCCCAAGATGAAACGTGCATGTTCACAAGCAGTTTGAAGTCAAGATCTGTGTTGTTCATTCAACATATTGAAACCTAATACCTGTATTTTTTTTTAAGGCTTGTTTTTTAAATTAAACTTAAGTTTTCTTTCAGATTTGAACATTCCATTACGGTTATTAATAAAAGATTGTGTTTTCTGTATTAGTCCCCGTACATGAGAAATAGAAAATGTATGTAAAATTTAGTGAGTGGACTGAAGTATATAAACAGTTTGTGACCATTTTCTTAAAGTCATGGAGACTGCTTTCAAAGAGCTTGAAGCATTTCTTATTTTAAAAGGAGCTTTCTCTCTGCTGTCTGACCAACATGTGTCCCTTTGAGTATCTTGAGCTATGCAAAGTTGTAAACTGGTTAAAAAAAAATCTTTTTTCTTGGAAGCACTCTGTCTAGAAGAGCTAGTTGTTAAACTTAGTCTTTTAGGCTAGGGAGAGAAATTACCTATCAACGAGTATAAGTGATCAGAAACCACAAATAGTTCAAATCTATACCAGAACAGAAGTTCGGTGCGCATAAATGACTTCCAGAATAGCCAAAATCAGTTTAAGATAGACCTGAATGTAGTATCAGACTTAACTGATATAGGTTAAATCAGTTTATTGAACTGCTGTCCCAGATCCCCTCCAGATTCAAGTTAACTCGCAGTCCCCCAGCATCCCAGGGTGCTTTGCACCTCCCCCTGCAAACCCCCACTTCCAGGGTGGGCAGGCTAGCTTTGGTCCAATCTGTCTGCTCGAGTAGAGCAGGAAGGCATACCCAATCCCCCTCCCCCTGCTTCCCCCCTGGCTTCTGGCCTGGGCCACTGCAGGCCCATGACTGCATTTCTGGAATTGAAAGCAACTGTCTGTTCACTTGCTTATCAGTTCAATCTGCACGTCTTAGACTGACCTAAAAGATTGAATTGATTCAGTTTCAGGCTTTCTGACTGTCTGTACTTAGCCTTACTGTCCAGAAATATTTCTGTTAGAGTTTCAGGCAATAGTTGGATATATTCACATTGGGCCTCCATTTGTAAAAGGTTAGGCCACATTTTCCTTGTGTTTGACAGTTAAACTTCTATGACTTAATTTATAATGCAAAAATACAGTACACATTAAGATCCTCAGTAAATTTTGGTACGTTCTGTGCAAGAGTGTGCAACTAGTGGAGAAATGGAGAAGCTGGTTGGCTTGTGGTGACAGATGATCCGTTCACAATAGTAGCAATTGTACTGTCTACACAAGGTCTGTCTCTTGGTTTAAAAAAAAAGATGTGACCAGTATGTACCAAAATGTCAATTGTACATTGAATTAGAGATACTTTTTTATCTCCACATACTTCTGTCAGGAATGAAATGGGTGGCTAGCTCCCAATTTTCATCTTCAGTCTTACTTATTGTAGCCATAATTTTGACCGTCAGATAACAGTTTGACCAGTGGTGAATATGATTTTGATTTGCTACTTTAACCCATGTATTCTAGATTACATGTATACTGATTTTGTATGTCTCCAGTAAAAATAGCTCTGAAATATCTCCAAATATCAATGCAACTCCTTGCCTATTCCTTTCTTCCCAATGGTGCCCCCTCCACATGTTAAAGTCCCAGCCAACTGTCTCACTGCATAATCTTATCCTCATTCGGGACGATAGTCAGGATTTCATCAAGGTCAGCATAAGACTGTTCTTTCTTGTCATGAAGTGTTGGGGTGTATGTGCAGATGACGGTAGCAAACAAATTGTTGGTCAGTTGGAGAGTCATGAGGCTCACATTAATGCCAACAGGGAGTTTGGTCATTTGGCTAACAGTCTGGTTCTTAATGCCTTCTTCATCTGCCTGGTCCACCACTGAGGTCTTTGTTATGCTGAATTGCAGGTAAGAATCTCTGAAAGAAGTTGAGAAGTCCCATTGACTTCAACTTTATTGCATCAGAACCAGAGTTTTCAGCATTTTGCAAGATTGTGAGTCTATAGTAAATGGATGATAAAGAGCCAAAAGCAGGACTATATAGTCCTTAGGGTAATCACTAAATGAAGTTTTTGCGGTGGAAGATTTATATATAGAAATGTAGTGCTTTGCGTTAGCACAAATTCAGATATTGAATTTGGATGTTTTCAATGTGTTCTGCAAGACTTGGGATACACCAGACGTCACAAAGTAAGTGCAAAATAGCCAGTAAAGTAAAGTAAAGTCACTCTGTAAAGTAAAGTACCAAAGTAAAGGTCAAGGCCATCCTTTTTAAGAGATTTCCAAGACTTGACGTACGCATTAGATGGAAGTTGAATTCCGCAGAATTTGAGAATTGGAAATCATGCTCCAAGATGAAAAACCATTGTTGCCAAACCTTATTAGAATGAATTAAAAAGAATAACTTTCTGAGTACCTTTTGCCCAAGTATCCATAACATTTTTGGGGTCTATCCATCTACGAAACAGTGTTGACAATGATTCATTATTGGGGAATTAATTAATAAGCCAGAACAAGGAAAAGAATACTTCCACTACAGGTATTACTCCTTTAAGTAGAAAGAATGGTACTTATTTAATTACAGCATTAATGCTGATGCTTAATTATAACGTTGGTGGTAATTTATTCAGTTGCAATTGTTAGCACTTAAATGAGTGATACCTGCATGGGAAGTCATCTTCTGACCTTTTGGCTGTGACTTTGGTACTAGTGAGTTGACTGGATCTTTACTTCTTCCTGAAGGATTTTTGTCTGTTCATTGAGCGCTTTGTACTGAGGTGTATGAGAAGGACCAGAATGAACGTTCTCATGGACCCTTTTGAACAGATGTTTATTACATGGTATCCTGCCCTCACAGAGGCCTGAACTCAGTGAACTTTGAGGTCCCTTGCAGTCCTATATTCCCAGAGAGAGGAAAAGCCTGAAAAATCAAGGGCTCAGAACCTTGTTATCCTTGATGGACGCTGTATCTGAAGGACCTGCTCAGGTGTGTGTGTGGAGTTCATAAAATGGGGGTGTTTAATCACATCCCAGGAATTTCTTTTTCAGTGTGTTTCATTTAGCCATGCATTGTTGACATTGTACCCAATGTTATTATATAACACCATGTGTCTTGAACCAGCTTTCTTGAAGACGGAACAAGTCATTCTAAAGGTACTTTTCTCCCTTCCCCCTTCTATAAGAAAGGAACATAAGCCTGTTTGATTGTCATCGCTGCTTTTCAGATTAAATTGCCAATAGAAGGGAACCATCATTAAGTATACTGACATGATTAGAAAATATACAGTTAATGCTAAGCTTTCTGAATGTATAATGTATAATACATTTAGCATTCAGCACATTAGCTTTTTTCCCACTGGTAATGAACTCTGTTATTATTTTACTTGCATCACTGTGCTTTGCTACAACTTGTTAAATATTTGTCTTACCAGTTCCATCTATGACAAGCAACTTGGTTGAATTTTCAAGTTATATTTTATGTTCTGCTTTTCTTTGGTGCAAAAGTAGTTATAAATTTGCTTTATATAGCATTCAGGCCATGCTTTATCTGTCAGCAGCTACAGCTGGTACGTTTTTTCTCCTTCCACTCCCCACTGCAGTCAGTTGTCAGTTCAGCTAGTGTTCATTTTGAACTTCTTTTCCACTCCATTTCACTAGGATGAATCTACCAGCTGTTAATACCTTTCTTCGCTGTAGTCTGCCATTTGCACAACATATCAGCATGTTGTACTCCACAACCCATCTATTGTGAAACCCTGATAAGAGTACATCTGGTCAGATTCTGTAAGGGTTTTGGTCATGGAAATTAAGAGACAGAAATGACCTTTTATAGGTCACTTTATCCATTCCCTGTGAATCAATGAAAGATCTTCCCCCTGCTGCTAGTGCTTTGTCCAATATTTTTTCTTGTAGATTGCATCGATTGGTTTGTTAAAAATGCTCTTTTTTTTTGTTGGGATATGGTTGTAGGTGTGACAGGGTACCTCTGCAGAGGTGGTGGTCAAGCCCCTGGAGTCCCTTCATCCCTCACTTTCTGGGGAATCATTGTGGGGGCCGAGTATAGCCAGATGGGGGGGTATAGGCACTTCGACCAATGGAGCAGAATTAGGCACAGAAGCGTATTGGTTGAAGTTGAAAACTTCACTTACAAACTGATGTACAGGGACTTGCATTGGTGTACACAGTGTAGGTGCCGTTTATAGAGTTGCAAACTGGGTAGAATTCTATCAATCCAGGCATGCAGCGTATGGGGTACATCGGGACGATCGGTGACGGGGAGTCGGTGGTGGGTGATCAGGCCTCCAACTTTGCTCCGAGATGTACGTGGAACTCTCTTCCAAAGTACACACAGAGTTCTCCGACTTGGGCGGAAACTGCCCTAGCTTTTATATGGCTAGCGAGCCAATTGCCAGCCGTCAGGTAGGAATAAGTTACAACAAGCCAATTGGTAGCATGCATTCAAACAGTGGAACTTCAAACTTTGGCAGGGACTGATCACTGCACCGAGGATTTTTCCCACCGTACCGAGGGACTTTTGCACTGAGAATCGTGTTGTGCCTGGGAAATTCTGCTGTGCCGAGGCACTTTTAATCACTGAGTACAGACAGTCATCACAGTTGCCCACCATGCCTTGATGTCTTTTACTTTGTTTTATACAAGGTGGGCTGCCCCAGGGTTAAATTGCTCTCTCAAAATGACCACCTGGTGCCTGTGATCACTCCTTATGGGCTCTTTGCATGGCTTCTTTTCTCCCTATATCATGCCCCTTGTCTCTCAGATGACATCCTCATTGATGCTCTCTTCCACTTAGCCTTTCCTCTGGGGTTTCTGGACCCTCTCTGGTCCCACACTCTCAGCCCGTCCATCTGGGCTCTGGATCCCCCCTGGAAATCCCTCCCCTTAGTTCCTCTCCAAATCTCCACTGCTTCTTGTTGCACTCTCCACACTGAGCTTCTGGAGCTACAGCCGTCCTGCTATCCTGGTGTTCTCTCAGCAGGCTCCAAGGTGTCACTGCTGGCTCATCTTGGGTCTCGGCTTATATCCTACCTATCCCAGCCTTCCTCCAGGGTCAGATGACTTGATAGTCAACCCTGGTCATGCCTCTAGGCTGCCCCAGCACTACTCTGCCTGGTTTTTAAGGTCACAGGAACACCAAGCCTCCTGTCTCATAGTTTAAATGTAGGTACCTGCTGTGGCAAGACAGACAGTAAATATACATGTGTGAGTAAAGTTGTGTATATAAAATATATATATACAAATAACATACGCACACACACGCGCACACACACACACACACAGACACAGACATGCAATTAATTGGAGAATGCATATATACAATTAATTGGAGAACCAAATTGGTTGACATTACATACAGGAATTAGTGCTGGAGGTGGGGTGGGGTGGGGATATTCTGCTTATTTCCAGTTGAATTTTTCTTTCTTTCCCTCTCAGTTCCTCTTAATCCTTGCAGGAGAGGACACTGACTGCCATTGCCCTCCTACTTCATCTGTGGCGAGTTAGAGTGCTTTTGTTAGGGTTGATCGCATGGTTTAGTAATAGGTTGAACAAGGAGCTTTATGGGATGGT
Organism: Caiman crocodilus; assembly: GCA_030014935.1. Classification (NCBI taxonomy): domain Eukaryota; kingdom Metazoa; phylum Chordata; order Crocodylia; family Alligatoridae; genus Caiman; species Caiman crocodilus. Next base: position 6,305,805 of record JAGPOW010000261.1, read on the forward strand.
TTGGTTATTGATGATTCTGCCTCAAACAGGGAGCTGCAGTAGATGGCATCTGGAGGTCCATTTCATCCCTAAGTTTTATGATTCTTTCAATCTCTGGTAACTTCATAATTTTCCATGTGTATATAATCTAATTATTGGGGAATCATCTTAAATTTGAAGTTGTCTTGGATTCAGGTAAACACAGTATTTGGTATTAATTGCAGCTATGGAGCTAAAGTGGCAGGTGTTTATATTTTTTGTATTCATTTTGTGTGAATCTTTGTACATCTTAAGGTAAGTATGCTTTAGGGGGGATATTTTAATTGGGTTCTTCCAAAATTTCCTGAGGATCTTGATGATGCTTTTTCATTGTTATATTTGTTTAATGGAAGAGCAAATATACATGGTAAGATGCCATAACTAGTTTTACATCTTTGGTCAATTTAACTTGAAATGGCTTAGAAGACGGAGCTTCCAAAAACAGAATGATATTTTCAGAGTTTAGAGCACGGGTGGGGCTGGATCTGGCCCATCAGGCGATTGTATCAAGCCTGTGGTAGGTCCCTTGGTCCCACCCAGCCCAGGCATGAGGGGCAGGGCAGGCCGTGGTACGTGCAGCTGGTCCCACTGCCCACAGGCACTCAGTGAAGCTGGGCGGTGTGGCAGCTGGACTCCATTTCCCAACAGCCATGGTGGCGGCAGCTCCTTCTGGCTGACGCTGTAAGACCAAGCCCTGCTGCCCAGGCACCCTGGCCCATCTGTCCCACACCCACTGCTGGGGGTGGGACCCGCACGGGCAGCGCACTCGGCTGGGCGCCTGGGATGGGGCTGTGGACCGCCAGGGAACGGCATTTGGGAGCGAGATGGGTGGGTCAGGCTGTGGAGACTCTGGGATCTTGGGGCAGTGACAGCATGGGGCCGGGACCAGGGCCGGGGGCATAGCTGTGATCTGGTGCCCACATGCCTCTGCAGTGGGAACAGATTCCCCGGGCAGAGGCATGCAGGGAGTAGATCATGGCTGTGCCCTAGTCCTGGCCTGTGCTGTCACCAACCCGCGATTGTGGGGTCTCCGTGGAGTCTGGCTGTGAGCTATGCAGGCAGGGTGCTCTGCCAGGCAGATGCGATAAGGCCATGGTTGGGCGGGCAGAGGGCTGCATCCAGGGTTGGGTCTGGGATCTGTGGGCAGTGGCAGCATGAGGCCGGGGTAGAGCCATTCGCTGCGTGCCCCTGCATGTGGATCCTGCACCCATCACAGCCCTGCAGAAATGCAGGCTGGAACTCGGCCCGTTTCTTTGATCACACTTACACAAACCATTACTTTTATGCACTGTGGTACTCTCCTGACATCACGTGCAGAGTTTAAACGCTGTGGGCTAGATTCTTTTCAACCTCTTGGCATCTGAGTGGACATAGGCACCTAAATGCAGTTCTAGCCCTTGAAAATCCATATTGCATCTATTTTTGTCACACATCTTCTGACCCTTAAGACTGGGTTGTACAAAAGGAGTGAAAAGGAGGAGGCCTCACTCTTCATTTTGTATTAACACTTTTTCAGGGACCTTAGAAATGTGGAATAGACTTGGACTTAATTGTGTAAAAGCCCTGGACAGCAGTAACATTTGAGGCACTTGGTTCTGGTGGGGTTGCTGAGCCATTCTTGGCAATCCCTGGATCCCAAAAGCCAAGCAGGAGATCATTGTCTCCAGCCCACAGGAGAGTGCTCATTGACTGTCTGCCTTCCTCCTCCATCCCTGCTTGATGGTGGGAAGAAGGACTGCAAGCCTGAGCTTGCACACCTGGATGCATAGCATCTTGCAGGTACCTTTGTAGTGATATTTGAAGTGCTGCAGCAGGGGAAGGAGCAGGAGCATGGCAGAATGCATCCCATTTGTCTGTCTGAAGTTCTTCAAATTTCCTGTCTGTCCATATCCTTCTTGAAGTGTGGGTCCCCAAAACTGAACACAATACTCTATGGTGGTGTCACTAGTGCTGAATAAAGTGGAAGAATCTATTCCCGTAGGATCTTGAACTCCATCATTTTGTGGTCGCTGCCACCCAAGTTACCTTCCACCTTTACCTGCTCCACCAATTCCTCTCTGTTTCTGAGTAGTAAGTTGAGAAAAGCTCCCTCCCTAGTTGTCCCCCTCTACCATCGGTATCAAAAAGTTATCCTCAACACACTGCAAGAGTTTGCTGGACTGGTTCCATTATAGCTCCCCCTTTATTTATTTATTTATTTTATCCAGGTCCCTGGGTTTTTAGTTACCTCTGGGCTTTTGTCTCTATCCCCTGGTTAACCTAGTTTAAATCCTACTCACTAGGTAAGCAAGCCCATATATACCTTCCTTATTTTTGTCAGGTGGGTCCCTTCCCTTTCCAGAAGTCCTTCTTTGGAACAGCATCCCTCCTTGAAGAAGTTGAGGGCCTGCAGGCAACACCACGTACAGAGCTGTACGTTGATCTTCAGGGTGCATGAACTCCTTACTGGCCTTTACACACCATGTGGGCCCTGTCCCCTCACCCTTGTGCCCAGAGTCGTACAGTCGCTTCTGATTTGCTCGTGGTCATCCTTGGCAGTATCGTGAGTGCCTACATGGATGAGCAGCATGGGATGGTAGGCAGAGTGCTGGATGAGTTTGGACATCCTTTCTGTGACACCTTGGATGCGGGCTCCTGGCAGGCAGCAGACCTCCTAATCCAACAGGTCAGGCCGACAGATGGACGCCTCCATGCCCGATAGGATGGAGTCTCACCAACCACCCCCATTCTTTGCTCTCTCTTGACAGCAGTGGTCCTGATCCTCCTACCCCTATGGGGTGCATGCCTTGGCTTCTCCCGTCGCTGGAATGGGCTCCTCACCCAATATATCTGTTCTTCAGCTGGACAGCTGCAGGTTCAGATGAGGAGCACTGTCTTAGCTCTGTACGTGCATTGTCACTTTTCTCTTACTTTTTCATAGGGCTGGTAGTACTTATCTGTCATTTGGTTTAGGGCTCCTATTCATGTACAAAATGTTATTGTTTTCTCTTGCCACTTAATGTGAACCTTCCTGTTAAGAGTTGGGGCAACGGGGGCTTGACTGAATCAAAAAGGACAAAGGTTTAGGTTATAACTCTCTATTTCTTGTGAATCAGAATTCCCTGTGATGCCGCTTCCAGTTAAAGCAGTGCTTTCAGTGATGTCATCCTTATTTCATTCATCAGTTTCCTTGATATTTACTGGGAACGGTTTACTTCTGTTGTCTGTCTAACGGGAAGGTTTTCACCATGCTCAGCACCTCCGAGAATTTAACTCCAGGGTCAGCCTTGTGGTTAGTCCCTGTGTCCTTTGACTCACGGCTTGTGAGTACATTTCTCTCTGATCTATCGGAGTTCAGGTGTAAATCACACCAGACATGCATGCTTCACGGTGTCCTGGGTGGTAGAAACCACACCTGTGTTTCTCATATTGTAATCTTTTACAGTTCTTCCTTTCTCTTGTGTGCCACTTTATTTTCCGAATCTGCATTGGGATGTAAACTGGAATGTTACATATTCTTTACTTTTGATCAGCAGTTTAATATTTTAATTAAAGCACTCATTTTAACTCTTGTAATTACATTTGTAATTCTGAAATGCAGCTACTCTTCTGCATTACATCTGGTCTCTCAAAGGAAAAGGTACTAACTAGAATATTAACTTGTTTTCTTTTGTTAGCAGTATCATTGTTTCTCTTACTGAAGTGTCAGAAAGCAGAATATTCTTGTCATTTTTTTAACAGTGCAGTTTGTACAGCTTGCCTCAGTACTATTAATAGAAGTATTTTGTGTGTTTAACTTTTGGGTTTTTTTTCTTTTCCAATTAAAATTATTTCTGTTTAGGTTTAAAAAATTCTCTCTATAGCAGCAGCATAGGGTTATGATCTGGCACCCATGATGATTATGATCATGTGGCTGCCAGCAGCAGCCACCTTTTTCGCCTCCATATCCCGAAGGCGGTGCTCAGCCCCAGTTGCCCAATTCACCTGCCCTAGTTTCCAGTGTTGTAAAGATTGCAACACTGCAATGCAAATACTGCAATGCAAATATTGCAGCTGTTTGCTTATGCGAAATGGGTAGAAACTGGAAGTTAAAAATGCAGCAGCACAAAAACCTGTTGACTTAGGGACTTTTCACTATTTAGTTTTGTATGGAAATTCTTTGAGGTATGACCGACTTCCAGTAGATTTGCCTGACACAATATGAGTGTGATCTGGTTTGTGAATGCTACTTTATCTAAATAATAATAATAATGAATTAAATGTAAAAGTAAACAGCATTAATTATGAAAAATAAATTTTGTTTTGGAAAAATCAGTCTTGATAATATACTGGGACAATTACTAAGCAGTCTGACATTGATAAATAGAGACTCTATGGCTGACTGTTTTGGGATTAATGTTTAAAAAGTATATTTAAATACTCCATCAACATACTGTTAAAAATTAGCTTAGCTTTATCTCCTACTATAATTCACTTGGAAGTGGTATGCTTGTAATCTTGTGAGCTTTCTTATGTTTGAATTAATTCAGTTAAACATGGAGCCACACTGATTATAGGTTTACTTACCCAAAGTCTATTAGTGAAAATATTTTTCTTTTAATACTGCTTTTGCCACCGTATACCCATGTGTGAAAAATCATCTTGAGTGCCAGTGAAGTTCAGGCCCTACAAGGAAGTGATGCGTACTGGATTCATAAGGGGAACAGTTTTATAGTACCATTGGTTTGGATCGGCGGTTACAAAAGAGCCATGCAGTCCGTATTTCCCTGGTTTCTTTCCATAGTTAGTTAAGCCATTAGGTGCCAACCTTACCATGTTCCCACAGAGCATCATCTGAATTTTCCCAGGTTGTCATGTTCATCCATCATTTTCAGTAAAGTTCAAGTGTTCATAAAAGTTTTAGAATTGGCGTTAATGTTTTATTGTGAGTTTTGCTTTGTTACCTTGTTATCTCCAGTTCAGCAGTGATCTTGGCTGGAGGAGTATCACGACTGTCTCAGCTCTCAAAGAGTTGGAGAAAAAAGAAAAGCAAGTTTAATAAAGTCAGTCTTATGTTTTTCCCTGTTCCCACAGTTCAGTACCTACACTTGTAATTTGATTCATCTCAGGGAGACTGTCCCCCAGCTTGAGCCCGCATTGATAAAACATGGGGTGTCATGCTGATCGACACAGTCTGTTCCGGACTTCTATTCGAGAAAAACTCACCGGTTATAACAGGCTGAGAGAAAGAGAAAGCCCATCCTAATGCAGCATCTCAAATCGTGGCGTGGCATTGCAATTCTTACTATTGTGGTGAAGTCAAAGTTTAAAGTTGTTGTCTGGAAGGCATGCATCTGTGACGGTTTTGGTTCCCGGAGTTTATAACAGTACTAGTTGAAAGTCTTTGATGACAACTATTTTTCTTGGAAAATTGGGTTTCCAAGCAAAGTGCTAGAGGAAAAAGAGTGACAGCTTGTTTCAAATTTTATATTTTTCTTCATGGGAAAAGCTGAAAATAATTAGTTTTGGTAGCCATATGTCAAATATTTCTTGCTTTGGGGTTTCTAACATGTGGTTGACTTTTTCCTACAGTGATCCACTTTCTGACCAACTCTAGTGATAATTCACCCCAAATAGTGGCATATGTAATAGTGAAAGACATTCTGTAAAAACCAGAGGTTTAACAGCCAGGGTCTGTCCCCGGGGTGGCAGGAGCTAGGCTGCTGGCAGTAGCATGCCAACCAGCGGTGGTGGCTGCCACTTTTCAACCCTCTTTAAGTGGGTGCCTCGGGCTGGTGCCCTAATTACTCACCATTCATTATGCTACTTCCAAAGACCTATTAGTATCTTGAAGGTCTCCAGAAAGTTCTTTGATGTTCTGCTGAATGCATTTGGCTTGTGAGCTGTTGGGTGTCCTGTTGTAGTCCCGATTTGTACTGCTAACAGCACTTACGTCCTTGCAGTATGTAAGTGAACAATTACCATTTGGATTTGAAACGTATAGTTAAGATGCATTTTTCTTTCTCAATTACTGCAAGATCTAGCACAGTAAAAGAGATGTAAATAATCTTTGAATCAACTGGGAAAAAATAAACTTGCCTATTAGCACATAGGAGAGCTCATTTCAAAATTTTCTGTTTTTTTTCAAGTCTAGTTCAGACCTTGTCAGGCAAATCTATTCATATTCAAATGTAGTAGACAGTACTTTTCCACCAGAATGATGATGAAATCTAAACATTCAACTAAAATCCCTAAAGGTTATTCTTGCAAAAAAGTATGCATTATGACAGTGCTATTACTAGTTCTGTTTTGAAATGTAAAAAGAAAAGATGTAGAATTGTTAGTTTTTACATGTATTTCATTGTCAGTGTTTTTATGCTTTTGCTTGCTTGGATTTAAGAATATAGTCTGCCAGATTTCCTGTCATAGCAGATATCACTGTGTTAATGGTCAAAGGCAAGGTAATAATTGTGACAGTGTTTGGATACAGAACCGACTTTTAAGGAAAAACAGTTGTATAAAGGAAGAAGTCTTAAAAATACTTTTGCCTGTTAGAAGCCAAATTAAAAAATAAGTAGGGTCTTCACAGAAAACAAGTGTAAGCATGCAAAATACGGGTTCCTTTGACACATGAGAGTAAAACAGTGGTCCACAAACTTTTTAGACTCAATGTACCTCTTGTTTGGCTCAGAGCCCCTCTTGGAAAATGTCAGCTCATAGCTGTCATTCATTTTTTGGCTATGGAAAAACAGCAATTTCTTCTGTTGCAAAGAACTCAGAAAGATCCCAACTGGTCAGAATGTTTTTGATACTGTGGATTTCTGTTTGAAATCCCTGGGTATATCCTGTGAACTGTGCAGGTGTTTGCACACTTAACAGCGCTAATACCAAGTGTCCCAGCACTCTGGTTGGGAATCACTGGTTTAAAACCTCCTCTGTCCTTAAATTGCCTTTGCCTAGGCTAGTTGCATGTAGGGTGACCACCCATCCCTAATAGGGAGGGACAGTCCTGGAATGGGATCAAGTCCCGGTCCCAGGCTGCATGACTCTGGGACAGCATTTCTCCTGTATTTGTAGCCCTGTTCAGGGATCTGAGTTTCCTCTTGCAGGCGAGCAGTGTTCCAGCCTTTAACCTGCTGCTTGAGGCTGTCGGGAATGGGACGCAGGGGATTGCCATGTTCACATGCATGTCTGCACTCCTGCACATGGCTGGGAAAGAGCCCAGGCAGGGTTGAGAGCAGCTCCCTGCAGGTAAATCTATGGGGCGAGAAGAGCCATGGGGAGCAGATCGAGGCCCCCATGATGAGGGAGGGAATGGAGCTGGTGCTGGCTCTGGGGGCACTGCTCAGCCAGGGCAGTGCATGGGGTCCAGGGGTCAGGAGTGGGACATAGCCACTGGTGGCTTGTCTAAGGGGCACAGGGGAGGGTGGCTGGGCACACACCTTCCCCCCCACCCCTGGGAGGGGGACACTTGCCCCCCCAGATTTGTGTGCAGGGCCAGAGCAGATGTGGGATGTCTGCTGTGGGCTTGGGGCTCCCCGCCCTGCTGCCCTTACCCTGAGATCCCTGCACCACCATGGTGATGCGGCCGTTGCCTGCCCGGCAGCCAGGGGGCACATGGTTGATGTTGTGCTCCCAAGGAAAAGGCAGAAGGTTGGGGAGCCCACATCTGCCCCCGACCTACTTGGCTCTGCTCTGGCAATATTGCTGGTGGAGGGGAGGGGAAGGTGTGCATGTGTCCACCTTTCCACTTCAAAATGCTGTGCTAGCTGTTGTCGGTGGGTTTGGGGCCATGGCTGTTGCTGGGATCTGAGGAAAGCAAATACACTCATCTATTGTATTTAGTATGACAGAACTTTGCTCTGGCCGTCATGAGTTAATAGATTCATACATTGTAGAGTCGGAAGGGACCACAATGGATCATTGTGTTCGACCCCCTGCCCCTGGCAGGAAAGAGGACTGAGGTCAGATGACCCCAGCCAGGTGACTGTCTAATCTCCTCTTGAAGACCTCCAAGCTAGGTGATACACCACCTCTCTTGGAAGGCCATTCCAGATCCTGGCCACCCTAACTGTGAAAAATTTCTTCCTAATATCTAACCTAAATCCACTCTCAACTAGTTTATACCTGTTATTCCTAGTCACTCCCTGGGGTGCCCTAGGAAACAGCACATTCCCTATTCCCCGTTGACCTCCCCTAATAAATTTATAGGTGGCCACAAGATCTCCCCTCATCCGTCTCTTGTGAAGGCTGAAGAGACTCAGCTCTCTCAATCCTCCCCCTTAGGGTCCATCATGAAGGCCCTCCATCATGTGAGTGGCCCTCCTCTGGACCCTCTCGAGATTCCCTGCCGTTCCTCTGGAAGTGCGGCGCCCAAAACTGGACACAGTACTCCAACTGCGGCCTGACCAACGCCGCATAGAGGGGGAGCATCACCTCCTTTGTTCTATTAGTCATGCACCTGCTAATGTACAACAAGGTATGATTGGCCTTGTTGATGGCCTCATTACGCTGCCAACTCATGTTCATCCTGGAGTCAGTTATGACTCCAAGATCCCTCTCTGCCTTCGAGCTGCTGAGAAGGAGACACTCCCCAACCTATAGGTGTGCTGGGGGTTCCTCCTTCCCAGGTGGAGTACCTTACATTTATCTTTATTAAATTGCATCCTATTTCTTTCTGCCCATTGATCCAACCTGT
>JAGPOW010000261.1:6317229-6328854 GCA_030014935.1 Caiman crocodilus
AAGGGCAGGAGTGACGTGCAATAGGATATATGGGGAGGGGGTGTATATGTGGGCATCTCACTCCCACCCTTGTGAGCGGAAGAGCTGGGTATGGTACAATTCATTAGTGGGTGCTGTGGGCCAGATCCAGCCCATGGACCATATTTTGCCCACCTCTCGTTTAGCACAATAACTTGTACTTGGTGACATCCTCTAGAAATGAAGCATCTAGTCCCGTTTTGAAGATATCAAGAAATGGGGGTGGGGGAGGAAGAAGAAGAGAAAACCCTACTAGTTTGTTCTGGTGGTTAATTAACCCTACTGTTAAAAACATGCGACTTGGAATTTGTCTGGCTTTACCATCCAGTCCTTGGCTATTGTTCTGAGTTTCTTTGTTAGTATCCTGTACTATAGCCAGTACTTTCGCCCCATGCCGGTACTGGTATGCTATAAACAAGTCTGTTTTCATTCCTCCTTGTGCTAAATTTAACCGATTGAGCATATCAGTTTTTCACTGTTGGAGGAACTGCTTGCACCACCAAGGATCATATTAATGGTTTTTTGCCACAGCATTGTATTGGGAGCTCATGTGGAGTTGTCTGTTATGACCTCTAAATCCTTTTCAGGCCAGTGCTTTGCAAGGCTTACCTCACTATTTTTGTAGATTGGGCCTGTGTGTTTCTTCTTAATATATATCTTTGTATTTACCTGTCTTAAAATGTGTTCTGTTTGAACGGTCCAATTTATTAAATAATCCAGAGAACGGTATACATTTCCCTGTCCTCATTATTTACCATTCCATCAATCCTTGTTTCAGGTGCAAATCTTACCAGTAGTGTTTTTTATATTTTTTCCCAAATCATTGCTGAAAAAGTTAAATAGTGGCAGACCCAATGCAGAAGGCTCTGCATTACCACTCGTTCCTCCTGGACACGTGCATAGCCATTACAAGGGTTTGAAACTTTGAGATTTGGCCATGAAAGAGATAGTTGGATACTGTGGTGACAAACAGAATGGATGTGAACCAGACTGGAGACGGTTCAGGATGCATCTGGAGGAAAGGTATTGGAGAAAGTATTGTAAGTGGCACGTTCGGTGAATTAATATGGGACGGGCGTTACTGACGATTAAGGAAGTAGATTTTATTTGGAACGGGGGGCTGGAGGAATACTTGTCATCATGAAGTTGCCCTTAGAAAAACAAGACTTGCAGAGAAAGAGCAAGTGAAGGTGGTGAGTGTGGGGGCAAGGAAGGTCATTAAAAAGAAGGATAGCATTTCCGGGGCAGCTGGAAGGGTGTGATGAGGAAAGCACATAACAAAATTAAGTGAGAGGAGATTGAGGGATTTGTGAGATAAATCAAAATTACTATGAGATTACAAATATTTGATGAGAGAACTCCTATATAATTAAGCAAAGATGGCATTTATCATGAACTCAAGGTTTCTTCTTAATTAAGTTTTCCTGGCTGACTTGATTTAAATGTATGTGTCAAAAAGACCTGCCTCACAATGAATGCTGTATGGAAAAGTAAAGAAGAATGTGTGTGCCTGGGACCGTGCTTATAACCAGGGATCCTGGTTGTCTCTGATTTAAAAAAAAAAAAAAAAAAAAGAAGAAGGAAAAAACAAATCCTCGATTTTTGGATTAAAAGTATTAGCCCAAAATCCACATTCCCTGCTTTTATTAATTTATTCTCTCTCTCTCTCTCTCTCTCTCTCTCTCTCTCTCTCTCTCACACACACCTACCTGCCCCCGTTAGTAGAATGCTACTAATATATATATATTAGTGACATTTCAGTTTAATCATGGAAAAATGTGGATTTTGGGTTAATGTTTTTTAATCTGAAATTGAGGGGGGTGGGGTTTGGTTTGGGTTTTTCAGGAGAATAAACCAGGATCCCTGCTTATAACATAGTTAGCCCCTTAATTCTCAACAGCGAACCTGTTTCCACCCATCCAAAACTAAGTAACATACTCTAGCATTGGCCATTTCAGTCTCCCAGTATATCAGATCTGTTTTCTCTACTTAACCTGTGGTATTACAGTCTCAGCTAAGATACAGTTTAACTTTTTAGGTCTAGAGTAATGCCAAGAAAAGCCTGTGGGTTTACGTAATAATAATAAGAAGCTTCATTTTCTATAAAACAAAGCTTGCACCTCGCACGCTCTGTGAAAAGAGAAGTTAAGTTTGACAATTCTAGTATTTTGATTTTACGCCATCCCACGTTTTGAATCGCATCCGTCAGGCCAAGCAGGGAGGTTTGCTCCCACTTAGCACCGAGGGAGAAGAAAGTGGTGGCCTTTATTATGCTTTTTACACATATGCCTGAGTCATCTGGATAAGAACTTTGTCTTGTGGGATGAGGCATTGGCTTCATGTTGGTAGGTGAAGATTAAAAGGGAGACTTGCTGAGGATTTAAATAGTGATGACTCAGCTTTCACCTAGTAATGGTGAGATTCGTGTTTCTAAACTCGCTTCACATGTTGTTAAAAAGCAACTGTAGGAGTTAGTCAGAAGTCAAGTGCATGGATATGAATACAAAGAAACATTTAAATCAGTCTAGCGCAAGGGTTGGCAGCGGTTTTGGGCATAGTGCCAAAAGCACCTGCAACTCCGACTTGTAAGATGTTGGCGTGCCAGGAGCCGACGGTGGGGGAGCTGCAAGGGGCCCGATCCTTGTGGCAGCAGTCTCGGCCCCTTCCGAGGCATGCGTGCCAAGCAAAATGCCTTCGCGTGGCATGCTCTTGCACGTGTGCTGGGGGTTACCTATCCCTGGTCTAACTACTATTGTTTTTATGTTTGAGGTATGAGACCTCTTACTTGGCTGCTTGTTGTAGCCAGATTGATTTCTGAGGATCAGATTGCAAACACCTTCGTTCAGAAACAAAGCTAGGGAGTAGACCATTGATTTAGCCTTCAGGGCAAACATGGATTGAATTTTGTATATGTGCAAGCAGGAGGGTGTTCTGGTACAGTCCTGATATTCAGGGAAAAGGAGTAGGGGGAATCAAATGCAACCAAGTTTTCAAACTTACGACAGGGAAAGAGAACTGGAAAGCACCATAGCTCCCTCGCCTTTCGTGTTGACTAAAAATTAAGTGCCTGCCCCAAGGAGGCCGATTCAAAGAAACACAATTGGATGTCTAGGCTCCTTATGCAGTAAGTGGGAAGAACTAACGTTTCTAAAACAGGATTTGCACAGTCTCATATGCTGAGGAGAGAGACTTTAGCAAGGGTTTTGATATAGTCTCCAAGAACATTCTCACAAGCAAGCTAAGGAAGTGTGGGTTGGATGAATGGACTGTAACGTAGATAGAAAACTGGCTGGATCGTTGGGCTCAGAGGGTAGTAGTCAATGGCTCAATGTGCGTTTGGCAGCTGGTATCAAGTGGAGTGCCCCGGGGTCGGTACTGGGGCTGGTTTTGTTCAATGTCTTTATCAGTGACCTGGAAGATGGCAGACAGTGCAGCCTCAGCAAGTCTGCAGATGACACCAAGCTGGGGGGGAGCAGTAGATACGCTGGCGGGTAGGGCTGGGATTCAGAGAGACATAGAGAAACTAGATAGTTGGATCAAAAGGAATCTCATGAGGTTCAATTAAGACTAGTGCAAAGGACAGAATTTAGGATGGAGCAATCCCATGGACCTGGACAGGCTGGGGGTGACTGGCTAAGCAGCAGCTCCCCAGAAAAGGACCTGGAGGTTACACTGAACAATAAACTGAATATGAGCCAACAGTGTGCCCTTGTTGCCAAGAAGCCTAATGGTATTCTGGGCTTCACTGGTAGGTGTGTTGCCAGTAGATCAAAGGAAGTGATTCTTCCCTTCTATTCAGCACTGGTGAGGCCACATCTGGAGTACTGTGTCCAGTGGCCCCATTACAGAAAGGATGTGGACAAATTGGAGAGAGTCCAGCGGAGGGGACCAAAAATGGTTTGGTGGCTGGGTTTCTTTAGTCTGGAGAAGACAGAGAAGGGATTTAATAGCAGCCTGATAACAGACTACAGAACAAGGACCGGTGGTCTCAAGTTGCAGCGAGGGAAGTTTAGGTTGGATATTAGGAAGAACGTTCTCACTAGGAGGGTAGTAAAACACTGGAACAGGTTACCTAGAGAGGTGGTAGAAGCTCCTTCCTGGAAGATTTTTAATATTGGGTAGACAAAGCCTTGGCTGGGATGATCTAGTTGGGGATGGTCTTGCTTTGAGCAGTGGTTTGGACTGGATGACCTCCTAAGGTCCCTTCCAACCCTCATTTTTTCTGTGATTCAATATCTGTCCCCTGGCATACCTTCCTTAGTATCCACCATCAGAGGATACATCCCTGACTGTTCAGTTTAATAATTATCAGTGGATCTATCATACAAGAATTTGTCTAGTCCCTTTTTTGAACGTAGCTATGCTATCTGTCTCCACCACGTCCTGTAGTAATGAGTTTCACAAGCTGACTACGCACCGTGTAAAAGAGTAGTTTCAAAACAGTCTCCTGCTAAATTCAGTGCCTCTTAGTGCTTGTATTCTGGGACTTGGTGAGTAACAATCACCTATTCACTTTGTCCACACCCTTCATGACTGTCTAGATTATGAATGCCCAACTCCTGGTCCATGGGCCAGATCTGGCCTGAGGAGTTCTGTCATCTGGCCAACAGGACTCCCTTAAAGCTCCAGAAATCTGGCAGTGGCAGAGCTAATTTCCCTCATCTAGCAGAGCTCATTGTCCCGTGTTTTCTATTCTGCTGTTGCATTTTGCTTCTCGCCATACTCCTTCCAGTACTGCCTTAAAGGAACAGGACTAGCACCTGGAGTGTGGTGTCATCCACTCCCCCAGAGCAGAAGGACGTGTGATGGAAGGTAGCCTTTTCTGATGATGTTTGTTTGTCAGAGAAGCTAAGTCAAAAACCATGCTCTGCTTTCAGATTGGAAGGTGGTGAGGTTTGTGATGGACCTTTCTTTTGGAGAAAGTTTATTTCACAGTCTTGGACTAGCTGCTGAGAAATTTCTGTCTTCCTCTGCATCGAGCTTGGTTATAGCGTGCTATTCTGCCAGAGGCACCAAGTTGTCAGCAGCGGTCTTCATTAGAGGGACTTGCCCTAGGCCATGCATTGTCTTGGGGAATAAGGACTAGAACGTGGCTCAAAATTCAAGTCATTGTGGAGTAAGGAGGACCCATCTAATGTGTTGCCTGTATTATCTATGGGACACAGTGCAGCCTTATGTTGGGGTTTCCCAAGTATTGTGGGCTTTGTGCCCATTTGTATTTCATTGCTGTAGGCAGTCAAGAGAGAACAGAAGCATGAATAACTGGCCAGGTCAGCGTTTTCCAGGATGCCAGGGAATTTCTTGGTTAAGAGGTGTTGGGTACGTACCTTCAAGCAAAAGAGATTGCACTCTGACTACAAAATGTGTTCAATGCTTCCTTTTATGTGAAGAAAGGAGGATTTTTGCACCTCCTACAAGAGACAGGAGCCCCACTGTAAGATTTGAAAATCATAACCTGGTGGGGTCAGAATTCAAGGGGATTTTATTAAGGCATCATGATGGGAAGTCCAGTTGTTTTGCAGACCTCCCTAAGAGTCGAAATGTAATTTGAACCCTGCTCTCAGACCCAGCTGAATACACTTCCAGCTTCGATCTCCCTTGCACAAAATCAAGTTTCTTTTCTACCTAAGGGGACTTTTACAACTTCGATTTCCCCTCAGCCTGAAGAAGAGTTCATGTGCCTGAAAGTTTTCAAAGAAATAATTTTTTTGCTACTTTTTAGTTGCTCTTATAAAAGATATCACCTCTGAACCAAGAGTTTTGTGCTTTTCTTTTTCTCAGACCAACACAGGTATAAAATAGATCCATCCTATTATGTGGTTCTTTGCAAAGCAATGTGCGTGTGTTATTTAAAAGCAAAGCAAAAAAGATGATTGATTTGTAATGTTTTATGGAAATATGGGCTTTATAATTTATTCTGAACACAAGTACTCTTTGGTTTAGGCCAGCCTCTTCTGGTAAGAGGTCCCGTAACATTTTAATTTGTCTGCCAGGACTGTTTGAATGATAGTATAGGTCATGATGACAAAATCCTCATCCACAAGGAGATAGCATATTAGTTAACATTTAGCGAGGGAGTAGAACATTTTATCCACGGTTGCACTCCATGCATCTGGGGGAAGTCCAGCATCTCATAAACATTTGTACCACTTCATTGAATTATAACATGATGTATGTTGTCAGCAGGGAAAATCTAGGTTGGAGATTAGGAGAATGGTTAAACATTGGAAAACAAACGTTGGCTACCTAGAGAAACAGTGGAACTGAGCTCTGCCCTGGGAAGTTTTCAAGAGCAGGTTGGCTGGTGTGATCTGGCCATGGATGAGCCTGTCTTGAGCATGGGGACGGGACGAGATGACCTTATGAGGTCCCTTACAGCCCTACTTTCCTATGAATCTATGTCTTCAATCAGTGATGAGATTAGAATATGGCTTATCAGAATTTCCCTTTGCCTATCACTTTTTCTTTTCTGGAGCTACTGTACCCAGCGTTGAGCTAGGCTGGGAACAGCAGAGGTTACCTAAGTGGAAGAAGAGATTTGCAGACAAATGCCATGCACAAATTAGTTCTTGGTGTCTTACAGTCATATTCAAGAAGTGGAAGATAAGAATGCCAAGCTTTGTGAGGTATCATAAACTGAGAAGCGAAGCAGATGTGCACTGTGATCTACTGGTATCTAAGAAAAAGGAGTGCAAGTTTAATTAACTAAATTACACAGTCTTTCCTGTGTGTGCCACCATCGCTGTGGTGGTGGGCAGTCAGAAAATCCTGAGAGGTGCAAGAATACAGGCTAAGAAATTGTTTCTCCTCTATGTCCCGACCACATCCTCTCTTTGTCCCAGTGGGCCTGCTTCCGTGCCATGTGCTGGTGCAGAATGTTAGTCTGAAGGATGCTGGCAGAGAATAGATGATATACAGCCTGCTTATCACCACCTGGTTGGTGTTCTTACAAAGTAAAAGGAGGTTGGAAACTTGACAACAATTGGAGAGATCACTGTCTATACTGGATATTAAGTTTAGCAATATGGATTTTTATTATGATAGCATTTATGAAGCACTAGAAATTTCATCCAGCCCATTTTATTATACTCTGCTTAGTTGTTACCTGATGGCTGTCCATAAAAAGCCAATCTGCTTCTTTTTGTGATTTAATTGGAGTGCTTTAGTTGACGTATGTTAGAACCTGGTTCCCCATTAATTTTACACTGCATGCCTAATGTAGAACAGTTTAGTTTTTTGTTTTTAAATACTGGATGAATTGATTATTTTTAAAACTGTTATTCAAGAACTGTAAATGAAACACTTCATTACTTGTCAATTGGCACTTATTTTAGTGTGCCTGATAGATGGGATTTCATTTTGTAGTAAAAAAAAAAAAGTACATTCACCATGGATATAATTCCACTATGAGGGACATAGGGCTTATAAAAACTAATCCACTTAATGGGGTAAAAATTTGCAGTCTTGGTTTAGACCAGGGGTGGGCAACCTAATAGCTTGTGGGCCATCTGTGGCCTGCAAATGTCTCCTTTCTGGCCCAGTGGTCACCACCACCGCCAGGAGCCTGAGGACTTAGGGCCGCACCTTGTGCTGCTCTGCTCTGCTGCAGCCGGGGCCGAGCCAAGCTGCACAGCGTGCAGACTCCTCCCCGCGGCATCCAGCCCCCTCTCGCCCTGCTTCCTGTTGGTGCTGCATCTGTGCAGTGCTGGCACCACGGCTCCTGGCAGCCAGGCCTGCTTGAGATGGGGTGTGATGTAGCACACCGAGAAGCTGTCCTGCTATGATGAGCCACTGCTGCTGCCATGCTGCTAGGCGGTGAGACCATGCTGGCCTCGGGGAGGCTTGGCTCAACTTTCCTGGTGTGGCGTGGCATCAGTGGCTCATTGCAGTGGGTGAGCAGGTGGGATGGCTACTGTGGTGTGCTGTATTGTGCCCCATCCCATGTGGGCCCGGCTGCCAGCGCCTGTGGTGCCAGGACTGTGGAATGCCATCAGCAAGCTGGGTGAGGGAGGGAAGCATGTGGGGGGAAGGTTGTGGAGGAGTCTGTGCACTGCATGGCCCAGGCCAACTCTGGTTGCTGTAGAGCAGAGTGGCTTGGGGCAGAGCCCTCCTTCCTCAGGCTCTCTGCACTTGCCAGTGTGCCAGATGGGATCAATTGGCATCTCCTCGGTTCCTCATGGCCCCCCTCTTCCCCTCCCTATCCCTCAACAGCTCATCAAAATTCATTTAGTAGTCCTGCGGCCCAAATCATTGCCAACCCCTGGTATAGACCATACTTCCACACTTAACACAATCCAGTTTGAATGAAGAAACATCTGGATCCTTTGACCCTAGCTGACTTCCTGCCCCTGGGGCAGGGGGCTGGACCTGATGATCTTCTGAGGTCCCTTTGAGCCCTAACGTCTGCTACATCTGTGAAATTAGTCTGTGGATAATTTCTTGTTCCACAGTTCCCCATTCAAGTTTGCTTTTAAAATGTTGCTGTCTATCAGTGGCTATTCTGAGGTCAGTTATGGACTGTCCAGGAGGTTAAAGTGTTCTGCCGTAGGTTGTCCATCTTACTGGTGTTGCTGTTGGACTGGTGCTTGTTCATTCTTACACGTAGGGATTGTCCTGTGTGTAGAATATTGCCATCTATACTGGAGAGACGGTGCGATCCCCATGTTTAAGAATGAACACTGGAAAGTTTTGGAAAGATACACAAGCCTGCGGCAGAACTCATTAGCTTTGCAATACAAGCCAGAGGTGCCTTTGAGATGCACTTTTGGGGTGTCCTCACATCTTCAGGGTGCTCTTCTGCCTCAAACCCCAACCTGTCCACTGAGAACAGACTGAGGTGTGCAAGGGGCCAACTCTGTGGCTTTTGGTGCCTCACCCCAACCATAAATACATACATGTAGGAGCAGAAGATCTGCCATTGACTGGGTCAGACTGTAGCTCCATCTTGCCTGTGTCGCAGTGGCAGAGAGTAGATGCTGAAAGGGACAGTGCACGGGGTGGCTGCCACACTTCCTCTCTCACTTGGAGCCTCCAGCATTTGGGCAGTTCAGATTCAGGGCTGTACCTCCTAACTCCCATGGTCAATAGATACTGAAGCACACTCCCTGCAAGATTTTGTCCTATCCATTTCTCACCCAGGCCTTGCCAACTCTTAGCAGAGGGGATTTTGTCAGGTAGAAGAATCACAAGGTCATGTGCTCAGAAAAGACGATTCTTCGCACCCTTGAAAGAAAACTAACTGTGTGGTCAAATTCTCTGAAATCACATTTTACACTGACAGTAAGCTAGTTAAAAATACGTTATAAAAACAAGAGTAAACACAAGAAAACAGTAACCATATTTTGAGATACAGCCCGAGATATCAGAAAAAAAGAGAAAAGAAAACATCAGAACAATAGTCTGATTTTACCCTACGTCTTAAACCCAGGAATGCAGTTTCTATTCACCTTACTGGCTGCAAGTCCACCTTATGCCCAGGACACTTCAGAGAAAAAATTCCTTGAAAGCAAAGCGTAAGTATGGTTTCTTACTTGGTCATTTTCATACATGACCCGCTGTTGAGTAGATTGTTGTAAATACAAGTACTGTCCTGCTGCGGAATTGTTTGCCCTGCAGCACCGCACGTGTAGACAGTGATGTGGCCGGCTGGGGTGGGAGCGTGCTTCAGCGCGGGGGCTGCCTGCTGGCTTGCCCTGCACTGGAGCACCCTTGTGCCTCAGCCAGCCCCGTCCAGAGCCCATTGAGTAGGGTTGGAGCAGCCCCCGGGCTGGCAGGCTGACCCCTGCGGCCCCATGTCAGCCAGGGCTGCTCCGAGCTAGCTCAGCATGCTGCAGTCCTGGGTGCGCATCTAAACGTGGCACGGTCGTAGCACTTCGGTTGATGTCAGTGAATGGCTTTTCTTGCCAATCAAGGGTGACATGCGATTTTTATAGTTATTAAACTCTTAATTGATACTATTTATTCAGTAAATTTTTGTTACATTTGATATTGCTCAATAGGAAGGCACAGACTGTTAAGACCACCACTTGTTTCTTTCTTCTTTTTCCCTTTCCCTTATATTCTCTTTCCTCCTTACCCACCCTTGCATTCATTTCTTGCAACAGCTTCCAGTGTTTTGCCGACTTAGGGGATTCACATCCACGCAGACCACCTTCTTTTATCAGTCTACTAGAAGTGATTAATCAATCATTCAGTAATGCTGGCATTTCAAGTGTCATTCTTAGGCTCAACAGTTAACACCCCAATGAGAATGAGAGTGGACTAGTGAGTTCATAACTGATCATATTTTTAGATTGCATGTTTCTGAATCTGTTGACATCGATATTAGTTTAGACTCAGTTCCCATCTTGATGTTTGTCTTTGCATTGTGTGGGCTACACACTTATTCTTAAAAATGAAGTTGTAGGTCCCACGGGATCTGAATGTCATATGGACCTTATAAATATAGCTACTGAGTTGGTTCAGCCTATGGTTTAAGAAGTCGGTGCATCTTTCTTGAGGTGTCACAATGAAAAATAAGGTTGTGTGAAGCTTTGATAGCCACTTTGATTCGGAGGAGATTTGGCCCGATTCAGACACCGAATCTCTGAATCTGAATTGAATCGGGAGACCAATTGAAAGCTCTGAATTGATTTGGAAAAGATTCGTCAACTCAGCCATAGACTAAACAGGCATCTGACACAACTGCCTCCAGCTGGTAAGTCTGTTGAGGAGGGAGGAGGGAAGTGATATGGGGGAGGGGGGATTGGGGCTGGGGCTGAGACAAGCTGCTCAGCCAGGGCAAGGGACTCGGGGAGGGAGGGGGCGGGTGAAGGAGGCAGGTGCGGCAGTGCTTGGAATGGGGGCTATGCCCTGGTGCTGCTTGCCCAGCCGGGGCAGCAAGGGGCAGGATGTGGGTGTGGCTTGCTCTGGGCCGAAGAGGGCAAGCGGCAGCAGGACGTAGCCCCATTCAGAGTGCTGCCGTGCCTACCCCCTGTGCTCTATCTATGCCAGCTGGCAAGCAGCAGCAGCAGCACCCACTTCCCCATGCTGGCTGGCAAGCAGCAGCAGTGCAGAGTCCCCACTCCCAGAGCTGATGTGGGCACGGAAGTGCTAGGAGCAGAGGCTCTGCCCTGGTGCCACTTGCCCAGCCGGCGTGGGGTGGAGGCTGGCGCAATGCAGGCGCAGCTCACTCAGGGCAGAATGGGGCAAGCAGCAGCAGGTCATAGGTCCCACTCCCAGTGCTGCCACGCCCGCATCAGCACTGGGAGCGGGACCTCTGCTCTGTTGCTGCTTGCCAGCTGGTGCAGGTGGACACGGGATGCAGGCACGGGGGTTATGCCCTGCTGCCACTTCCTCCCTTCTGCCTGGAACGAGTCATGCCTGAATTGCCACCCCGTTCCTGCCTCGCCAGCAGGGCAGAGCCCCCGCTCCAAGCTCTGCCACGCCTGCATCCTGTGCCCGCCTGCCCTGGCTGGGCAGCTTGTCCCAGCCTCAATCCCTCCCTCCCCCATTCTCCTTCCCTCTCCCCTTCCCCCACACGAACAGACTTACCAGCTGGAGACAGCCATGTCAGCTGCTTGTTTAGTCTATGGCCAAATCTTTCGAATCTGATTTGGCTGAATCGAA
>JAGPOW010000261.1:6329728-6403908 GCA_030014935.1 Caiman crocodilus
TGCCAGTAAGCATGTCTGAGATAAGCCGTGCTTCCCTAAGGCCGCCTTTTTGCTGGGGGAGAATAGCAATCGCAGAACGAGTGTACTGTGCTTCAGAAGGCGCTCCTTAGTTTGATCCTTTTGTTGATTTAGACACCTGTGGGTCCTTTCCACTCATACAATCCTATTGTAATTACTAGGGGAAAGTATTATGTTAGTAGCTTGTGCTACAGAAATGCTTCAGTGGTTGAAAATGTAGTTTACCCTACTCTTGTCACCCTCTCCCCCTTGTGGCTTGTGCGTTGCTTTATAGATCTTCTCTGTCAGTAGAAATGACTTTCTTTTGTCACGGACTAGTATTGCAGATCCACTGATTGTCAGACTAACTTTCATCTCTGCCTTTTATGATCCCATTTTGTTGCCTCTGAAGTTGAATTGAGATGTAGTTAGCTGTGTTAGTCTGAAACCAGACAAAAGAGAGGGAAGAGTGGCAACTTAAGGACCAGCCAGTTACTCTGGCTTTGGACTGCTTTCTGACCTACTGGTTAGTCCCAAGGCTATGATTCTCAACCAGGGTGCCACAAGATCCTTTGAGGGGTGCCGCAATGCCCATCTTCTATGAGAGAACATCTTGGGTGCTTACACAAGTTACAGTTTTGGTGTGATTGGGTCCCTGAAAGCACTCTACAGCTGTGTCATGACACATGTGCATGGCTGCAGAGTGCTTCTAAAGTGGCCAATTGAGTGAAAATATCCTCCTCAAATGAGGTGTTAGATGAAGGTGCTCTGCTTTGGAGCACCTTAGGGAACTTGTGTTCCCTAGGGTTAATTTTTTGCATATCGGACTGGGCTGATGCAGCCAAAGCCCTGCAGGAAGGGGAGAGGGAAGCAAGAAGCATCAAGCTGCTGGCTGGGCTTTGCCAGGCCTGAGCTGGAGGGGCGGAGTGGATCTGAACCCCTTCCTGCCCCCCGGTACCCTGGTTAGAGTACTGGGAGAGCTGGACCCACAAGGTGCAAGGGGTCCAATTCCCCTCCTCCACCCCCAGCTCAGGCTGGGCAAAGTACAGAGGAGAAATGAGCAGTGTGAGCTTCTGGCTTACTTAGGATAAGCTGGGGAGTGGGGCATGGATTGGAGCCCCTTTGGCCTACATGCCAGGCTCAGCTTCCCCTAGTGCCCCAGCTGGACTACCAGGCGGGGTGGGGCATGAGGTGGTGGGGCTTCAATCCACCTCCCCCCTCCTTCAGCTCAAGCTCAGCCAGCGGCTTGGTGCTGCTCACTCCCCTCTCCTCTCTCTCTGCTGACAGCCCCAGAGCTGGGAGGGATAACTGGGGCTGGGGGTAGAGGCGCACCTGGCCAGTAACCCACCTGTTGGCCAGGAGAGCTGGTGCAGGCAGGCTTGATTCCCCCTGACCCAACAGGTGAACGTGTATGTGGGGCAGGGAATGCTCTAACTCATAGTGCTTTATGTAAAGTGCTGAGAGTTAGAGCAGGAGTCTGAATGTCTGCCTGCACCTCCTGTGCCTGCTGCTGCATCCCAGCAGCAGTACCCACAACCTGTCCCACCAGCTCCCAGGGCATGGGTGGCGCAGGGGAATAAGCTGTGCCAAAAAGTGCAGCCTCTGCTCTGAGCACTTTGTATTCTAGCCAGCACGCTGTGCTGTAGGTGAGAAGATGCAGGGCTGTGCTTTTTCAGCCCAGCTCCTTCCCCCACTCCTCCCATGCTTTTGGAGCTGGTTGGAGGGGCTGTGCAGAATAGTTTGGCATTCAGGTCCCTGGAGGAGCAGCTGCAGCAGCAGGGGCCATGCTCACCACCTCAGGTACAGACTAGGGAGAGGGAAGGGACAGACTATGGGAAAACTGGGGTAGGGACAGGTCGTATCTCTTCACCAGTGCTCACTGTCACCCCTTTCCTCCTCCTGCAGTTACAAATGTCCCCTACAGGGTCTAATAACCCAAGCTCTCCAATCTGTCCTTCGTAGCAAGCCCTGCCATTTTGAGTGTTGTGCAGCATGCCCTGTCTTGCTCTTAGAGGTGCCCTGCCCACCCTGCCACCCTGTGAGAACCTTTTAAATGTGCCATTGGGCATGAGAAAATAAACACTTAGAAAAAAAGTAGCCCATTGATGGGATGCCACTTAATTCTGCAGAGTTTTCAGGGTGTGTCTTGCATGTTAAAAGGCTGAGAACCACTGCTCTAAGGTACCAGCCTCCCCTCCCTTCTGCCAGAAGCAGTTCAGTATGTAGAAATCTAAGTTTAAGCCCCCTCCATTTTTGAGAGATGCAGCTTTTTTTAATAAGCGGTAGTAAGCGGAAGAAATCTTATTCAGAATCTTTCATCTCAGGAATTTCCATCATGAACGGATAGAGTTGCTTCTGTCAAAAACTTCATGATGATAAGCTACTTTAAGGCTATTCCACTGATTCTCGGTGTCTTGCTTTCCAGAAAATAATGCAGATTTGTTTCATTTTGAATGCTTAAAAGTTTGCCTTTTTCACTGTGCCAAAAAATCTTTGTAGTTTACATTAAACCGGTATTTCTGAGTAATGAGTATGAGTTGTGGAACATTTTGCTTTCTTGGGCAGTATTATTGTTCCCATGTTCCCTTTTGTTCGCGTTCCTGGTGATGCTGTTAACCTCTCTAGACATGCTCAGTGAGCTACCAACAAAGGAAATAAATGGAAGCATAAACTCTCTTGAAAGAAGTGTTTTTGAATGTGGATAAACAGTAAATCAGTCCAGGTTCTTTTCTGCCTTGCTATACACGTTTATATGTATTACACAATTACCGAATTGATCGCACAATTAATTTGGATGGGCTACACATCCAAATTAACTATCACGCCATTAATAGGTCTATCCAACTATAAAGTTAGAGCTGAAAAATATGTACTAACTCTATACTGTTTTTTATCTAGTTTTAATTTCCATGTGTAGCATAGCTATGCCCCTGTGGCTGGGAGTCCCGTCAGCTTAAGATGCTGACAGGGCTCCCAGCCGCGGGGGTGCACTTGGCAGTGCAGGAGCTGCGAATCTTACGGATGAGGGGACTCCTAGACATGGCACCCCCACAGGCTGCCACAGAATTGAGTCCTGTGAGCTGCTGAGATGCCTGTCTGCAGCAGTGGCCTCATGCTGCTGTGGATGGGAGTTTTGTCACCTGATGGGACTCCCATCCATGGCAGCTGGAGGGGTGTTGCTGTGGATGGGAGTCTGGGAGCTGATGAGTCCCCTCCGACTGGGCAAATGGCAGCAGGGCGGAGCCCCTGCTCCCAGCGCTGCTGTGCCCACATCCCCCCCCGCCCCCACCAGCTGGGCAAGCAGTGTCTGGGCAGAGCCCTGCTCCCAGCACCTTGCACTGCTCGTCCAGAGCTCAGCCCAGCCCAGCCTGCCCTGCACAGATCCAGGGGCACATGCCTGCTCCTGTGCCCTCCCAGACCAGTGGTGCGTGGCAGCATGCAGTGGTGGGAGCCCCCCACCCCAGCTGAGCAAGCAGTGTCTGGGCAGAGCCCTGAGCCCAGCACCTTGCACTGCCCGTCCAGAGCGCAGCCCAGCCCAGCCCAGCCCAGCCTAGCCTGCCCTGCACAGATCCAGGGGGGATCCTATGCCCTCCCGGACCAGTGGTGCATGGCAGCGTGCAGTGGTGGGAGCCCCCCTACCCCACGCCCCCTACCCCAGCTGGGCAGCTTGTCCCAGCTAATCTCTCCCTCACTGTGGGGGTGTTGATCTGCCCCTTCCCCCCCATACCCCTTCCCTCCCCTTTCTACCCACCATAGTAGACTCAGCAGCTGGAGGTGGCTGTGCTCAGCGTGCTCGAGGACTGCTGCCTGTTTAGTCTATGGCCGAATCTCCGAATTGGTGCCAAATCTTCAACTCAGATGTGGACAAATTAAATTGGGACAGTGATTTGGATCACCAAATGGAATCACTGTCCCTCCAAATTGGCCGACTCTGAATCTGAATAGAGTACTTGCCACTTTGCACAAGCCTAGTGATTAACCAGGTTATCACGCTTTAAGTTGTGATCCAGCTACATGTTCATCCAGTAAATGGCATGATAAAATGAGCAATCAGCTACAAAGTTATTCCACATTTTTTAAACTTTTCTAATCAGACCATGAATTGAACGTCTGACCAGACCCTGTGGCTTGGAGCCCTGTCAAGTGCGGGTCTCCCAGTCCCAGGGGAGCACCGCTAGCTGACAAGGGACTCCCATTCCCAGTGTTGTCAGCTGTGGGCCTGGCAGCCGGGAGAATGCTGTCCCCCTGTGAGCCTCCTTGGCTGTGGGGCTTGCAGCGGAATGAACCCCCCCAACATTGCTGCGCGGGTTGTAACAGCAGCCGTGGGGGGGAACCTCTGAGCCTCAGGAGGTGCAGGGCTGGCAGCAATGGCAGTGTAGGAAATGGTGCCTCTCTTGCAAGCCCTGCAGCGCAGGAGGTTCACAGTAGCAACAGTGTTCACCTGTGCCATCCCTGCTCTGAGCGCCCCTCACTCCTTGAGGCTCACAGCAGTGGAACTGCTCCCACTAGAAGCCCTTAAAGCCCAAGTCAGTGCAGGGCCAAAGCAGGGGCATTTTGGGGAGTGCTGCCCTCACTGTGAGTGCTACAGGGCTTGCAGGTGTGGGAGCCAGTGCTCCCACACTGGAGATAAGGCCTAATGGGATCTGGTTGTGTAGATCATGCATTAGATCCTATTGTGCCTTAACTTGCAAGTGTACGTGGGGGGGGTGCATACGCACGCGCGCACGCACACGCGCATATTCAAAATTGTTGCTATTATTGAATTAATGTCCCCATTAATATGTAGCACCTCCGATCTTCAATAACCATGGTAAAAAATTTGACTACAAATAATTTCCTAATCGGTATAGAAGCGTGATGGTCTTAACTGTACTGTATTATATGCAGGGTACAGATGCACGACTCCCTATTCCAAACTATGTTGGACTGTGCATTAATGTATCTTGAAAGCTGTTTCATAGTGTATAGAAAAGGGGATGTTTGTTTTGGCATATTTTGTTATTCTGAATTCGTAGTCTTTGTAATCATTTTGTTTTATGCCCCTAAGGAGAATAGTTGCATATTTTTAAAGTTATGTCAAATAACCAAAGAGACTTTGGATCAGATTCTGTCCAGTCTCATACACAGAATCGCTCTGTTGATGTCATATGGAGAGGAGATCCCAGCAGAATTTGTCGCACTTAATTTAATAGCTGGTCCTCAAACCTCTGTTCTGACTGCTTCCCCTAACCTATCCAACCATCTGATTGAGTAGTTAGGTATCTACCCTTAAAATAGAACGTCCCTTAACACTTCCGGTAACTTGGTTTAGGTGATTTCACACAAGCTTGCCGTGGTCCATTGCTAACGATAGACCATAATAAAAAGATGGTAGTAGGATCTGCAGGCTGGACATAGTTTCATGTAGAACGTGACAGGATCCCAGGATATCAAGGCAAAATCTATTTTTAAACGTGTACGTAGCTGTTTAATGAACTGCTGAGACTAGGGAATGCAGCAAGGGGTAATCATCAGAAGCACTTACCACATTTGATGGGCTGCAGTATTTCTTATGGCTTTGCTTTAGCCATTTACTCCTTACTTCAGAAATCGCTTGTTTCTGTACCCTGTTCTCAGGAAAATGTTAAACGCTTTTTTTTTTCTTCAAAGAACGATCAGTACAAAAGTACAGTTGGAGCTGATGGCTGACTACTTTAAACATCAGATTTGAAATAGCTGGACTTCCTGAATGGGAAGGTTCAAATCCCAGCAGGGTTCATGGGTTTCCCTAGACATTAGGGCCAGGGGGGACCGCATAAGATCATTGGGCCCAGCCCCTGGCCTAAGGGGCAGGAAGTCAGGAGCGGTCAAATGATCCCAGCAAGATAAGCATCCAAGTATTTCTTAGAGGAATCCAGAGCAGGTGCTTGAACCACCTCTGCGGGGAGTCTGTTCCAGGCCTTGGGGACTCGGACAGTAAAGAAGTTTTTCCTTATGTCCAGCCTAACACAGTCCTGCAGGAGCTTGTGACCATTGGACCTTGTCATCTCCTGGGGTGCTGTGCTGAACAGGCGTTCCCCCAGATCCTGATGCACACCCCGATGTACTTACAGGCTGCCACCAGGTCACCCCTGAGAATTGTGCATCTCTAGGCTGAAAAGTCACATAGGGTTGTCTCAGGCCATCATCTTTTCCAAGGTGGATAAACTGAACTCCATGTATTTTATACACATGGAGGACAGGCTTCTCCTGCTGGGGATTTTAAACCCCACCAGCTTCTCATCCTCCACACCCAGCAGCTGAACCAGAATTTCTGGATTTCTGAGCATGGGGTTTCAAGTCCTCAGTAGGGGGAAGCCCTTGAGCCCCTACCCGCAGGTTCTCCTGGGACCCTGGTGAAGTCCTGCCCCTGGGACTGACAATCACCTGATTGTCAGCTCTAGTCACACTTTAAATTGAAGGCACCATATAAATCAGCCATAAAAGAGCCATAACACACGTTCCACATAGAAGATTTTTAATTGGGTGCACATTCCGCACCCTTGCCATTTATCCCGTGATTGACACATTAATCTGCCTAAATGTAACATGTAGAGGGGGGCAAAATATTCCATAGCACTTCTTGGAAAACTCTAAATCTTTGGGATGAAATTCTGAGCACAAATGTAATTATGCTACGTTTCCATTTTTCCTTCTGTGCGTTGTGCAAAAAGCTAAGAGAAAAGTGTGTTGACTTGGATCGTAATTGTTTTTAGATTCTTGCCTGAAAGAAAAGAGTTTTTATTTATTTTCTAGGAATTTTTAAATTATTTCTTTACAACTTTTTGTATTTCAGAATAATTCCTTCCTTCATCCTATTTATTCATTCAATTTAACAGATAAGCATCAGCACTTAAACTATTTTAATGATCATAAGCTGGGTTTAGACCGCGTCGCCTGCATTTGATGAAGGTAATTAATAACTTGAAAACTTAGCAATAAAACAGTCAATTTTCTCATCTGATGGAAAAAAGCAGATGCAACTTGTGTTTAGGAGTTCCCTTCTTTTATAACTCCAATTAGTGATAGTCACAGATGCATCTTTACTGAGTTGGCAGCCCATAATGGTGGATGCTAGATTGAGGGTACTTTGGAATTGGTCTGTACTGTCTCTGGCTGTCACATCAGCACTTTGTTCATGTACCAGGGATCAACACATATGCTCACAGTCTCAAAGGGGAGGCCCATGTCTTGGTGATATGAACCACGTTCCAAGATTGGCTTATCCATCATATCCAAAAAATGTCAGAGGTTCTGCTCCAAGTGTAGTTGGAACCAGCATGGTCTCTCTCTGATGCAGTGGTCGTAGTAATTGCTATAATTATTCCTCCCAGTGCTGGTTTTAATGAGTCCCGAGAAACATTAAGCAGAGCAAGTGATTTTATTTGCTTTGTTGTAGTTGCTACTTCCTACAACTTGTCCAGAGTCCTTTACTTCTTGGGTTCTACTTCCAAGTTGACTTGGTAAGGGGGTAAAATGACACTAGTCTTATTTCCCTGCACAAGGAGCATGGATTTTTGGATACTTATCTGACTTTGAAAATAACATGCATTGCAAGTTCAGTCATCCATACTGAACAGTAGCAGGAAAGGATTTTCTGCCTGAAAAAGAGAAGACTTTATTTGGCATGATGCCATTAGCATCACAAGCCCTTCATAGTCACTATTCCTGGACAGGCTAAGCTATATCACTTCATTGAAATCTGCTGTTTGTCCTTCAGTTACCCAAGTGTATACCTGAGCTTCCACTTTCCAAAAGCCATCACACCAGTTTCACACTAATTTTTCAAAGAGGATTTGATAGCCTTCATGTGAACTTCCACCTTCATCCTCATTTCTCCACGTGCAGATGAAGGTGGCCTTTCCTATGTCGACAGGAAGGTAGGAAAGTACGGGGTCCCTTTTGTCAGGTACCTCCTTGCAAGCTGCGTTTCATCACGATAAACTTCAACTTAGAGTTTGCTTGAAATTCCAACGCCAAATAATTTCTGAGTTTCTCATCAATCAAGAAATTCACTTACCTGCATTCTTGTCCAAACTGCATGTGAATCCTGAAGTACTAACGTTCCTTGGATGTCAGGAGGGGTTTGGCCTTTTACTTGAGCAAGGCAAGACCCTTCGCACTTCTTATCTTTTTTGCTGAGAGAGTAAAAGGTGAAGCAGTTTTCAACTTGGCTTCTGAAAGTGAATTCCTGCATGTCCTCTCCTGTGGTATGAAGTTAGTAACACCAGGGCAGCCGTGGCCTACGCTGCTTCAATGACTTTCTTAGAAATGCAGCCATCATTAACAAATGTAAGGCAGCACCCCGCGGTTGCATTCGTACACTTATAAAGCATTATGCTCTAGCAAAGGCTTCTGCTTCAGAGGCCTCCTGTAGCAACGTAGTCCTTTAGTCTTTCTCAGAGTACAATTCCAAGCTCCATCCACCTTAATTGTTACATTGCTTGGAAATCGCCCAGGGGAGAGGATGAGCACTTGCAGACGAAAAGGTGCTGTATAAATTCTCTGTTGTTTCCACCCGTATTAACAGAGAGCTTACGTTTTAAACTTATTTTTAGGCTTTCTGTAGGTTTGTGCCTGCAGGGAGCCTGGTGATTTTTGGCCGCTGAAGTTTGAGGAGCCAAGTAGTGGTTTTTTTATACACACAATTATATAGCAGTCCGGGTCATGCTTCTACAGGTAGGCATGCTTTCTGGGTTTGCACTTAAGAGGGGCGTAGCCTTGGAATTCAGCTCTCTCTTGATACAAAATGCAAAGCATCTGTCAACCGCTCAACTTCGGTTTACTGTCCAGTATGCTCCAGCTTGTGCTGGTACACTTCTGTGTAACAATAAACCTACTTTTAAGCCTGGCACTGCATGCCTTCAGATCTTTGGAAATGACTTAATGATTTAAAAATTTAAAAAACCAAGGTAATCCCATAGTGGCCAAAAAAGAAAGAAACAGATGTACAAAAACCTACATTCAAATGCAACTAACTTTGAAATTATGCATCAGTAACTTAAGCTAATTAAATTCGTTATAATTCTTGCAAAGCAAGCATTAGAGATTCAATAAACTGATGGTTAAGCTTGTATTTAAAACCAAATCCAAAGCTGTTAAGGAATGGATAATGAATACTAAAGGCATCTGAAGTTTTGTCTGCCCTTTAGTGTGTAATAAAGTTTGGTAAAGCTGGGACATGGTAAAATTAAGTAGCGTTACTTTTTAAATCTAATATTCAGTATATATTTTAAAATAGTCTATATTGTATGTTATCATATTGTTATAGCACTAATGTGGAGACTAGCATATCTCTTAACCTAAATATGCACAAAACTCAAGTCCATCGTAGCTCAAGACCTGAAATCTTTTCCACTCTTAGATTGGTAAATGCAACATGATACGGAATAATGCTGTCATACAGCAGAGTAATTAAGTTTTTAAATGGTATGGTGACAATAAAAAAGTAGTGAAACAATCAGAGTTGTCACCTTCAGAAAAGGAATTGAATAATTAGATATTCTTAACGGGGAGTAAAAAGCATGCAGCATCACTTGCAGTTTTAATAGGTATTTCAAAATTATTACCTTCCTTTTTTATTTTCCACCTTTCAGAGAAAGCCAAGAATGAGTTTATTAGATTTTGCTTGCTTGCTTGCATGGTCTGTAGGACCAATTTAAGTGTATTCCCCTCAGGTTTGAGCAGTATATTGTTTTGAATACAAGAAGGCAAACAAATACCACTGCTTGGTCCCAGTTATTTTTCACATTACCTGCTTTGCCTGACCCGAGATGAGCTGACCAGTTAATTCTGCATTGTGCATGCCTCGTGAAAAAAGACTGCTAAAACAGTTTTGTTAAGGTTGCAAAGTTAAAGACTCAAAACTAAGGCTGGCTGAGCAACCTAACTCTCCCCCCCCTTTACTGTATATTCATGATCTTCTTTTTCTCATGTCTCTATACCACATTTAGCCATTTTGTTATACATGCTTGTGCTTGCTTGTTGTACTTTGCAAGGTCTTTCGTTGTACATGTGCTTTCAAGCAACGGGCACTGCAGCAGGTGTTACATAGTCTGAAGCTCTTCAGTCACAGATTATTGAACCATGGTATAGCTCCAGTTCTTCATTAGTTCCTTGGAGTGTCCAATTCCCGTGCTTAGGTGCTTGAGACATTGCCACCTTTGCCATGGTTCATCAGCCCCTGGTGGTTATAACCCCTGATTCTTAAGATTTCTGTTGCTTTGTTGTAAAAGTTGGACTGGGATGGAGGGAGAAAGAAGATAGCTTCATGTTTCAGGGACTTTGTGATGCTGCAGAGGACTAGATTCTGTTCCAGTGAAGAGTTTCTATGGGAGGCTAACTAATCCACTGTCTCAACCAAATTCATCTAAGATCATCACTAGGGTGTTACACATGCAAGATCAGCAGCAGAATTGGAAACCATATTTTATAAACCTAATACTTTGTTTTATCAAAACGACAGCTTCCAAATGTTCAATACTCTATTATACCACAGGGGTGTAGCACTGGAGTGGACCCTCCTGCTTCCTTGAGTCCAGGCCCTTCTTGCCTAGAATCGATTCATGTTTATCTCTGTTTTTTCCTTGTGCCAACATTGTCCTTAATGTAAATCAGAGGTGTCAACATGCAAGGCCCCCAGGGCTGTGTCATCCAGTGCACAGGGCTCCTGGAGAGACTGGGACTATTAGGCAGGGCCTTCAGCCAAAATCCAGGGTACAGAGCCCTGTTGGGGATGTGTGTTGGCAGGAGGGGGCGAGTGACATTTGTGTGAACTCCCATGGCTCCCTGGCACTGTCAAGAGGGGTCCAGATCTGGTGCCTGAGGAGCTCTGTAGTCCAGATCTGGCCCGGGAGGGTCAGATCAGTTTGACATCTGTGATGCAAGTAATTCTTTTCCTCCTGGGTATTTGCTTGTCTGATGTGCTTACAGGCAGAAATCACCGCCTCTTTAGTATTAATTTTGCCAAGCTATAGAAGCCAAGCTATCTTAGTATCATCTCTTAAAATGGGTTTTTCATTCCCTTGACCTTTGGCCATTTTCTGCACTTATTCTAGTTTCAGTTCATCCATGTTGAGCATCAGTGACCAGAACCTTATGTAATAATCACAGTGGCAGATCAAAGATGCCTTGTGAATTTTGTTTTGTTTCTATTACCGCATCCTCAGGGTTGTCCCATTCTTTCTGTATGATGGCCTGATCGGTCCTCTGCATTAGCAAAGCTTTCCAACGTAGGGAAGTGTCATTAGCCTATGCCAGCTGTTTGTCTAGATCAAGGGTGCTCAACCTCTGGATTTCCTCTGGCCCACCAGGCTCCCTGTGGGCTACAAAATTTGGCAGTGGGGGAGCAGTGGCCATTAACATAGTCACCTTCTCTCTGCCAAATTCCCAAACTCCAAGCTGTGCACTTCCATCTCAGCCAGGCCATACCCCTGCCCCAACATCTGGATCAGGACTGGAACAGCACCCCCTTTCTCACCTCTGCAGGCCTGGGTTGGGCCCAAGCTATACCCTGTTTTTCTCTGCGGGGCCAGGTTGAGGTTGGGCCATGCTACTTCCCCTGTGAGGCCATGTCAAGCCACCTTTTCCCCTGAAGAGCCAAATTGGCGCTGGACCGGGTTGTGCCTGGGCAGTCCCATGTCTCCCTCCGTTTGGATGGATGTTGCCCACTGTGCTGGCCCTGGTGCTGAATTGGGACCACCAGCAGGATCTGGCCCGCTAGGGAAAAAAGGTTAAGTTCCTCTGGTCTAAATCATGATTGAAAACCTTGTATGGTTTTTGTTCCAAGACTGATCCTTAAGAATTATTCCTAGTAACCTCACTCAGGCCTGTTCTTCTTTAAACTCTCCTCTGCCATGTCTCTCTGAGACCGTTCTTCACCCGCTCTGCAATTCACCTATTAATGCCTTTCTTCTGTAGCTCAACTAAGAGGTTTTGAAGCACCTGCATGAGGCCTGTGGGTGCCTGTTGGACATCCCCGGGCTATCTTATCAAAGAAAGATGTCGGGTTAGTCAAGCACCGTCTATCTCAGGTTAAACCCATGTTGCCTTTGTCCCTTATTTCTTTTACTTCTAGCTTCTTCATCAAGGTTGGTTCTGAAGCCTTTCATGCTATTGCAGTTGTGTTCATTTCCAGGCCTTCATTCCCGTATCCATACTGCCTCTGTACCTCTCATCCTCTGTATTGGCAGCTGAGATAAAATGCTCAGTCGATTTGTGGCCCTCACTAGGTTATCTCAAACCACGGTCCTTCCCTCCCTGCCTGACTTCTTTTCTTTTTCTCCTATTTATGAAGAAATAAATAAAAGCCAAAATCCTATGTTCAGGTGTGACTTGGCCAATTATGGGCTTAACAGTTGCTCACCGATTGCTGTTGCATTTTCAGCTTGTAAATGCCGGAGTCACTTTTCAAAACAGAGACAAGCTTCCAAATCACTCGGACACTTTAGAGACCTTTATTCAAAAGCTTAAATATTTATTTTTTCCTTTTCTGCATAAGCAGTGCTTTAAAATACCTCCCAGTTGGATTCCTACTTTCTGTTACTGTGCAGCAGCTTTACCCCTCCCTGTTGCACAGGATCACGATTTCTGAGTCCAGTTGACATGCAAGGTATCTGGCACATCCCAAACAGCTCAGTCCATTGGTGAATAGGTTTGCTATATTTAACTAGCTATTTGGTGCACCAGTAGCTGACTGCTCCCTTTTACTTCTTTTGAATTTGCAGATGAGTTCTCCAGTTGTTTCACATCCCACAAGGTTCAGCATCAAGGCTTAATACAACATTGCATTGCATGAAGCAAACACTGGAGTGTGATAAAGAGTTGGTGGAAAGGGATTACAATAACAGTGCTGGGAAAGAAGTAGTTACACAGGCTGTAATAAATGGCCATTCACAGGCATCTCAGGCTTTAACTTTTATTGATCTGTTTGGTCATAGCCTACAGATGAGCAAGGAATATTTCTGCTATCACTACTCCGTTTGGCCACTTGCCTCCTTGTTGCATGCATTAAAAAGGACTCCTTTCTTTGTTCCCCTACAGCTCTTTTTGTGGTATTTTTATGCCGAGTCTGATTAAAGAACCCTTTTTTCCCCATCTGGAAAAAGGCAATCATCTGTAATTTTGAGGAAGAGCTTCTTGTCTTTCATCTGCCATTATCTAAGAGTCCAGGCAGCCCTGACTCCTGTTGAATGATGTTTCTGAGTACACAGTGACATTAGGCAGTCAGTTATGACTGCACTACTTGTCCTGAATACATCCCTATCAAAACAAGCCCTGGTTTTTGTCTTTTAGATTACCTCTTTCAGTTTGCAGTACTGTCTTCAACTATATGAAAGTCGCTCTTTCTGCCGTTAATCTGGTACTCAAGAACTGGCACAGTTGAATAATATCATTTATAAAAAAATGATTAAAGTACCGTACTTTGTTGTGACACTTGGAGGTCAGTGTTTCTTTTTGTGATATTTATAAGCAAGCATTTCTGATTTTCAAATGCAATTAGGTCACATGACCTACCTGCCTGTGCTGCATTTCCCCACTGTTTGGTTGATTAAGAATCAATTGGATTATTTCGCTTCTGCCACTTCCATTATAGTTTGGCGTGTGTGTAAAATGTACAATAAAATGTGTGTGAAATGTGTGAAGTATTTCTGGTGATTCCAAGTATGGTTTATTCAACATATTATTCCTAACAGCCTGGGAAGAGTGTCAATGCACTGGGGAATCTCAGTATGGAGTTGACTGAAAATCACTTGGAAAACCCTTTTCTCATCAGATAATGGCAGAAGGTAGGGCAGAGTGACATTTCTCAGGTGCTGTCATGTTGAAGTAGGTGGGTGTCTACAAAAGCTCTTGTCTCTCCGAACCAGTTAGTCTCTAAGTTGCCACCCTGCCCTATCTCTTGCCTGACTTCAGACTAACATGGCTATCTACCTATGTCACCAGGCAATAGAAAGCATAACTTAAAATCAGCTGTGGTGTGCAGACTGATAGGAATTTAAACAACTGTAACGCAGATGAAGGGATGCAATATCAAAGAAGGATAACTGAGCAGGGAAGGAATAAGTTTCTGGGAGATGCATGAAGGGAGAAGATGAGATTTGCTTCACGTATATAAGAAGGGAGTTGTCACGCTGAGATGTGGGCGGCTGAATCTGGGGCCACTTGGGTTGAGGTGCTGAGCAGTGTCAGGTTGGGTCAGTGGACTCCAAGGGCAAACCCGGCCAGGGAACCAGGAGGCCAAGCTGAGGGTGACATGTAGGAGTGAGTTGGAGGGCCCAGCAAGGTGGCATTGGGTCAGCTTGAGTCCTGTTGACCTGGAAGAGGACCTGTCCAGGCGGTGGTTTATGTGGGGGAAGTAGAGGGTCAGTGACCCCCAACAGGAGGGTTATGCTCTACTGCAGGCTTCAGTCAAGCCATGACCAGCTTGGGTGACTAGTCACAGGGAGACGGGCCTGAATGCTAGGCACTACTGCTTAGACAAGACCCCAGGTTGGAGGCCGTTGCTTTACAGGTGTTTGTTCCAGGGTTGCAGAGACGAATAATTTAGCAAAGTAGTTACTGTTCAGGTAAGCAAGGGGGGCTGACAAAAGTAAGGGTAGTTTCAAGTTCCAAGAGTCAGATTCTGTCCAATCTTAATAAGCAGAGAAATTAAGATAGCTATTTACTTGAATTTAATTTACTTATGTGAACACAGCTCTTTGACATCCGGTGTGAATTTATAGGCCCTGATTCTGCACCATTTACACAGGATGTGTAGTTCCATTTGGCCAGGATCATCTAGTAGGGGGTGGTCCTACTTTTATTCCTAGATTATAAGGCTGGAAGGGACCTCAGAAGATCATTGGGTCCAGCCCCCAGCACCAAGCAGGAAAGACAACTGGGGTCAGGTAACGCCAGCAAGGTGTCCATCCAGTCTCATCTTGAAGACGTCTAAGGGAGGCAATTGCACCACCTCTGGTGGCTGAGCAGGGGGTTGGACTCGGTGACCTCCTGAGGTCCCTTCCAGCCCTAACTTTGTGTGATTACGATTGAACACACTAGTGGGTTACCTGTTTGAAGTATCTTGGACATTTTGGTTTCACGCAGGCACAGATGTTCTTTTAATCTCTTTGCCTGTTAACAAGTCTGCTTACTATGTATTCATATCATTTTCTGAGAACTGCTATTTAGCTAGTTTTATGACAGCTGATAACATGGTCTGTATGTCCTTTCAGTTTTGCAGTTAAAGAAATCACAGTTTTTGTTGGCACCGAGACTTAATGCATTGATTTAGGAACATATCCTATGATGTGGCATATGCCTATGAGAATTAAATCTGGCCTTTTTGGAAAATGACTCTAATTCCATCTTCTCAAAGAATTTCATTTAATTACATGTGTAATACAACTTTCTGCCTTTTACTTAATTGGTCTCGCCTATGTTGTTTCTGCCTATTAGGTGATAATTTAGCAATTTCCAATTTGTATACCCTTCGGGAGACTTAATCATATTAAATGGGAATAAAAGCTCTCCATGTCTTTCTCCCTTGATTTACTGCATGGTGCTGTCTTTTCTCTTCTCCCCTCCACACCCCTGCATTATGTTGGAAAGAGAAGAATATAAATCAGATTGATACCTCAGCAAATAATGACAAACGAACATAATTGTTCAGGAGGGAAATGGGAAGAGAAGAAAAAGCAGTAGCAAGGGAGATCTGTTTTGAGAAAACTTTTTGTTTTAGAAAGAAACTGATCAGACGTAGGTTTTTTGTGCATTTGCTTTTAGAATAATTATTGTATACGTTATAATAATTGTAAAATGTCTTAACATCTAAGCAAAAGTAAGAGACAAAATTCAGAAGTGGAAAGATGCGAGTAAAAGTAAAATCAAAGAAGCTAGATAAAATGCATTATTTAGGGTGCGTATGGACTGTCATCTTTGCTATAAAGTGTCTTGTGCTGCTTAATATAATGACTATAGACTTATATTTTATTAACCATGTGTAGGGTACTGTTT
Source organism: Caiman crocodilus (assembly GCA_030014935.1). NCBI lineage: Eukaryota > Metazoa > Chordata > Crocodylia > Alligatoridae > Caiman > Caiman crocodilus. Next base: position 6,345,740 of record JAGPOW010000261.1, read on the forward strand.
GTTTATAGGCACCTGCTGCTCCAGTGTAAGGGATGAAATCTTTGATCTAAAAACTGCTTATTGTTGTATGCAAGAATCAGACAACTAAGCCAGGATATTACAGATTTAAAACCTTTTTCTTGCAGTTTTCTTTGTTTGCTCAGTGTCCTGCATAGAATCCCAGCCGTCTACCCATGGTCTTGCGGTAGCACCTACTAAATTGGAGAACCGTGGTCACATTGGTAAAAGATTGGCTCCCAGGGTTGGAGTGAGAGGGTTTATGAACCAGGGTGCCATTTTGCCTCGGGAAGGAAAACCTCTAGCTTTGGGGTTAGAGAAGGACTGAGGTTTGGGATTTTACCATGGACATCATGTCAGATGTCTTTTGGGAGCAGCAGAGGATTTTTTTCTTAAATACCAGAGTGGCTGGGGCATTTTGATGTGATGGTTTCAGCAATCTGGGGAATCTGGTAATGGGATGGGCAGAGGCCCAGTACAGGTAGTTGTTTAGCAGGGTTCTGGTTCTGGTTGCCCAATTAACTGGAATTGGAAACTAATTCAGAGAAATATCTCTTACTGGACAGGTTTGGGCCTGGTATAGAACAAAATACTTTTTCAGCATTTCCAAAACAACATATCTTGAAGTTTATTTGAAGCAGTGCTTTGCTTTGAAATGTACTTAATATTTATTCAAAGAATTAAAAGCTTTGTAAAACCTTGAAATCCATATGGTGTTGTTTCATGTAAAAGATGGTGTTATTTTTTCCATGTGTATCCCACATACCTGTTCCCAAAAATCAGGAGCTGGAAATTGGGCTGCATGTTATAAGTGAGGAAGTGCAGCAAAGTGGCAGTTTCTACAGCACAGGCCTCTGCAAACGAAAGCAGCACGGCGCGGGCTTCCCGGGGAGCTCCACAGTGAGTCGGCTCCATTCCCTCCCTGCTGCTAAAGTTACAGTGCCGCGACTCACCAGCACGTTCAAGGAAAATAACCCTTTTATCTCCCTTCTGCTTTTTAAAAACAAGACACGTATCTTATTAAAAAATGTGATGGTTTTTATTTTTATAGTTTGCCAAATCAATTGAAAACAAAATCACTTTGGTTTAATCCAGAATGATATGTTAAGCTATTTATTGAAAAGTGTTTGTAAAATATATGTTTTGAGTTGACTGAAAGCAGTAAAGCTGTCATTATTATTAATTTTAATAACAGGAAAGGTTATTAAAATGATGCTTCTTGTGACGTTGGTGAGTCGCGCTCAATGACAACCCCTCATGGGTCGCGCCTCTCCCTCATCTTGCCTGCCACGACTTTGATGGAACTTGTTATTTAAAGGAGGGGTTTAGTGGAGATCTTAATCACTAGAGGGGTCTCCTGCTGAGGGGTACTCATGATCATGAGGTCCGATGTTCCACGGGGCTCCGCCACCCCTACACCCTGTCCACTTTTCAGCCGGTCACTTGCTGGTTCACTGATGAAGGATCCTGGTCCGTTGGTCAATAGGCGCTTGTTGATCCTTGATTTTGGGTTGATGCTGGTGCCCTGTCTGTGCCATCTCAGACCCGGCCGTAATTTTTACTGTTGTGGGACTTTCTCCCTTCTTGTCCTTTAGAAGAAATATTCTTCTGCCCCTGAGAGACTTCCTGGGGCTGAGCCTTGCTCTGGATGATGCCTGAGAGCAAGCCCCCCAGGAGCACCTTGTGCTTCAATTGCCTGACTCAGCCTCTGCACTGAGGGAGTACTGTCTGTCCGCGAGACAGTCTCCCGAGGAGCTGCAGCAATCCCCTCTTGCTGCCTGCCTGCTCCTCCTCTCTCCCTCTCTCTCCGGCTGCAAGGCTTGCCGGGGTTTTTAAACTCTCCCGTGGCAGCTGGCGCAGCTGCCGTGATTGGCTCTGCTGTTCCCCTTGCTGGGAACAGCCATTTAAAGGCGCAGCGCAGGAGCTACTCACACGGTTGCAATGGTGGTGGCTGCTGCTGCCGCGTTCCTGTTTCTCGTCTCATCGCCTCTCCTGCCGGTAAGTGTGTTTTTCTTTCCTCCTACCTTGGGTCTGTCGGTCCCCTGGGACCCTCTTCTAGTTTGCCCTGGGCCCCTAATGGCGGCACGCCACCGTCACACTTCTGATTGGCCAAACGGGCCTAACGCCCAACAACCTTTGCTGCTGACTGGCTGAGAGGCTGGGTGGTGCCACCCCTCACCAACGGGCTGTCCTGTAATCTGGGGATGCATCAGTGGTCCAGCCTAAATTGAGCTGACTATAATCATGATGGTGGTGGTGTTGCTGCTGATTTTTTAACTTCAAGCCTAGCAAAGACGACAATCCGGTGAGGAAGCAGTACTGCTAAGATGACAGGTTGTTCAAGGAGGGAAGACAGAAATCCCATTTTCACATGGATCTTTTCTAGCAACCACATATTAGGTAGAAATTTTCTAGACTTGGCTTAGAGGTGATTTCTTATCAAGCTTGAGCCGTTTGACCATTGTTGAAATCTAGGAGGGTAAAACCAAAACAGCTTCATTTAAAAAAAAAAAAAAGCATCAGAGACACCTACAGCGAAACTGGCTGCAATTTCAAATCTCCTGTAGCTGCTGCAGTGAAAATGCTAGTATAAATGCCTGAAGGGGTAGGTAGACCAATAAAAACAAGGGAGGACAGTGCTCAGCACCCACTTCATGATGTTGTTTTTGCTATACAGTCTTATCTGACATATTAAGATTATTTCAAGTGTCCGCTACAGTTTTTTCTTCATAGCAATTGAATGTTCAATTTGTAGGCATGGCATTATATTCTGAAGCTGTTGGGACTTGCGTTTACACTGCAGTCTTCCTTGGGAGAAACAGTAAGTGGGAAAGAATAGACACTGAAAAAGAAGGCAGCGGGCTCAAGAGATGTCCTACAAAACGATGGGAATTTAAAGCAGTTCATTATTGTGAAAATTAACTGGAAGCTTGGCACAAGTTTTTGGGTGCTCAGGACTTGTGCCTAGCTTCCATATTTATGCAGATCTCAGAAGTGTAGTAATGAGAAATATTAGACAACTAGTGCAACATAGCACTGGTTTGGGAAAATATGCAAAAGTAAATCAATATATAATTAATCAGAGACAAAGCGAGCATAATCTTAGCTCAGCACACTGCTGAGCAAGGGCTGTTCCTGGCTGAGTGATATTAGCAATAAAGCAGCACCTTATTTTATTAAATACGATCGTCTCTATATAGGGAAAGTGCTTAGAGGCTATAAAATAAATGCTCATCAGCAGAAATTTAAGTTTAAGGGATTTTAATATTAGAGATATTTGTTAAGACAATGTGGGCTTTCACATTGCTCTAGTATTTTATTGTAGATTTTGTTTTGCTGAATTGAGATTTAATTGTATAGGCTTTTCTTTAAGGCATTTTTAAATGAGTCTGGTCATAAATGATGTGTTCTGTATCCAATTGGCTTTGGGGGAAGAATGGTTTTGTGGCTCACTCCAAAGTTTGTGTGGGAATACGTACCTCTGCGTGTATATGTATAATTTTTGATAACAGGCAGTACTATGCTGAATTTCAGATCGTCTTGGCAGATGACTGGCTATAGGATCTGTGTACCTCATTGCTATTTACACTTTATTTACCAAAGCCAATCCTTGGGTAATATGATTTAGGTTGCTTGAGACTCTACTGTCAGGTGTAAGCATAATTCTTGGAAGTAAATCATTGCAAGATGGGGTTGTCAGTTCCAAGGGAGCCATGGGAAGGTCTCATGTGCTATAAAACTAGCCATGTTATGTGATGCTGATCCCAGGACTGCTGCTAAGAAGCATGCCTTTCCCACTCACTCCTGCTCAGCTTACATCAAAGGACAGTATCAGGCAGCATAGCTAGCTTGCAAGTGCCACCCTAGCTCCAGGTTCAGCTATTCTATCCCAGGTGTATTCCTTCGTGTCATAAAGGAACTAGCTGAGGAGACGTCTGAACCATGATAAGTTAATTGGTGACATATTCTGGAAAGCTGGGGAAATTTCCAGGGATTGGAAGATGACTGATTTGCACTTCCAATAAGCAAAAATAATAAAAGGGGATGACCCAGGGAGCTATGGATTGGTTAGCATTATGTCAACATTGGGTAAAAGAACTGAACAGTTCATTAGGGGCTCAATCAATAAAGGGTTGAAGGATGAAGATGTAAAATAAGATTATGAGTATGATTGATAAAGATAACTGCACTAGACTATAACCAAAGCATCTGACCTAGTGCCACGTGACATTTTGATTAAAAAAAAAAAAAAAAAAAAGCTTGCATTCTGTGGAATTAAGGCACACACTAGAAAGATTATTAAAAATGGCTGAGAAATCTCAAAACATCAGTGTTAACAGGGAATAGGTTTATTTCTAGTAGGGTCTTTTTAGGAAGCAGTATTACTCAATATTTTTATCAACAAAATGTTGTGAAATTTTTGTTGCAAAAGGTACATGGGATCATGATTGGTGTGGGGGGTAGGAAGAATAAGAAGGGCAGGCTACTACTCTGAGTAATCTGAGCTGTGTAGTTCATGGTAGCTGTCTATCACCCTACACTTTCATCCAGTCAAATGTGAAGTCTCAGAAGTGTTTTCTGATCCTGGGTGTCAGTTTGGGAGTGCTCTATTTGCAGGGTTCATAGTTTCATAGATGTTAGAGTTGGAAGGGACCTCTACAGATCATTGAGTCCAACCCCTGCCTAGGCAAGAAAGAGCGCTGGTGTTGGACTCAGTGACCCCAGCCAGATGCTTATCCTCAGATGTTCTTGAACACTGTTCTTCATCTGAAGCCAGTGGACATCTGTGAGTATCAAGACCCAAATGTGTCAGGGTAGACATGCAGATAGAAAAGCACCAAATTTCAGCAGATGCTCTATAGTTAGGTCTTGGTGCATTGTTAATGATCACACACCGAGTCAGTGGCAGGGTTAGGATTAGAAAGAACAAGTAGATGGGGCCGATCCAGAGAGGGTGCAGTGGTATGGCTGCACCCTCTCATCAGTCCCTGAATCAAAGAACATTCCCCCCCCCCCCAACCTTGGCATCCCATCCCTGCCGTTAGCTTGCGCTCATTAGATTTCATAGGTGTTAGGGCAGGAAGGGACCTTGGAAGATCATCGAGTCCAGCCCCTTGCCCTAGGGGCAGGAAGTCAGCTGGGGTCAAAGTGTCCCAGTAAGATAAATATCCAAATGTCTCTTGAAGGTGTTCAGAGTAGGTGCTTGAATCACCTGTGGCAGCAGTCTGTTCCAGGCCTTGGGGGCTCGGACAGTAAAGAAGTTCTTCCTTGTGTCCAGCCTGAAATGGTCATGGAGGAGTTTGTGACCATTTGACCGTGTCATCCCTTGGGTACTCTAGTGAACAAACGTTCCCCCAGATCCTGGTGAGCACCCCTGATAAACTTATTGATAGCCACTAGATCGCCCCTGAGCCTGCGCTTTTCCAGGCTGAAGAGCCCCATGGCTCTCAGCCTCTCATCATTAAGGTCTGTTTTCCTGACCTCCCGTCATGTGCGTGCCTCTCCTCTGTGCTTTCTCAACCTTCTCCACATCCTTTTTGAATTGTGGAGTCCAAAACTGGACACAGTACTCCAGCTGTGGCCTCTCCAAGGCCGAGTACAAGAGGAGAATGGATTTGCTTGAGAAGCATCTATAGATGCAAGTCAGCATTTTGCTCGCTTTGCTAGCTGCAGCATCACAGTGAAGGCTCATGTTCATCTTGTGGTCAATGATGACCCCCAAGTCCTTTTCGTCCGTAGTGCTAGCAAACGTAGCACTGCTGAGCCTATAAGCATCTGCAGGTTTTTCCTCTCATGGTGGAGAACCTTGCATTTTTTGGTGTTAAACACCATCAGGTTCTCGTCCGCCCATTTGCTGAACCTGTCACAGTCTGCCTGGATTGCCTTCCTGTCTTCAGGTGTGGATGCTTTACCCCAAAGTTTGGTGTCGTTGGTGAACTTGGCCAGTCTGCTTCTCTTACCTATGTCCACATCATTAATGAAGATGTTGAATAATGTTGGTCCAAGGCCCACTGCTCACATAAAGCACTCCACAACGATTGACTTCCATCAACCTCTACCCTCTGGGTCTGACCGTGGAGCCAGGCCCCCAGCCAGAGGTTAGCACCTCTCCTCCCTTGCCTACTGCTGCCCATACTGCCTCTGGCTGCTTTAATGGGGAGCTCTAGTCTTTTCTGCTCTGCTTTAGCCAGGCTGTGCCGGGAGCTTGGCTCTACTCAAGATGCGCCGGGGAGGGGGAGGGGGGTCTCCCTGCTTGCTCGCTCGCTCCCTAAGGTGGCCCCTGCCCACCTATGGGCAGGCTAATGGAAGAGATGACTGCCTACTGTTGCTGGTATTCTCTCTGGCTGGACCTAGCTTCCCGAGGAGCCCAGATGGAGTGGGATAGGAGTGGCTCTGGAGCCCCCCTCACCCCTGTGGCAACCAGAGACAGAGGGAGGAGCAGCAATGGTGGGTGGAGGAAGGGGTGATTGAGAGGCAGGGGAGGAGGGTCGGACTCGATCTATTGAGGTCCCTTCTGACTCTAACATCTATGAGAGGCGGCTCTGAGAACTGGGGGGAATGGGCTGGGTGCTGAGTCTGGGTAGGGGTAGGGGGCAAAGACCCTTACCTGATTTGGGGACTGAAAAAAAAGAAAGAAAAAAAGTCCTCTGCTTCTGTTCCTGTGGCGTGGTCTACCCATCCCAGTAGTGGTAGGGAAATTGGTAGTGGGGGTGCTCCAACCTTTGCCACACCAGGCACTGTTCTTGCTCCCCGCTTTAGATGATCCTGGATCTGCCCATGCAAGCAGGAAGGGTAGGAGGTCAGGAATGAGAAGGCTAACTGGCTGCAGTTAGCAAAACATCTCCTGGATCTGGTGTGGATCAAAACATGGCACTGTGATGGTGCTTCAAATAAGATAATGCAAACACTTCTTGAAGTTTCTTAAGGGAGGGAAGAGCTATTGATTTACAGTTTCCCTTTCCCCAGAGAGGAGGAAGGTTTATATGTGACGTATTTGTATTCTTCTATCTAAATTAAGTGCCAAACTCTGTTTCCTGAAATTGCTAATGATTTTTCATTGTAAAAGCACAAGCTATTTGCCCGATTAAATGTCAATGAAAATGGGATATGTATTGGAGAGAACGTGTAATCCTTCCTCATTTCCAATGTATAGCTTGTAGGAGTGGGTTTAGAAACTTTAAGATACAACAATCACAAACACCATCATATCATCTCCTTTACACTGAATGCTTAAACTGAACCTAATCTCATTTAAGTTGAAACAGTTTCACTGTATAGAAGTTGAACATTTAATCTTAACTTTATATCCTCTGAAATATTTAAAATCAGATACATATCCCATAGAAATTTAGAGATGTCAGCATTTTGGGCTGACTTATCTTTCAATTCAATTATTTTAAATAAAGAATTAAGCTGTAAGTGCATATTTTTAAAAAAAATGTAATTGACCTTTCAAAGATTAATGGAAAAATTTATCTTTTGCTCTGCATGGTTCAGATGTTAATGCAGTATTTTTTTTCTTTCATGAAGTTAGTTTTGGGCCAGGAGAGGAGCTGATTCCTGTGGGTTCTCAAGCCATTTAGTTTTACAGTTCTCATTAGAAAATATGAAGTATGGATTTATTTATTTTTTTTAATAGTGGAAAGATTAACATTCATCCTGAGTTTGTACATCCAGTTAGAATACTAATCGTGTATGCAGATTTCATTATATGGAGGTTTATGGGGGGAGGGGATTATAATATGTTTAAAACCAATTTTCACCCATCAGTATGCCATTTGTTTCTCTCTCCAACTGTTGAAATCATAATAGAAATATGTTATTTGTGTTTGTAATGTTTCATGATATAAAATATTTGATGTAAAATGAAGCGGCATACTCTGAAGGTATCTGGGTGTCAGACAGCCATCTGCGAGGTAGTGTTTTGCCTTCATATTCAGGCACTGCAAAATTTCTGTGCCAGGTAGAAAGGCAGGTTTATTGAATCTGTCAAAACGATGAACAACATCTTTTCCTTGTGTTCTCCCCAGGAACATGCGTCGATCTCTGGATTTACTGCAGCTTATTCCACGCGTAGGAACTATGGGCAGACGCTAATTAGCCTAGTCCATTCAAGGCTGGATGAATGCATAGGCAGACTAGACACCCGAATAGGGCCCTAAGTAAAGAAGAGGCCCAGTTGTGCTTATTTTACATATTACTTTTTTTTCATTCAATAATTATCCTATGAATTTACAGTATTAAGTAGGGACTCACAAATGTGTTTCTCTAGGACTCACAAAAGGGTTAATTTGGAGCCTGAGTCCATTTCCTAAATTTTAGGTGCTTTGCCCAATCTGGGTGATCCGTATTGACCGAATCATGCATCTCGGTAGCAGTGGAGTCTAAAGAGAAATAATGATTTTAGGGCTGAGATAATTAGGTGGTATCTGAGCAGGGTTGATTTTGGTCACCCTCTGACTATGTGCCTGCATGCCCCTGAAGTCCAGCGTAGAGGCTGATTAGGATCTGGTCTTTTGCAGCTAGGAAGATTTGCTGCCCCCCTCCCGACAAAGTCTGGATCTGGATGTCTCATTTATAGTTCATAACCAAGGAGAATAACCTGAGGAGATAACAGTGAAAAAGAGACGCTAATCCTCCTCTTTGGAAGGGCAATATAAAACCTGGGGTGAACAGTGCCCTGTGCACTAGTCAGTGAAGTGCACGATACAAATTAGAAAGTTCTTCATCCTAGTTGTTAGGGGTCTTTGTGTCCTTGTTGGGTCACCTCCTGGAGAGAACCAGTCGACACCTTACTGCACGTGTAGGTAACTGGAAAGGTTGGTTTGAAAGAGGAGTAGTCATCATGACTCTCTGGACACTTTAGAAGAAGACAATGTCAGAACAAGGCCTTGTTTTTGCAGCATAAAGTCCCTTTTTTTAGGAAGTGCCATTCCTACCCGAGTTTAGAGAATTGAGATTTGTTAAGCAAACAGATCCTTATAATTCTGTTTTCTTTCCACCTTTAATCTTGTTTTGTTAGATTATCACAGTATGGGCAATTCGCACACATTCCCCAGAAGGGAGTAGCGTCACCTCCTACCAGAGATGCTGAATGATACTGTGTTACTATGTCTCCCCCTCACAGGCCAAGGACACGGCCAAAGCAGGAGATGAGATTTTATGCGGTGCTGATCACAGCTCGGTAGGGAACTGAGCAACTGTGCTCATTGTAGCCGGGGTTTGCACTGCTTTAAATTGAACTGGCGTTATTGGAAGGATACTATGGGAACGTATGGCATGTGTACTGTACTATACTAATTGCATTAGCTGGGAAGGTATATTTTTTTTGTTCCATTCATCCCCCTCGTGTCCACCCCACACCCACAAGAAGTCTTCTCTGCCGTGCTCCTCATTCTCATGGTAGACAGACAGCAATATTTCCAGTATGGCGGTAATGCATATTATGGGAAACTGGAATGTACAGTGTCTAACAAATGCTATACTGCTGCATTTGAGAGACTTGGTTTACTATCACTTCAATGACTGCTGCATCAATATCCTATCACTTTTTGGCTGTGGAAAGCTTGTCCTTTTTTCCATAAGCAATTCTGACATATGATGTGGCACAGCTCCACGGAGCCGTACTGTATTGCACCAGCGCTGACCTTCTCTTCTTCTTTCAGTTAATTTGTATTTGACTAATTTGCATCCTTGTACCAACGCTTGGTCGTCTGAATAGCTGTCACAATAACATGAACTCATTTCATGACTAAAGCCAGTAGCTTCAAAACACGATTGTTTTATTATTCATGAAAACTCTTGTCAATTCCCTTCCCTGTCCCTCCCTGGCAAGGTTATCCTTGGAGGGTTGGAAAAAGACGGGGGCGGGGGGCTGGGAGAAACTGCTTCCCATTTGCAAATGTTGGCCATGGATATTTTTACATAATGCAGTATTTTTATGCAAATACCTCATGAGTTATTAAAACCATCTCCTCTTAGAAAACTGAATTGCTATACTTAAGGTAAAGTGGGTTACAATGAAAATCTAGTCCCTTTTGAAAGAAAGTGTGTGTGTGTGTATATATATTTTAAGTTCTTGGATTTTAGGATGTCATTGATTTTAGTTTCCATTGTGAACTGTAAGTGCTATGAAGGATTTGGTACCCTGTATACAATAACCTGGCAGTCCAGTTGATGCAGTAGCTTTTGACCAGAAATGAATGGCTGTCATTATAGCCATTCTTTCTTCTTTCTTTCTGCTCAAGACTTTGTACATCTTACAGATGTGAACAAAATATGGTAACAAAGAGGGATAGCAGTGCATAACTCCGACAGCTGACAGATTATAAACCACGATTCTCAATTGAAAATTGAAGGAAAACCTTGTTAGTTTCCAATGTAGTTTAGTTTCATTGTTTGATTCCCAGTGCAAGGACAATGTTGAAAACAGTTGCAATGGGTTTATGTCCTTGGTCTCCGGCTTTTGTGTACAAAGGCACCTAGTTAGTGTGCATTTTTAAAAATAACTTCAAAATGGGTAAAACTTTAAGCTCTTAAAATAGAAAGTATAGAACTCTCTCTACCATCCTCCCAGTTCCTCAGTCTAATGTCTTATAAAGACATGGTTTCTCCATTTGTTAAGACATGTTTGCATACCATAGATCTCTTGAAAAGCGGGGGATCAAACATGTTAGGAATGAAGTACATCCTTTATAGGTACCCGGTAGATGCATACTTTTCCTGATGGATTACAAATGTGGGGTCCAGAAACTGTTTCCTTTTATTAGCATTGCCATACAATAGAGGAAGCCTTTCAGATTCACGAAATATTCTGAGACCAGGTAAGTAACCTGCAAAGTAGAAGCAGTGATAGAAAACCAGGATGTGACAGAACTCGATATGAATTTTTTTTTTAGGAATGAGAGTGCCGAGAAGATTATGCAATACATAGCTGGTGAAAACTCCTTCCTACAGCCTTCTAATATTTTCGTTATCGCTATGTTTTATTTACAGTTGCATACTCACTCCGCTGCCTGCCTGCAGTTGTTCTGCTGATTATATCACGTGATACTTTCTTGCAGTAGTTCTCTTTTCCCTGCCTCATCTGTGCAATTTATAGCATTCATTTTCAGTTGGCTATTATATTATGCTGTCTGTCTCCTTGTGATTTCAGTTCTTGATGCAGTAAATATCATACATGAAGAGTAGGTGGAAATGAGTTAAAATGGATGGAAACCACAATGGGGAATCTCATTGGAGAACCAAGGGTTGAACTTCTCTGAATAGTGTTGAGAAGTGTAGTACAGACCAAATTACCAGGATTAGACAGATGTATGCTACTTGGGATATATTTTTTCAGTGCATATACCTTTTTCTATTTATGAGTGGAGTGATCGTTTTGTGTATTTCTAAGTTAAAGTTCTCAAAGCATTTAAAGAACATTTTGGCCTCTTTTCCCTGTTTTTATATACGAGGTATTTACTTTACTTCCTTTTGCATTGATTCGGTTACCTCAAGTTGGGTGGAATGGATGTTCTGTAAAGCTTGAATTAGATTGAGCTGTGATAAACTGAAATGAAACATTGATTTACCATACATATTTTTCAGCGTTCTTTATTTTATTTAATATATTATTGATGCTAAAATAATGGCATTGGTCAGACTGCTTTGGATAAGCCTCTGATTTTATATGGAAGTAGAGGAAGTTGTTCCAAGCTGAAGTGCACCATGAATTATTAGTAAGAAAGATATAGGATGCGATTTGAAGATGTGCTAGGCCTACTGTGAACTATTGGTGAAATATATGTTTTTAAAATGCTTTTCATTGCCAGACACATAATTACCTCCTTGCCAATAACTGTGTCTCCCACTGAAGATAGACGGTAGTATGCTGATCGGATTGCTTTTAGTTATGTACCAATGGTAGGTTGGCTGATATATGATTCATGCATATATTCTTTGAGAAAAATATTTTCGAGTTTGTGTGCATGTGCTAAGGTCTCTAAATCAGTGGGCTTTTTCAGACAGGTTGTAAATAGTGAATTGAAATATATTTGGCATTTCTGAAACAGGATTTGAACACATGTTGGTTTGTACCACTTCAAAGTGCATCGATACTTTTTATAGCTCTTTGTAGCATTGCAAAAATAGAGAGTTTGCTAGGATGCTTGTGGCACCGTGGCAGCAGGGTTCCTTCCAGATTAACTGAGAAATCACTATGGTTAAGCAGATTGTCAGGGTACCATCTCGCCTCTCTTACTTGCCCCTTGGAGGGATGTGGGACGTTGCTGGGGTGTGCTATTACATTTGACTATACAAAAAGCTAGTGCTTCAAAGAAGTTTGTTTGAAACATTCACTTTTTTGTAGTGAATCTGCCATTTCTGTGGTAGATCCATCATTTTATAGTACTACAAACTGCCTAAATGTATGGATACTTGTTTTTTTTTAATGCTGTGAGGATGTATGTAGCACTACAAAAGGCCTGAAGTAGTTTGTTGTTGAAATAGGATTGTAGATGTCTAATTTTAAGAATTTGAATTTAGAAGTGCAGACAGGCAGCTTCCTTTTTCATGTACCATGGAGAGACCAGGTAATTTCACAAACAAACCAAGAATGATTTAGTGGAGTTTTCATTGCCCCTGTCTCATGTGTGCACTTACGTGTTCAAACGCCAGGAAGCTCAGCTGGTGTTCACGTAATTGCTTCCATTTCAAAATGATTTAAAAACAGATGTTATCACATTGGAGTTTTCTGGCTTTTGATAGGTTCTGTTATATTCATAATGTTGTTTAAATGTAGGCCTTTTTTCTATCATAGTCTTTGTTTTTGGCAATATTTCCCGCAGTACTGCAAAAACTTATTGCTAGTTCATTTTTAGGTTTTCTATATCCATATCTTAATGTCTTTGGGGTTTAAATGGAAGGGCCCAGATGATTTTCTGCACAAAAACACAGAAAAAGAAATCAGTGGTTTTTTTGCACTCAAGACCTATGAGGTTTGCCATATGGGCAGGTGGTAGGATCCAAAAAGACAATAGCAGTCAGAGTCCCCAGGAGTGGGGAGTCGGAAGAAAAGCAAGAGCAACGTTGGACCCTTGCTAAACCAAATGGGACAACTGACACCCAGGAAAAAGCCAGTCTGCTTAATGAGTGCCTTTGCTTTGCTTTCTCACCAGCCCAAAGGGGCCTCCTTGCCTAACATGATGCAGGACAGCTAGGGTGAGGCTGAATGTATACCCAACATTGGTGTAGACCTTGTAAAGGAACACCTTGAGAGGCTGGCCAACTTCAAGTAAGCTGGTCCTGACAGATTGCACTCTTGAACATTTAAGGAGCTGGCAGGCATCATAGCCCAGCCACCGGCAAGAATATTCAAGAACTCATGGTGCTCAGGTGAAGTCCCCAAAGATTGAAAGAAGGCCAGTGTGGTGCCTGTGTTCAATAAAGAGAGAAAAGTTGATTTGGGGAACTACAGGCCAATCAGCTTGACCTCATTCCCTGGAAAGATTTTGGAAAAAAATTATCAGAGACCATTCTTGACAAGCTGGCTGATGGCAGCGACCAGAGGGATAGCCAGCACGGGTTTGTGGCGGGTAGGTCTTGCCTGACCAATCTCATTTCCTTCTATGACCAGGTGACCTATCACCTGGACAAGGGAGAAGCGATTGACATCATATATCTGGACTTTAAAAAAGCCTTTAATCTAGTGTCCCGTGATCTCCTTGTGGAAAAATTGGTCAACTGTGGCCTCGGCTACATCCCTAGATGGCTAGGCAATTGGCTCTGAGGTTGGACCCAGAGAATGGTAGTTGACAGAAATGAATCATCATGCACTCTGTGACCATTGGTATCCCCCAAGGCTGTGTCCTTGGGCCTGTTCTCCTTAATGTCTTTGTTAACAATGTGGACCACGGGTGTTGGAAGCAGACTGATCAAGTTCATTGATGATGCCAAACTTTGGGGTAGAGTGTCCACACCGGAGGATAGGCTGGTGATCCAAGCTGACCTTGATAGGCTTAGAAAGTGGGTGGACAAAAACCCGATGACATTCGATATAGAAAAATGCAAGGTACTCTGTCCTGGGAGGGAGGGAAACTTGCATCATGCTTATAGGCTTTGCAGCGCTACGCTCCCTAGCACTGTGGCTGAAAGGTACTTGGCATTCATGACTTGACCACAAGATGAACATGAGCCACCAATGCGATGTCACAGCTGGTAAAGCGAACAAAACTTTGGTTTGCATCCATAGATACTTAACCAAATCTCCTGCTGTTATCCTCCTCCTCCTTGATGAGGCCGCAGCTGGAGTTCTGTATCCTGTTCTGGGCTCTGCAATTCAAGAAGGATGTGGAGAAACCTGAGAGAGTGTGAGGAGAGCCACATGCATGATCAGAGGGCAAGGGAACAGGCCTTATGAAGAGAGGCTGAGAGCCATGGGACTCCTAAGCCTGGAGACGCGCAGGCTTAGGGGTGACCTGGTGGCTGCCTGTAAGTACGTAAGGGGTGTGCATCAGGATCTGGGGGAACGCCTGTTCACAAGAGCACCCCAGGGGATGTCAAGGTCCAATCATCACAAGCTCCTCCAAGACCATTTTAAGCTGGACATAAGGAAAAAGACCTGGGATAGACTCCCTCCAGAGGTGGTGCAAGCACCTACTTTGGACACTTTTTAAGAAACATTTGGATGCTTATCTTGCTGGGATCCTTTGACCGCAGCTGACTTCCTGCCCGGGGGGGAGGGGGCTGGACTCAAAGATCTCCTGAGGTCCCTTCCAGCCCTAATGTCTATGACATCTATGAACAGATGGAAGGGTTTGGGGCTTCTGGTCCTTTCTGGTCCTTGGCTGCCTTCGTGAAGAGACTTTACTTAGCGCTCGGGTAAGCAAGCACGTTAAGTAACTTCCTCGGTCGTGCTCTTCGACTGTTGTGTTGAGCGAGTCGCGAAGCATTAACAGCCTCTCCTGCCTCAGCTCGGGTAAAGCTTCTATCCATCTCAAAGCATTTGGCCCTCTGTTACTTTCTGTGTGTGCAGGTGTCTTGAAGCTTTTCTACCGCAGCTACCAAAGGCCAGAAATGAGACTAATTTCTACTAATAAATCTTAAAGGCTTTGTTTTCCTATTTGCTAAGAATATTTCATCATTACAATGTCACTTAAGCCTTCTCTCAGAGTCTGTTTGTTGTTAACTTCAATTGCTGGTACTTGATTAGTTTCTCTTTATTATTATTTTTTACCCATGAAAAAGTATTTCTGGATGTGGATTTGATGAGAGATGGAGTAGAGATGAATGCAACTCCCTCCAGTTGTATGAAGTTTATTGGAGACCCTGTTTTGTAGCTGGACT
Organism: Caiman crocodilus; assembly: GCA_030014935.1. Taxonomy (NCBI): domain Eukaryota; kingdom Metazoa; phylum Chordata; order Crocodylia; family Alligatoridae; genus Caiman; species Caiman crocodilus. The sequence goes on from JAGPOW010000261.1 coordinate 6,361,061, forward strand.
CCTGTTTGAATGATGTTGAAACCTTGTTGCTTTACCTTCTATTTTGCCTTAGTGCAAAATCATCTGCAGTTAATCATTCAAAACAGCATGCTTTAATTTTTTTACTAATTGTTTTCCTTTTCAGTTTATTCCAAATAAATAATTCCGTGTTGTGACAGCGCGAGTTATTGGATTTGGTAAAACCACATTTCAGTTGGTTTTATGAGGTTTAAATTGCTTTTATGTTTATCTAATTATTGCTTTTAATTAAATATGTGATCATAGAGCACACGGTACACCATAATATATTTTGAACATATTTATCCACACCATGTGTGCGCTAAAGTGATTGTTTCACTAATTATTTGCTGAAGTGCTATTAACGCAAGATGTTTCAGATACCGTGTAGTAGTACTTGAAATGCATGAAGGTGGCCTGTAGCTGTGAACTTCATAAACTTCATTTACAGATGATTTTTTTGTACAGTATCTACATGGCTGAATGCAAATTGGGTGCTTATGTTTGCTGACTTGCACGAGATAATTGCAAAGGCAGATTTTGTGCATTTGCAGACTTGGTGGCTCATGTCAAGAGCCTTGTAAAAATTGTTATATTTGTATAATTTATATATAAATTGTATATTCACTTACTCTTGACTTAGTAATATGAAACAGCATGTCAGCACCCAGGAGGGCACTTATTTATATAACAAAGTGATTTATTAGCATGCAGGGGTCCAGTCCTTTCTAGTATATAGCTGGTTTGAACCGCAGGCAGAAACTTTGTTAGTACTTGTGAGTTTCATAAGAAAAATTTTGAAGGCAGAAAAGCTAGAAATGTCTTTTGCACAGCACAGAGGTGCATGTAAGAATCTTTTGTTACTTTGGAAGTATTAAACCCTGATCCTGCACTGTTGCAGGTCCCAGGACTGCGAAGCCTCTGTAGATCCCACTGAACTCAGTCATCCAAGCGTGAATAATTCATTAAAGAAAATAGGTCCTTGGCAAGTGACTGTTTTCTTAATTTACTCGTTTGGATTTTTGTGTATAGCTTGGTTTGCATGTCCTTTATCATAAAAATACTGATGTTTAATTACTATTCAGAGTTGATCCCAGTGAAGGAAATAAGTTGCTATATTTTAGTGTTTGGCCTGGTAAAGAAAGCCACGTGAACTGATCTACAAGTGGTTCCTGCAAAATTGCTATTTGATCATTCTTTTCTTTCTTTTTTCTGCCTTACAGTATGGCTATCCAAGTCGACAAGTTCAACTTTGAGAGTTTTCCAGAATCCCCTAGCGAAGGGGTACAGTTTGCAAATGCAAGGAAACTGGAAGAGGAGAGACAGCAGGCAAAAGGTCTGGAGATTAACAGCAAGTTAGACATTTGCTGGAAAATTATATCCTTTAACAAATGTGTGCTTAAAAAAAATGTATGTAGCCACCTCCTGATACATTTTACTTTATAATTTAAATCACCATTTAGCAAAATTATTGAAAAGGGAAACAGTTAGAACTCTAAAGAGGGTAGTTGATTAAGGGTAGGATTTATAACATATAATAATTATATTGTTGAGCCTGTAATTGACAGTTAGAACTTGTAATTAATATATTTGACTTTATCGTACAAATCAAATAATATACCTGATATTAGCTACTGACATTATAGGGTATAACTTCACTTACTGTGATGGGGTTTCACTTCCTTTTTCCAGTACTTAATTTGGGTGATGCTTTTAAGACTTAAAAAGAAATGCAACAGTATCTTAAACTGAGAACATGTTTTTGTATTTTTTAATCTTTAGAGAATCAGTCATAAGTACAATAGTGCTTCTAGTTGCTTCACATTATTTTTTAATCAGTAAAATATCATTTCCTATTGATTCATAAGAGGTTACAGTAACAAGACTTTACTTGTGTTTAACTTGATGCATACAAGTAATTGATGTTTAAAAAAATTAGGTAAATTCTCTACAAAAGCAAAATGTGAAAAGTGAATATTAGATTATGATCCAGCCTTAAGCCTCTTCAACCTGTTAAGGTTTCACTAATAGTGAATTGATGGTACTTGCGTGTGTTGGTTGTAGCTGTGTTGGTCTAAGGGCATAGGCAGACAAGGCTGTTTGGGTGAATGCGATATCTATTCTTAGACCATCTAAATAGTTGGAAAAAGTGTTCTTTTCAAGCTTTTGGGCACAAACACCCTTCTTCAGGCATAGGGTGAGTCTGCTGGTGTTTTGTGCTCTCCTGGAGAAGGGTGATTGTACCTGAAAACTTGCAAAGAACAATTTTCCCAACTATTTAGTTGGTCTAATAAAAAGATATCACATTTACCCAAAGAACCGTGATAGCACTTTGCACTTGTACTTTCATTCACTGATCTCAAATGCTTTGTCATCATAAATTGAAATAACTGTTCACTATATGTAGTGAGTCAGTGGCACAGCTAGAAAGAGAAACTAAGATTCCTTGTGCCTAGTTCCCTGTTTTACTTGCTATATTTCATTTAAAAAAAAGAAATGTGGCTTAGAAGATTGCCTTGCTGAATCTATCAAATTTTCGAATGCTCCCTGATAGTATGGTGGGGATTCTCCTGCTGGAATTGTTGTCAACGTCAGTGCAGTAAATACAGATCCCCTCTTTTTTGTGGTTGTTGAGCAATAATATTAACATAAGTTACTTTTACTTTTCCAATGTAGATATTGAAAGTATCGTTGCTGAGGTAGAAGTTAATGGTCAGTGGAATAAATGGTGTAAATCATGCCGCAGTGTTATTTATAGCTGTCTGCTGTTAAGGCAGTGGTCTCTGCACTAGCAGCTTGTGGTTGTTTTGAAGGTTTTTTTGCAACCATACGAATTAGGAGTCGCTTCATTTTTTTTTTTGTTTATTTGAATGAAAATGGAGACTCTGGAGAACAGTGTATGATCCATCTCTGCCCCTTTGCAGGGGTGCCAGCAGGGCCACACCCTCCACTCCTCAAGGCCCTCTGAAGTTCTGGTTGAAACCAATAAGAAATGCATCTCAATGGCTAGGGACAGACATTACACACAAACTGGCTTAAATGATCAGAAACTGGTTTAAATCTCCAACAGAACAGATGTTCTGGGCACAGAAATCGATTTGAAAACATGCCTACATTTTTTCAGTCCAGAGGAGGACCTATCCTGCGTCAGCTGTTCCATAGTAACCGTTTAATGTGCATGCTCCTCTTCTCCAGTAAATAGAAGCCAATCCAGGGTAACATCCCCCTGAATGAAATACTTATTTTTATGCAGGGGTAAGCTTGTTTAGTTGATCTTCCACTCCTTGCAGAATTGGAGCATCCACCCAAGTGGTAACAACAAAGCAGCTGATGTTTGAGAACCCCCTACTTCCCTCTAACTTGGTATAATACAGTTACCCATCCATAGCTGTAGTGCAACAAGGGCAGGAGCTTAGATTCCAGCTGGGAATGTGTTTGTACAAAGGCGGTTTCCATGGTAAGACCATTTTTGTGAGACCAATTTCAGACTCTTTTTGTTGAACTTTCCATTAACCTTACTTTCTGTGCTTCGGTATGTGTGTAAAAGGGATTTATGCTTTAGGGAACAATGCTTGAACAATTTTGCTTTAGATAAAGAGTACTCTGTTCATAGCTAAGCAAAAGACAAAATATAGAACTTCTCAACAATTTCTAGTTTAGTGAAATGAATGCAAGCTAATGTATTTCTGCAACCTCATACAATGAAGGAGGGATAAAAAGATGGGTAAAATGGGTATTGCCCTAGGATTTATATATACAGGATATACAGGATCCATTATCATGGGCATTAATGGTACAGGAAAGCCTCATAACATCAACCTCTGTCAAGAATGCATGCATTTACGAATTTCACAATTGTGAGTGTATTTTATATTCAACGAAGAAAAAAAGTGAACTGCATTCTTCATACATTTTTCCAAGCAAATCATCTGAGTTGTTTAGAGTTTATATTGTCTTAATAATCAATAATAATTGGGCAGTATTTTGTGAGATTTCACATTAAGTAGAAGAGTTGCATGTTGTTATATGTGCCAGGAAATAAGTGGGTGCAAATCATAATAGCATCTGTAAAAATTGTTAGAGTTACAGATACATTTGTGGGTTGTATTTTTTCCACAAAACTTGAAAAGTATTAACCCGGCTAGTTAATTCCTATTTGTGCAGGGTCAATCTCTTTTATGTATTTACTGCACTCCTTTATTCAGTCACTTTTTCAGTTTTTCAACAAAGGAGGTTTTTATTGTTTAGTTTTGGGACAAAGTATCAATATAGTCTAATAGATGGAAAAAATAGTAAGCATTCAGTTCAAATTTTGTACTGTTGTGCGGTCAGAATTAGTAGAACAGGCTTCTTAGAAAGAACATACTGCTCTGCTGTTTGAGTTTAAAAATGTACATTTCAGTAGAGTATAGGTGAGATTTATGGGTGTATCTAGAACTAGAACTAAGATGATGATGACTTGCTTTTTTTAGCATCTGGTAATGGCATCTGGTTATCAGCTGAACAGCAGATTATGAGCGGATGGAACACAGTTTTATCATGGCTAATATTTTCAGCTCATGCTTCTATTAATATTTTCTAAATATTTATTTATTTTGCCTCTCCCTTTCACACTTTGGAATTTTAGGTTAGGAATTCCCAAATTAGTTGAAGAAAATGAAGTTCTAGGGATGTTCATAGGACATAGGCTGCTTGAAGAGGTCAGCAGGAGGTTTTTTGGGCTGGAAAGGTCCACAAGGTACCGGCTATGAAACAGGAACAAGCAGACCTAGGCTATCCCTGACAGGTATGTGTCCAACCTCTTCTTACAGCCCTCTATTGATAGGGATCCACAGCCTAATTAGCTAGACTGTTCCACTGGGAAGCTGCTTTTGGAGTTGGAATATTGCTGTTAGTGGGCGTGGGGTTTCCGGATGTCTTCAGTGATGGGACAGTCTTGGTTCAGGAGGATGCGGGCCAGGATCTTACCATCAATGGACAGGAGGGAAATCTCTCTACTTCTCACAGTCGGATTTGTTCCCCTTCTTGTAGATGGTCACAATAGTCATGTTCTTGAGATCTCCCGGGATGTCCTCTTCATCCCAAAGGCAGAGGATAAGCTGGTGGAGTTGTGATGAGCCGGAAGCCACCAGCATGGTAGACTCTGTGGGTATACCATCTGGCCCACAGGCTTTGTTGGTTTTCATTTGTTGGATGGCCCACCTCAGCTCTCCGATGGTTGGTGGATTGCCAAGGGACTCCACCACACTGTGGGATGGCTTGGAGGATTTCCTCTGAGATGGTGGACTCCTGGTTGAGGAGGAGTACGAAATGCTCCTTCCAGCGCAGACAGATGGCATCATTGTCTTTGAGGAGCTGTGAGCCGTCCTGTGATTGGAGCGGGTTTTGTCCAATGCAGCGGGGTCCATAGGTTGTCTTGGTAGCCTGGAAGAAGTTACATATGTCAAGCTGATCGGCATAGCCAGCAGCATGATGTGGCAGCAGCGTGACATGCAGCTGCTGGTCGGGATAGCCGCTGTGCTCCAGCAGCCTCCTGTGTCCCTTGTATGAGTACCCCCGCACTTAAAAATGGTGATGGGGGTGCTTGAACTAAAGCTCGTTCACTCCTCCCCTCCCCGCCCCACTCCTGGAGCATGTGTCAAGGTGCCCAGAAGTTACACATACCTGATACAAGTGATCAGAAACTGGTTCAAATCTGTATCACAGTAGAGGTTCAGTATACATAAAACGCCTTGAAAATGGCCCAAATCAGGTTAAGATAAACCCACCTAGATATGGTGTCAGACTCAGCAGATTTAAATTAAATTGGTTTATTGAACTAGTACCCCAGATCCGCTCTGGGTACAGATTAGCTCACAGTCTCCCAGCATCCCAGGATGCTTTGCATCTCCCCTGCAGGGCAGGGGTGGGTGGGCTAGCCTTGGCCCAGGCTGTCTGCTCCGGCTGAGCTAGGTGATGTCCTCGTGTCCTCCCCTGCTTCTGGCTTGGGCCACTGCAGGCATGTGGCTGCATTTCTGGAATCAAGGGTGAATATCTGTTCACTTGCTTATTGGTTTAATCTGTGCAGTTTAGACTAACCTGCAAAGATCAATCAATTCGGGGTCGGACATTTTAATTGCGTGTGCTTAGCCTAGTAGACTAAACAGACACCGTTCCTTTGACCTTTCCTCATAGGCCGTTTTCTAAAACCTTTAACACTGTTCTTGTTTTCGTCTGTAGCCTTTCCAGTATATCTCTATCTTATGTAAAGGGTGGTGCCCAAAACTGGGCACTGTTCTGCCGTTAAGGCCTTGCTGGCATAATAATTGCTTTTCAGGTTTTACATAAACCACTCGGGTCTCTACATCCTAGGCTGAGATTTACCTTCTTTTACAACTGTATCATATCACTGGACTAGTAACACAGTTTATAAGATCTGAGGTTTATTCACCTGCACCTCTACCAATGCATGCATGCCATCAGCTGCTTATAGTGTAGTCTGTGTTGCTGCTAGATCACATCCCTCATCTGTCTACATTGGACAGGTGGGGCAAATCCCTATGTGTTAAAATGAATGACCACCTATCTGACACCAGTTCCAGGAAGACACAAAAGCCCATGGCAGAACACTGTAACTTCTCTTTACATTTCACTGCTGACCTCAGGGTAGCTGTACTTGGACAGTAAACTTCAAAAATGGACTTGAATGCGAAATTGCAGAACAAGAAATCATCCGCAGACTGAATTAAGTATGGTCTAAACAGGCATGGTTAATTCTTATCCCATTACCTGGATTAGCTCTTGTGACCCATTGTTCTCTGTGGGTTTAACACTTTTGTGCCTCTCCACTCCCTCCCCTTTCTGTCCTATATATTCAGATGCATCTCTGGACTTGATAGTCTGCTCTGTGCATGTCCTTTCACAGCATCTGATGAAGTGAGCTCAGACTCACGAAAGCTTATGCGTCTCTGATTTTGGTAATCTATACAATTCATCTCTACTGTGCCTTCTGCCTTACTTCAGATTAACACAGCTAACTACTTCTCTCTGATCATATTATTAACTTGCGATTACTGTGTGGTCCACAATAACTTTCACATCCTTTATTACAGTGCTGCTGCCTAACCAGATAGTCTCCCTTTTATATTTGTGTATTTGATTTTCCACCCCACTCCTTCAGCGTAGGGTTTTGCACTTGCTTTTATTGACTTTCATGTTAATGAGACCTGGCAATTTCTTCAATTATTAAAGTTATTTTCAGCTTTAAGTGTTTGTGCCCTCCTCCAACTCGGTGTCTTCCACAGATTGTGTAAGTATACTTTATCCAGTCATTAAAGTCATCACTCAAATAGCTTTTGAATATTATTGGACTCAGAATGAGTCCCTGAAGTATGTCACTTGGGATGTCCTCCCAATGTTGTAGAAAACTGGTTGTAGTTACTCAGAGTACCGTTTTTCAACCACTTGTATGCCTGCCATATAGGAATTTGATTTGTATTGTCATAAGCAAATATTTCTATATGGAAATATCATCTTAGCAGTCAGATAGTATAGTGATGGTGTCCCTAGAAATAAAGTTATGGTTCCATCGTTAGTAGTTCAGATCTGTTGCAAACGGATAGCTAGGGTACTGTAAACTGTCACTTACTGTCTGGTTGTCTATGTGAAATAAATTGGCAATTTCAGAATAATGATCATTGGACAGATACTTACCTCGGGGAAGCTGCCACTGCGGTAGGCACTTTTATCGGCTGTCTTGGACTAGATACATACAATTACAGCGAAAGAGGCTGCTGTTTTGATTCTTTTCTGTGTGGTTATTTGAGGAAACACTTGTTGGAACAGTTCTGTTTTGAAATGTACTATAAATGGGATTAGTGTCTGTATCATAATGCAGACACTTATTTGCTACTTCTGAGTCCTTGAAAATGCCCTTCCCCTTATTATGACAGGATGAAATTTGGGCCCCACCAAGTAGTAGTAATTAAGTGAGTGTAGTAAGCTTGCTGCAGAGTGTAGGATTGGACGTTCCCTGAGCTAACTGAGCCCTAATCTAATCAGGGCTCTGAAAATGAGAACAAGGATCTTGAAGAGGCTGTAGAATTACTTCAGCTGCCAGCTACAGAGGTTGGAAGAGAAGTATGATGGGTTCAAACTTGTCAGGTCTATTCAAGAGTCTTGCTAATGGGGGCTGCAATGCCTCTATGGCACTCTGAGGAAGGCTTAGGTGGAGTTTCAGTCGTTCAAGGCTTGCAGCAGGTGCACGGACCATTATCACTAAATTCTTTATCAGAGAAATAATGGTTTTGTGTATTGTCATGGTAAAAGATGTTCCCATTCTCTAAGAGCTGAGAGAGGCACTGAGTCCAAAGCTTTACTTACACTGTAGATACCACGTTTTCAATTCAGTCTTCAACAGGCATAGCTTTGTTTTAAAAGTGACTTGAATGTTCCAAAATGTAGAAAGCTTCTAGACGATGTTGAAGTTTTCCTGTGACCACTTTTCTTCAGGTCCTTGGGTAAGAGTGTGATGTTAGAGACTGGATGCTTTCAGACAGAGAGAGCCCTGAGAACAGGCCAGGCTGTGTGCTAATGAAATCTGGCGGACCTGGACCCGCTAAAGTCTTGTTTCACTAGTCAGGATGAACACGCATTGTTCCCTCAGATCTTGAACCCTGAGCTTCCCCTCATACGGTGATATCCTAATGAGACTAATTTCTGTGTTCTTTTTTATTTCCTGGCATTTTGCCAAAACAATAAATAAAACTATGAAAGGACTGCTTTATCAGTTATACACCACTGTGACATTTCTTTATCTTGTGTCCAGAGCTATACTGTGGGCACGTGCATTAGTGCTGTGCAAAATGGCACGGTTTTCCTTCGACGGAACAGTGTTTTGTTTCAAGTTTCATTTCAAAAGCACTGTTCTGTTTCGTTTTGTCAAAACTGTTTTGCTGTTGTGCCGTTGTTTCACCGTTTTGCTCATAGGTTAGAATGGGGAATCATAAAATGCGGCAGTTAGGCAGATCGGGGGAATGCTTGCACCCCTGGGATGGCTGCGGGGGCTGTGCCAGACTCTTCCTGAGAATATGAGCCCCCGATCTGCCTGCCAGATGACACTGGCACTGGGCACAGCCCGCACCCAGTGCTGGGAAGATTGGCACTACCACTGGCCCCAGGCAGCAGACCCTGCCTCCTGTGATCTGACAGGCAGATCGGGGGTCTGCACCCCTGGGAGGAGTCCAGCACAGCCCTCCCAGGGGTGCAGGCAGGCTCCTGATTTGCACACGAGATTACAGGAGGTGGGTGCTACTGCCTCGTGCCAGCGCTGATCTTCCTGGTACCAGTCCTAGCTGGCAGCACCCACTTCCTCCCATCCAGAAGGAAGATGGAGGGCTTGCCTGCACCCTCTGGAGGGCTGTGGGAGCTGTGCCAGATTCCTCCTGGAGGTGTAGCCCTCAATCTGCTTGCCAAATGACAGACTGGCACTAGGAGCAGCCTGCACCCAACTCCAGGAAGATCAGTGCTGCCAACTGGCCCCAGGTGGCAGCACCCTCCTGTAATTCCGCATGCAGCTAGAAGGTCCAGCCACACCCCGGGTGGGCTGTGGGGCTGTGCCAGAGCCCTCCTCCTGTAATCCTGGGGGCCTGCCCGAACCCCCAGGAGGGCTGCAGGGGCTGTGCTGGAGTCCTCCCAGGGGTGCGGGTCCCCAGTCTGCCTGCCAGATGACAGGAGGCGGGTGCTGCCGGCGGTTGCTGGCACTGAAGCCAGTAAGCCTGACTCTCTTTCAAAGTTTGAAACATTTTGAACCATTTTGAGTTCCGTTGTTTTGTTTCAATGCTGTTTTGAAGGGTTTTGGTTCATTTTGATTTCGCCGTTTCGAGCTCGAAACACATAGCTTTGTAACGAAATGCTGGGCAAAATTTTGCGCAGCCCTGATGTGCATTACCTGTCTATATCATCGATTTTATTTCTCAATGTGTGGCGTGATTGTTTGGGTGCAAGCCATCAATCTGCCTGCTTTAAATAGCCTTTGATTTATGTAAATGTTTTGAAATGAAAGTATTTTTATTTGTTTTAAAACTATACCATTTATAGTATCTGATCTGGCCACAAGCCCTTAAAGAAAATCTCTACCAATGATATTCTAAAGTTCCTTATTTAATTGAATTGTTCTAATATCAAATTTGCCCAGTCTATGAAGATGATTTGCCCCCCCCCCAATGCTTTCAACCTGTGATTTGAAACTGAAACAGTGGTTTTCTCCTTCATCTAATGAGCATAATTTGTGCAATGGGAATGTAGCTGCCTTTGCATTTGAGTTTATCATCAAAGCTATGATCAGAATTTAAATGAGAACTTTTCCTTGTATCTGTATCAAGTTTAGTTTTCTCCATTGATTTGAGAAATGTAAAACAAGACTAGTCAAAAGTTCTAGTCAATGTATTGCATGCTGTAAACTCACAGTAGCACTATGATTCAATTAGTTTTAGAAATGGTCTTCACATGGGCCCAAATCACTCATTCCTGGAGGTAGCTTTAAGATGATTATGGAGCTAACTAAATATTCACATACACATACATTGCCCTTCACAAAATGAATATCTTTACTGCATCAGTATTGCTCAAAAAGAAGTGAGGTTTCATTAGTTCATATAGCTGTTCAGCATCAGTGAGTTTTTAAAAAATCCCGTTTTATTTCCGAACCTAACCACATGCGTTTAGCACGTTCAAAGCACCACAACAATCAGCATTCCACCAGTGCGAAATGCAGATGAGTAGGCTGATTTATGGTAAACAGCATTCATTAATCATTTAAAGCACATTTTCATTAGTATAATTTCTATTTATGAAAATCTGCTAATTTATTTATGCTCAAGTAGGACTGGGATGCATTCATCCACCTGTATTTATTTGCACAGAAACCAACAAGTGTGGTTTTAAAAACATCTTCATAGCAGGCTGCCGGAGGTAAAACCCTGCATAACGGATAGAAAACAATTAAGGGCTTTAAGACTCGCAACAGTCTACAAAGTAAAAGTCTACACTAAACTCTTTTCAGGCAGTATATTCCACAAGGGTATTCAGTGTATTGGTTGGATTTCAGTTTCATGGTGCCCTTTTAACTTAGCAAGGTATACTTGCTGTTAAATTTACATCTCAGAGAATAATTTCTTAAAGGAAATATCTTTTTAAAATTAACTGTCACTTGGATCTTCAGCAGAAAATTTTGTAAAATATATACTTCTTGGTTTTTTAAGAGATGCAAAGTAAAGTTCTGATCTGGAGAATTAGATTTAAAAAAAAAAAAAAATCCTGTACTTTTGTGCTTGTCTGCTGATGACAGCCAGATGAAATTTGCTTGAGCATATAAGCAAAAGCTGGTCTTCTTAAACCACCCTACCTGGGCTGCTGAAGTAGACTCTGAATAGTAACTATGCTCTTGATCTGGCGGATGCATGTTGCCAACAGCAATGAGAACGTGGTTAGCAATTCTGCCGAAGTTGAGCAGTCCATAAAATGAATGCAGTTGCCATTGGCTGTGTTAGCTGTGTAGCACTGACAAGCTGATGAATAATAAAGAGTTACTTTAGGGGGTCAGCCACCTACAGCCTATAGGTTGGATCCAGCTGGTACAGTGGTGGACTTTGTCAGTGGTTGGTGGTAGGGGGTTTGCCTGTAACCGTGGCCTGGTGGCTGGGTGCGGGTGGTAGGAAGTTATGCCTGTGCTGCACAGCAGCTGGGTCCCAGCACCAGCCTACCTTGGACCTAACCTGGGCCATTCTGGCCCACCCTTGACAAACGTGGCCAACCCTAGCTTTAGATGATAAATTCAGCAGGTTGGACTTGGAAGAAGCTCAAGTAAGGGGCCTGTTGAGTAAAATAGTATTAGCCGACATCCCTTAAAAATAGTAATAAGCATCCCCTTTTTAAAATTTGAGTATCAAAAAGTAAGTAATTGAGTAGGAATGATCTTTCCTCCTTTTGGAGATTGGGGAACTTGGGCTGAAAGGGTCAGTTCGTAGTCTACCTGTTAAACGTCTGAGTGGGTTGAGTGCTTGAAAAACAGTTAATGGAAAGGTAGATGAATCCTTCTGCTTACTGCTTTTTGTGACTTAGTATAGACAGATTGTGACAAAACAGGCACGTTAATGGGGTTTTTTTTCCTCTCAGGGACTTGAGCAGAGTGGAATATAGCATGGTGGAATAGGATCACGCTGCCTCACAGGTAGAATGGGATGATAGCTTGTGGTCCAAAAGAAATGAAGTTTCCCTAGAAAGTCTACAGGACAGGAAAGCAGATCAGCTGGGGATAAATTGCTCCTTTTAACTGCAGTACAGAGCTGTCCTGTTTTCCTAAGGAGGTAGAAGAATGGCGTAGCTGGCAACTGGGAAATGCTAATGTGATGTTGGATAACTTGGCTGACGTGGCAGAAAGAAGGAAGATTTCTGGTGGTTGTATTGTCATCTGGGGAGTGGGGAAACTGAGGTGGAGTTTTTATTCTTGTGGCATAATATGGTGGGGGAAGGATCTTGTTTTTAAACAGAATTGGTCCCAACAAAGGGAGAGAATCCATTTGTTCTGCCTGGCATCTCATTTATTCTGTTACCTGTCTTCGCTATGAATATTTTGGATGTGAAAGGCTTCTAAAAAGACATTTTTAATGTTTTAGAAGGGCCAAACCTCTAGCCTAGGGACAGAAATTACACATAAACTGGTATAAGTAGTTGGAAACTGGTTCAAATTTGTAACACAACAGAAGTTCAGTGCACATATACCTCTTTCAAAATGGCTGAAAACAGTTTAACCAGTTTCCATCTAGTTTTAACCTGGATGGATGTCGTATCAGACTTCACTGATTTAGGTTAAATCGGTTTATTGAACTTCAGTCCCGGATCCTGAAGCTGTTCTAGCTGGCAGAGCATTTCCTCTAGGATTCTTTACGTGTAGTAAACGCCATTCTGCCAAAACAGTTGGGTACGGGGTATCTTTTGTCGTCTTCCTGTTTGTCTAGGTTTTTTCCTTACCTGCTTTCTTCCTTCATTATTGCTGAATGTGAAACTTTGCCTTCCCTTCACAAGGTCAAAATACAGCCGTTAGAAAAAGAGTTGTGCCAGTAGGAATGGATGGCATATTTAAAGAAGTGCTATGAGTCTAGATTGACTATAATAAAGACTGAAATGGCCAGCGACGGGAGAATCTGTGGGTGGTTGGTAGGTATGATGGTGTTTACACATCGCTTCTTTGTTTCTGGGGCTGGGAACAAAGTCTAGAGTAGAAAGTTCTGGTTCTAGTGAATATGCAGTAGAAAGACGGCAGGTTTAAAAAGTCACTATTCTGTTGGGCTGGATTCGGGTTTGAAGGTTTTCCTTGGATGTTTAATGCATAGTATGTCGAGCGTTCAGTGAAAAGAGAGGAGTCAGTCTTAACCTTGTGTCACATATCAAACTCGATCTCGAGCTTGCGTCAGCGTGCCAAGCCTTTCGGTTTTGTTTGAAAACGACATCCAAGGGTGCATTTCTTAACAAGTAGGAAAGGCAGGTTAGGCTTTTTGTCTCTTTGAAGTACAGTTGTAGTACTGTTTATTCCTATCGCTTGCAGTAGGCCAGCCTCTACAGATACAAGATATGTTTTTGCTGAAGTATAAAGTAAGATGAAGCAAGAGACATAGTTGTGCAATTTGTTTCTTTTTCTATACTCTTGTTTCTGCACAGGGCAATTGAAGAACGCTGTGAAGCTGTACTGCGCAGCGTCGTTGTCTCTGTTTGTCATGGTGGCGTACTGCACGTTGTTCAGGTCTCGGTATTACCAAATGAGCACTTACAGGCATTCGTGTGTGTGCATTAGGCACATCACAAATTTCCAAGGGATGAGGATGATTCAAAATACTTTGTACGTTCAGGTCAAATACTCTTTTCACGCATTGAGTGAGGACGCGAACACTATGAATAAAGTCTCACTGTGAGGGTGGTCTGTGCAGGCTGTGGACGCACTGTCACATTTTGTAAAGTTACAGCATGAAATATTTAAACAAAATCTCCCTGGTCTTTCATAAATTTTAAACTCAATAAATCTTGTGTTTAAAAAACAACTAAATAGGCATTTAACTTGTACCTTCTGCAACGTAAAACCCATAACCCGTATTGAAGAATAGCCCTTTTCAGAAGAAACTGATATAACATGGGAATAAAGGAAATGCATTTTCCCCTTTAGTTGTTGGGCAGTTATACCCATTGCATGCATCTTTCATTGAATATTTACTGATGTGTTTCCAAATAATTTCACTGTGTGTTATTGTAAATGAAGTTATTTTGCTGGAGTAGATGATCATAAATTGTGCTTACCCGCTTGTACAGGCACTGTCTTATATGTTATACTAAAATGAATGATCAGCCTTCACGTCCTGAAAATCAACATTACAGTTTTATTTACTTAGACTATAAAAGCTTCAGGGTGGGTTTTGTTTTGTTCTGGTTTTTATACAGCCCTGTGGGGCTGGTTAAGTCCTCCCCCAGGAGTGATCCGAATACAGGAGTGATCTGAACCTGTGAAGTTGCACAGGTACAACGGAGGAAATATTTGTGTCCTTAGAAATTATAGTTGATGATTTGATTCCCACCACCCCCCACCCAAAAAAAAAAATGTCCTATCTCTCCAGTCCCAGGTTAAACCTAGATCCCTGGAAGTTGTTCTACACATTTACTGGTCAGTTGTGCACATTTTATAAGAAAACTGAGATGCAATAGCAGTTTGTGGTGCTAAGTTTAGACCGTTATTTTCAGTGTGGAATAGCATTTAAACCCGACACACACCTACTGATACTAGCAGTGTTTATTTGCATCACTCATTATGACAATTTGTTCCATCAGGGCTGTCCAACCTCTCGATGGCAGGAGGGCCAAACATGATGTGGGCGGCCTGGCTGTCCCCTTGCTGCTATGCAGGACTCTCCTGCCACCCTAGCCTGCCCTGAGGCCTGGGTGTAGGAAGTGGCGGCCGGAGGTGGGAGCAGTGGAGGGAAGGGCACGTGAGCAGGAGCCAGGGGCCCCCATGCTGACCCTGTGCAGCCAGATGTTGCCTGCAGGCTGTCAGGTGGACAACCCGGAACTGTGCAATAGAGTGCAGTCTTGCAAACTCCTTTTGAAACCATTAAGCATGTTTCAGGTGATAAACCCTTGAAACTAGCTGGTTGTCTGTAAGATATAGCTACACATTTGTGTTTCGGAGGCAAGGCTGGGCCTGGCTTTGGCATCGGTGAATGCTGCTGTGCTTTGGGAGCAATGGCTTAATTATGGATTCACTGGTTTAGCTTATGTCACGTGGAAGAAATCACCACAAACTTAAAAAAAAAAAAAAAAACCAACAAAAAAACCCCAACCCCCTCTTAAAGAGTAGGTTTGCACTAGCTCTAAACTGCGTATTTGGACTTCAGTTAGATCCATGCATGCAGTGGAGCTGAGATCGCGACATCTAGTCTCATATAATGTTCTCCTATCTACGGTTCCTGAAGAATCCATCGTGCGGTGTCTTAGTATTTGATTTTCATGACTTGAATTACAGAAGAGAGGCCGGCATGTAACAACATTTAACACCAGCAGCATCTAAGATTATCACAGTTGTTTTGCCCTGTAGTAAAATAGTAATTTTTAAATACTGTTTTGCCAGATGTTAATACATGTTGCATTTTTAATATAAGCCACTCTGTTACAACTGTTGTCTTGTCACTAGTGCTTTGCTGTGTTAATTTAATGTTGCTTAACTCCCTTAAATATAACACCCTTTATTATAGCTGCTTTGATAAATCCACACAAATTGGGCAGGCTGACTGGTACTTGATGACCAGTTTCCAGCTGCAATTGTGGGTTTCATGGACGTGTAGATAGACCCCTGTGCAACGAGAGCTGAAATGGAGCACGCAAGCATTCGGACTTCAGGTTTCAAGTGCTGCCCTTTAGAAAACTTACGAAATGTGTATCTCTAACTTGTAGATACAGTACAATGTAGCAGTGCTATCATGGACCTCATTCGCTTTTGGATGGTGTCTTTTTCATGTGCCCTTTTAAAATGAAAGTCACTCATTTGGATATTAGGCAGTAATTGCCATTCTGAAAACCTTTTACAACACTGTTAGAATTGAAGATTTAAAAATGCAGTTAAGGGCTCCACAGCAATGCTAACTGTGTTGACTGTTTTGTATGATTATTTATCATTAAATATATGCCTTAATTGATCTTTATTGTGGTCCAGTTTAACATTACAATTAAAATCCAACTTCTATGCAACTTCTGCCTGTTTTTTTTCAAAGAAAGTATAATTTTTTTGCAGAAACTATTTTTTGCCTCTGAATTTAGTCGTCATATTTTTTACATGCTCACTAAGGAATAAAGTTAGTGTTTGTATCTGTTCCCGTATGGCTCTAGAGTACTTGGAATTCAAGGGTAGCCATCGCTTTCACTTTGGAAACTAACTTGTGACATTACAGTTGAATTTCTTTCTTTTCTTTCCTTGCCAAACTCATAGATCCAGGGGAATTTTCTTCATTAGAAGTTTTTTTTGTTCACTGCTTCTATTTTAGTGTCTATTATGTGTGTTTTATTCTGCCTCCCCTGATTCTGCAGGGGTATGAAGTGAAGGCTAGGAGATTTTTGCTTCATTTGCCTGTAGCACCTGGACAGGGACTGAGCAGTCAAGGAGCTTAGGCCTAGATCCTCAAAGGTATTTAGGTGTGTATCTCCCTTTGATTTCAGGTTGAAGTCCATGGAAGCTGTGCACCTAAATAGCTTTGACAATATGATTTCTACAACTTTCCTTAGCATAGTGGGGAGAGGTACCTGAGTGCCCAGACCCACTTCAGATGACCGTACTTGGGTATAAGAGTGACCCCTAATCCCCCAGATTAATAGTGCATCAGAGGTGGGGGTGCACGTCTGTGTGTTTTGCTAATCACTGTTGCACTTTTTCATGCTCTTAATGATGGCAAGGTCACAATTTTCTACTCTCAAGTTACAAATTGCTCTATTAATATCCAGAACCTGACTTCATGGATTACTACAATTGTCATTGAAAGGGGAAGCTTTAAAACGCTAATTAATCTCTAAAGTACAGTTTTGGTTTTCAGTAATCGATAACGTGTATATTGCGTGTGCTTTCTTTCTCTCTGGATCCAAGTTTTCCTTAATTCGCATTTACCCCTCTTTGAAGCGTGAAGGAGAAGCGAGTGTAGAAGGAGTTCTCAATCAGCTGGTCCTCGAGCATCTACAGTTGGCTCCTCTCCAGTGGGGTGAGTAATAGAAGAAAACAGCGCTGTTCATTTTCGAGCACATAGTGATTTCTAATTTCCAGTAATATATTCCTTATAGAGATTCATTGCCTCAATGAAGATAGAGCATGTATGACAGTATTTACATTTTCATTTACTCATAGGAAGTCTATGATGTGGAAGAGGTTGCTAGGAAACTGTTTTTTTTCCCCATGAACGTGTTGCTTAACTGGAGGCAATTTTATAATTTAGGTATATTTTTTCCTTAAATCATATTAATGTCAAATATGTTGGTAACAGCTGTTGTCCATCTAAGCAGGAACTCCTTGTGAACTGCGGTCCTAGTTGCTTTGTACAAGTGGCAACTATTGTGAGCGTTTTCCTTTTACATTGTAGTATATGTCACAGCATCAGCTATCTGGAGTTTTACTCATGGACTTGTGATAACTTCTTCAAAGTTATATTTATTACCCTTTCTTACCGCTTTCAATTGCTCAGGCTTTCAAGTGTGACAAGGGTGAGTACCAAGGAGGAGGTTTCTCTGTAACTGGACATTTAATATAATATCAGAGCTGGGAAATGTTTACGCAGAATTAATTCAATGTGAAAGAGTCATGAGCAATTGGCTCCTGTGCAAGAGCACCTTGCAACCACGCGCGTGTATAAATCGTGTACACCCAAAAGCCCTTTATTTTGCTCTCAGCTTTGAGCATGCCAGCTACATGTAGAGCTTTTATTGTTCAATTAGTTTTCATATGGGGAAAAAATGAGTAGTCAGCTATAGGAGATTAATGAATTATGACCAGAGTTTAGTTGCTGCTGATTTTACTCTGTTACAATGAACTGGTTGATAGGTTACAATTTATGACACAAATAATATTATTATTCTTTTGTTTGGGGGGGTTGGTTTTTTATCAAGTATTCATGCTTCAATACGGGGCTTAGATTGACGTAACAGTTCCAGTGATAGCAAAGAACACCGATACAAGCTGTCGGGATGGCACGGTTGTATCTTTGCGATTCTGTAGTACCAGGTGTGTGCCGCTTTATTCAGGGTTAAACCTAAGGCCGTTTAGCTTTCTTTTTGTTGCTGCAGGCTCACAAAGACATCACAGAGCATGAGAGCGGCTGCATGCTCCCAAGCTGCAGGTTCCTTTCTCCTCGTAAAGCAGCTAAAATGCACGTGACTGTCAGCCCGTGGTTTATCATCAGTCTCAGCTATGTAGCCTGGATCAGCTCATGAAAAAAGCAATATCAGTTACCAACCTGAGGGCTCCACTAATAGTAAGGAGGTTAAATGACCGTTAATAACACATTGACAAGTTTTTTTTTTTGAATATCATTTTGCATAAAGCATCAGTATATTACAAACTAGTATAACTGGCTTAAAAAAAAGTGAAAACCTGTATAAAACGGGAGTTAGCATTATCCAGTGTTTGAAAGGTGTGTACTTCACATCACTGCTGGGCATTATTAGTTTTGATGTGAAAAAAGACTCCAGCTTTAACATGCAAACTAAAACTTAATCAACAGTTTGTAGTATAATTCCCCCCCCCCCCCCATCTTTCTTGGGTAGTACTATCCTTTTTTTTCTTTATTCAGTAAAAATGCTGTGAAGGTGTAGGCCCATGTCAGCATTTTGATAGGCTTTTTTTCTTTTGAGCATTTTGCGGGAGGTTGTTTTTCTTTGAGTTGTGTTATTTTAATATTGCATAAGGAAGGCTTGTGTTTTGTGCTGATGCTACTCGTACAGAATGATCAAGCATTTGTTTGTGCAGTGTTTGCATGTATTGACTGTGAAGGTCTTTAAGACCGTACTTCATGGCTTCATGCTGTGCAACCAAAAAATTGCTTCTGCTGTTCCGTAGGACCTGTGCTGTCCTTAGGAAAGCTGACAGTTGCAGGGAACGAGATGCTGTAATTCCAGTTTTCATTTAAATCTGAATGAGTATGTAAGTAATGCCAATGAAAAAGCTGAACCGATACAAATGACTTTGGATGGCTCCTATGAAACTAATAATCTCAATATTGCTTTAAAATCAGACTTATTTATATCAGTGCATGAAGTTACCCTTTTAAGGAAAAAAATCATGTAGCTCATCATATGCCCTTTCAAAATTCTGTCACAATTTCATATGGTAACATTGCAAAGTATGTCAAATATATTGGTACATTAAATGAAATGTGAAGTCATGCATAATGCATTATTAATGGTAGTAAAATATTTATCTGAGAGTTGGGAGTCAGGTGCGTTTTAAATGAATGTAGGAAAAAGGGACAGGAGAGTGCCTCGGTGTGACTCCTTTCTAATGGATTGTAGAGGTGGTAATGTCAAATACTTTGGTATCAAGCCATGGCAGAAAAATGCAAGTGACCAGTCTAAAACCATTTAAAGTTGAAAGGACCATAAGGGGGGAAATTATGTCAGGTGTTAATGTGCAGGTTTGTAATGTGTTATTAAAAATTGATTTTAAGATTTAGGCCATCTCTTTAAAATGGAGTTGTCTATTAGGAATTCTGATAAATCACAGTCTAATTGAAAAATGTCATCTTGCTTAACTCTAGCAAGTTCACTACTTCTCAGATTTATGATGGTTTTTTTTTATTGCTGGGC
Organism: Caiman crocodilus; assembly: GCA_030014935.1. Lineage (NCBI taxonomy): Eukaryota > Metazoa > Chordata > Crocodylia > Alligatoridae > Caiman > Caiman crocodilus. Next base: position 6,380,912 of record JAGPOW010000261.1, read on the forward strand.
AACAAACGAAATGTTGGAGGAAACGTGTTGTAAGGTGCAAATGCATTACCATCATCAAATAAAAAAAACCATAACACAGAAGCTCGAGGGGCAAAACCAAAACTCTTTTAAAGGACTACATTAATGAAAGTTTTATAACTGGTTTTGTGAGTGACCAACTATAATGGCTTGCATTGCAACACTCTCTTTTCAGATGTCTCCATTTATTTCAGGTTGTTAAATTATGCTGGAGAACAAAGCTTTGGAGACCAGAAACTGTATCAGTCTTTAATACTCTTCTCCATTTTTGGTTAGAAGCTATTATTTACAAAGATCAGAAGCAAAGTCTTATTGCTTAAAAAACAATACACAGTGCTGTTACAGTACTTTAACACATGCATTAAATGTTGGTTTTAACTTGTTTGATGCACAAACAGACTGTAAACCTTTAATACAAGACAGGGCTAGGACCATTGGTTTGGAGTTCCTGGGTTCTCATCTTCATTCTGACCCTCTTCTGCCGTCAATATATAATTTAAGACAAAAGTTTCCAACATTTTTCAGACTGATTCAGTACTATAATAGAAGTGGGTATACAGCCCCCTTCCTAGACTAAAAGGAAACGGTTTATCATTTCCTTGGCTCTCCCCCGGGATAAGGTAGTGTTGGATTCAGGTATAGATATCATGCTTATCTCTCTCCGGGTACAAGCTTGTAAGATGAAGATAATATTAGCTGACTTTGGCGGCATGGTGCGGATTAATAAGTCAAATTTTACTTAGTTCTCTGGAGCACTAATAAATCATAGAAATGCTCGATATTATTATTTTTATAATGCAAACCTTTACAACCCTCATTGCCCAGAGGCAGTGTCTGACCATTTAAAATATAGTGGTGATTATGCCTCATAAAGTCAGCTATATAAACACAAGACAAGTTTCAAAAGCCAAATTTACAGAACTGTTTCTAGGAACTGTTAATCCTGCTTCACCTCGGGCAAAGTCTGCAAGTAGCGCCTGATAAAAAACAGCTCTTTTCAGATCCTGGCCTGGTCCCAAACTGCTCTAAGTGCCCCATCCTCATCACCTTGCATAATCAAGTCCTGTGTGATTACAGTGTACTTTGAAGGTTTGAAGTATACTTTTGGATTTTTGGGTATTGGACTTCAGCTTTAACGCAGTGTTTCATTTCTTTTAAGTGATTACCATAACAAATCTCTAATTAGCTCGATTTTTTTTTTCCCTATGAGATATATAAAAAATTACGACAGATTAAGGTAGACTCTATCCACATTGCATAAAAGCATATACCTTATCCCTTATGCTGCATCACAATCCCTAAAGTCAGCTAAGAGCAGCCTTCTGCACGTACCAGCGGTTTCCAAGTTCACTTGGGGAAAAACCTCTGGGACGTCCTTCATGGGAGTTGGCCCTCAGCTCTGGAAATCCTTCCCTCCTGAGGCCCGCCACACCTGAGCCGGGACATCTTTCAGAAGGACTGCAAAACTTTCTAGTTAGGCAGGGATTTAGCAACCAAAGCTGGGCCAAAATGTTGTTTAGTGCGTCGCTGCTTTCTTTTGTTTTATTTGGTTATTTTGTTTCCTTATTCTACTTGCCCTTCTAATTTCTTCTGTTTCTTCTGCTTTAAGCCATCCTGAAGTTTTGTTGGGAAGGGTATCATCTAAATTGCATAACTAATTAAAAATGCAGATGTATTACGCAGCGGTTCATTCAGGCGTTGACACCTTGAAGCTCTGCAGAGTACTGTCATTGGCATTTATGATTGCATGATTTAAGGAAATTAGAAATGCTCACAGAGGACCCCGTTACACCCCGCAGGTGTCGTGGAATTAGCTGGTTAAGTGCACAGTTACCTGGAGGTCACCTACGTGTGCAAAGTAGCTATTGTGCCATAAAAAAACCTCCAATCTGCTCTAAAGTTAGACCCAGAAAATGTGTAGCAGCTTAATAGCTGGTTGCTATCGAGTTTTAACGTGGATGTATTGCAGCCTCTCGCCTGTGTCCAGGAGCTGGGAGCCAAGCCACAGCGGTGCACCATGCCCAGTGGGGCCGGGAGTCCCTGAATTGAGGAGCGCTTAGCCAAAGGCGTTGTGGACTCTGGGTCCCAGCAGCACCCTGTAGCCACAGATGCCAGGGCAGTGAAAATGGCTCAAAGGCTGGGGGATGTGACTTGTGACAAGAGGCTGGGGAAACTGGTGGGCTTATTTAGTCTGGAGAAGAGAAAATGGAGGGAGGATTTATTAGCAGCCTTCAACTACCTGGTGGGGGGTTGCAAAGAGGATGGAGCTGGGCTGCTGTCAGTGGGGGCAGGTGACAGAACAAGGAGCAATGGGCTCAATTTGCAGCAAGGGAAGTTTAGGTTAAATATCAGGAAAAGACTCTTTCACAAGGAGGGTAGTCATACCCTGGAACAGGTTACCCAGAGAAGTTGTGGAGTCTCCATCCTTGGAGGTTTTTAAGACCCGGGTAGACCAAGCCTTGGCTGGGATGACCTTATCCTCTAGGTTCACATCCTGAAAATATCTTGGAAAGCTATCATTGCAATGTTTGTTTAACTGAGACAACTACAGTGCTACATTAATAATAAAAATAAATCATTGAAGAGAAGCAATCCCTTAAACACACACTGTTTATTCTCTTCATGGATCTTAAAATTAATTATGAAAACAACTCATCCATTTTATTTTGTTGCTTCCAGTCAGACCTCTAGCCGTAATTAAGTCCTCCTTTTAACAAAGCATTTGATTAATTCCTAAGGTTTACAGTAGTGTCAAGTTTGAATGTCCTAGAAGTGTAGGAAAATATTTAAAAGGTCTTGTCGGCAAGTAGAAAGCAAAGACGACTTCCCTGAGGTTGCAAGGTGGGGAACGTTTGGAGGAGATCGCTGCACTATGATAGGTTTCTGGATTAGGACTTTTGTGTTTGGCATGAAACCACAACCCAAATGATGGCAGTCCCTACTCCAGAAAGTTCACAATCTTGTTCTACGAAAAGAAGACAAGTTGATTAAATGAATGAGAAGGGTGTGTGTGTGAGAGCTGTTGTCTGGGGTATAAGGATACGCACATCAGGTTAGGAGCGTAGCTTGGAAAGCAGCATTTTGTTTCACTTTTCTCGAACAAAAAGTTTTTTGTTATTTTAGTGGAAGGTGATTTGTTGAACCAGCCTCTCTCTACGTGATGATGTCCTTATTTTGAAGGTTGTAGACGGGAGGCTAACAATTTGGGCCTCCTGTACTTGAAAATATAATCACGCATGTTGGATTCTGTTCCTTTACAATTTTAAGATTTTCTTTGATTGCTTCTATTTTAGGATTACAAGAGCCTGGGTAATTTAGGCAGTGCAAAAAGAAATCTATACCATCAGTCAGAGGAATTTAAACTACAGACCTTTGTACTGTAACAGTTCAAAATTGTGTTTGTAGGGAAGTAGCAATTAAAGATATTCTTACTGAGTATGAATTCTGTGACATGCCCCTATCTTGCTAACTTAGCTTTCCTCTTTTCTCCCCCCTTCTCAAGAACCTGCAGAAGATGCAAGAAAAGTGGGAAAGCTTATAAATATCCTCACAGCCCATGAGAAGGGTGACAGGATAGTTTTTGGCAACAGCAAAAAAGCAGAATGTGCTTTAGTTCCTAAGTGTCAAAAGACTAGGATAGTTCCCTGAAAAAGGAACTAACTTGACAAAACTAGGGCATCTGACATCTTAGCAATATTTCTTGGGTGTCAGAAGATGCTATTTCATGACGTACTTGGAATCAGTTGATATTTCTGGTACCTACTGAAGTTTCATTTATTTCTAATTGAGATGGCAGGAGCAGGAGGAAGGGTACAACTTGTAGAAGGGCTCCAGATGCAACTGGTTGAATAATCATTCAAGATAGGCAGTAAGAGTAAGCAGGCATCAGTGTAGTGTAGAAACACTTGTGCTAATGTTAAATGAGCTTAGCCCGGACATGCCAGCAGCTGCTTAGCTGCAGCAGCTGTGCCGCTGTGATTTACCTGCTTCCTACACTCAAGCTAACTCAGATCTCTATCTTCAACAGTGGTATGCTGTATAGAGGTACTTTGAAAGAGTAACCTAGCACAACAAAGGCTGAAAAGGGGATGTGGTAGCTTTCTGCTAATACATTCATGGTTAAACAAGGGAGAACAGCCACTAAAACTGAAGGAGAAATGGTGGCGTAAAAATAAACGGGTATAGACTAGCTTTGAGTATATTGACGTTGCTAACCATAACAGCCGTGAGGTTCCAGAAGAGTTGCAGGTCCATCCGAGCCAAGTGGCCCGTCAAGTTGGCATGTTTAGGGCACATCAGGTTGTGTAGCCCCAAGGGAACAAAGTAATTGTCATCAGGTCCACCTGCCTTTGAGTCCCCTGCCCAATTGATCATCTGGATTGACTGGAGATGGTCTTTCGGGAGCAGTCCAAAATAGGGCTTGAATTCTTGTCATTGGAGCTGAAGCAGGTTGCCTTAACAGGTCTGCCACCACTGCCTTCCTATAGGAGAAGGAGGCCGAAAACCATCTTAAAATTAGTTGGTCTTGATGAGGTTATGAAATGGATGATATGCGGTGATAGCAAAGACCGTACTTAATGACTTGGTTTCCTTTCAGTTCTATATCCCTAATGCTCTTGTCTGATAAACAAAGCTTGATTTGATGGGATTGATTGATTATATCAATTTAATTTATTGATTATATAAATTTGACTGATATTTGTTTCATAAAACCAAATCATGCCTTTTTCCCCACCTTCTCTCTCTCTCCTCTCTCTCGCTCTTTTTTTAAAGTCAGACAGCCTTAGCATTTCCTAATGCTAATGTACTTGTTCTGGAGAATGTTGCTGACTATGTGCCATGTAATCCATTAGAAACAAATAGGCAGCAATGTAGAGGATGTTGAACCATGAAATGGATAAAGCAAAAATGCATAGTTTTCTACATGCTTTTGGTACTCATGTGGTCGGGTTGCTGAACTGAATATTCAAATTCTTAAGCAATGGTGTGATAAAATAACCAGGGAAATAGCCTCGTTTTTTGTTTTGTTTTTTTTAAAAAAAGCTATCAAGATAGAGCCTTGAGGGGGCAAGCAGCATTCAAATTGCATCATGTTAGGTGGTTTGAGAGAGAAGAAACTGAGCATGCAGAGTAAAGCGATCTAAATGTTTCAGCTGATACAGCATAGGCCATTTGATTAGAAATGGTGAATGATAAACCTAGGTATGGATTCCTGGAATATAATTTAGCTTATGGGTGGCTTGGAAAAGTTTATCATAGAATGTAGGTATAGATAAGAGAGTCCAGTAAGAACATTTTTACTTACTTAGCAGGTGAGTAATTTGCAGTAATAGAAATGCAGAGATTGAGAAGAAAATGATTTTCTAACTGCTGCATAGGATTACTAACATGTTAACTATAGTGTCCCTTGCGACTCAAGAGAAGTGATTCTAGAAAGAGCTTTCGGACTATGAGGGTGGTCAAGCATTGGAACAGGATCTCTGGAGAAATTGAATCTCAATCCCTGGAAATTTTCAAGAGCTGGCTTGACAGACACTTGACTGGGACGGTTTAGTCAGGGATGACGTCATGAGTCCTCTCCAGCCCTATTTTTGTATGATCCTATAATGCTGTATTTTAAAACCATTCTAAGCAGTAAGCCAAAAAAGCATGTCCTGCTCTTGGCTGAAAATTGTTACGTTTTCGTTCCCCCCTCTCTTTTCAAAATCTTGTTCTTTCCCTCTTTTCTTTTTGCTAAGTTATGGCTGTTGAAAGCAAACACCATCTTTCCAAGGGTTTCCCTGGACTTCAGATCCAGGTTTTTTGCATAATTTCTTTTTGTAATTTGCCTGGATATAAGTCTTAGCCTTTTTGTATGAAGTTCCTGCACCGCTGCAAGTGATTCCTTATAGAACGAGAACGTTTACTTGAATGCATTACAAATGGACAGAAAGGAGACAGGAAAGAAGAGTACAGTGGCCACTGTTTTTCCTGGTTCTTGGTGAAGGAGAGGTGCCCTTTCACATCTTCCTCTTCACTTTTATGGCCATATTTCACTTATATCAAATTGTGATTTACCAAATACATTTCTAATGGACATAACTGGGAAGATTGGATCATCTGGAGATGTGCCTTATTGAATTTTGAAAACTTGGAATTTAATTCATTTATGTTGTTTTCTTTTTTTCTTTTACCCACACCAGAGATTTCTGTTCCTACTTCACCGCATCAGATTCTTTTTCACAAGGTGAAGACAGAACCATAAGGAACATTGATATCCCATTTTCAATTTCTCTTATTTGGGTAACAGTCTCTGAATGATATTTGCAGATACGTTGCACAATCCAAGGTAAAGCAACTTCTGAATTGTTTGAACAGGTTATTGTGATGGGAAATTACTATCACTATATTAAACCATTCTGCCTAAGTAACATTTTTACAGTAAACCGCCCAATACCCAAGACAACCTGCAGTATTCAGAAAGAATAGGGGTGTGTGAAGTGGGCCCTATTCGATTTGGATTTGGCTGGGGTCAAGGACATTGATTTGTTGGTTTGTATCACTGTCCCTGATTCGATTTGGCTGGATCTGAAGATTCGACGCCAAGTCAGAGAATCAGTGATTCGCACATAGACACAGCTTTGAAAGTTTTTTCTGAGTACCTTGAGGTACCAGGCGTGGCTTGTGAACACTGTGATGCTGGGGTGGATGGAGCATCCCACAGGAGCACAAGGGGCCCTTCCACATGCTCAGTAGTGAGTCTGGAAGTGGACAGGAAGTCCACAACTTCCAGTCCACTTCCGAGTCTCCTGGGAGTGCACTGGGGGGTCGCCCTGAGCCCGTCTGGCCCTCTCCTCTGGACTCTCTCAAGCGTCTCCTCATCCTTTTGGAATGTATCTGCATGAGTGCGAGTTCAGTTTCTACCACCTTGGTTATGTTCAGCGTTGTGAGACAAACTCCAAGTGACAGTTCCAGATCTGCTGCTGTCACTGATCCTCACCAATGACACCTTTTATTTATTCCACAAAACAGAATGTGGTGGATGGCAGATGTTTTGTCTTTCACGCCATTTCCAAATTGTATAACCTTAGTAAAATGAAATTAAAAGCAAGAGAGTAAAATGCAGATCAGATTTTTCAAACTGGATGAAAGTAAGGACAGTAAACAGCTGTCGGCTGCTGTAAACAATCTGAACATCATTGTCAGCTAAACTGGTGAAGTGACCTTTTCTGCCTTGTCAGGGTAACGTAGAAAGTATAATTTCTTGTAGATTGCTATGGCAGCCAGTAAATTTGTTAACATCTGTTGCTAGCAAACGTATGAGTCAGCACTTTTCTCCTTTATTTACCAATTATGAACTATTTTTGTTAATAGGTAGAATTTATTTGGAGAGGTTTAAGAAAACAGTAATCCATTTATAGGCAGCTAATGCATGGTGACGTGTAATCGGCACAGATAGGTTTAAATTAAATCTCATTACACAAAATATGCACTTGCACTTACAATGTGCGTTAGTGCCAGGAATAGTTTGGAAAAGATGACTAAAAGTAACTTTGACTGGAAGTCAAGAGGCTCTGTTTCATTTAGAGGTGAATAAAAACTGCCAAAAGGATTTTTGGGGGGTCTTGGGGGGGAATAAAGGTGCTTTCTTCTCAGAGTGAATTTGAACAAAGTTGGTTGAGGGCTGTCTTGTTGCATAAGTTCCTCCAGAATTCTGAAAATCCACCTGTCCTCATGAGACGTTGCCATGATCATCATCAAAATTGCTGGCGATTTTTTTTTCCACTTCTAACTTCAGGGTATTCACGGTTTTGTCTTCCTTGAGTTTTGCACGATCAGATTCATTTTTGGTGTTTTAGACTATGCAAATTCCAGGCTGTGGATGCCAGGGGAGGCAGTGAACAAGGGATCACATCAGAAGTAGTGATATGAAACAATGAACAAGGAATCTTTCATGGTAATATGAATCGGTTGTGTGACTAAAACATTTTGCAAGCCACTGCTCTAAAACATCCACTCCTGTTACTGTTAGAGACCGGATACAAGGCTAGATGGACCATTGCTCCAACCCAGTACAGGCACTTCTTAAATTCTTGATTTCTTATGTTCGCAGGAGCCCACAGAATAAATGGGGAGGCAAGTGTAAGACCCAACCCAGAAGTTCAGAGTTTCAGAAGAATTGTGTCCTGTGCAAAGGCTTAAAACTTAAAATATGATTTACCTGCAAAATGCTGTTGCACAGAGTTTAATGGGTAACCCCTTTTATTTTTCTTAAGATACTGACTTGAAGTATGTTAATTTTCCATGAGCGACTGAATAAAATTAAGTACAATAGAAATTTAAGAGACCAGGAATGACAGACCTGTGTAAGGGATTATTTGAGCCAGTTCTAAAGCAGTGGTTTTCAAATTGCTGGGCAAGTCAAGTCAGTCCTGGGGCTGCTGTGACTATTTGGGGCACCTTAGGTGCTGTAACAACCATCCTCCACTCTGCCCTGTGCTTGGCTAGCGTTGCTTGTCAGTTGAAGCCTCATCCAGTCCTTAATATTGGTTCCCCAGCTCTTCTTGGATCTGTCTCTTTTCCTCTCTTCCTCCACTGCACCCTGCATTATGGTGTTGGCAAGGGTGTCTGGCTTTCTCGCGATGTGTCCAAACCATTGTAGCTTCCTTTGTCCTACAACCTCCGACAACGGTTTGTAGGCTCCAGTTTCTTGACTGATTTGTTGCTTGACAGACTCATTGGTCCGGTGTTCAGTGTACGAGACATGCAGCAGTCTCCTAAAGCAGTGCGTCAAATGCGTCGGTTCTGTTCTCTAACTTCCTATTAAGAGCCCATGTCTCAGCTGTAAAGCATGGTAGAGATGACCACAGCATGCAGCAGACGTAACTTGACCTTAGTGTAGTACTTCTGTTTGTCCAGATGTTTCTTAGCTTGGTTAGCTGGCTGGCCCATGTCTAGTTTGGTCTTGACTTCCTTTGCAGATGTTAAGACTTCTGTGATGGCGGCCCCTAAATACTTAAAAATTTGTTACTCTTTCTAGTTTTTCATTGCTAATCTTCACATCAACAGTGCTGTCGATGCTCTTGGAAGTTGTCACCACTTTGCTTTTCTCAGTGCTTATTTCCATACCGTAGCAGTTTTGTCTGGCATTTCTGTAAGTTTTTTGGTTTACATAAATGCTAGATTAAGAGGTTTTTTTGTAAAGAAGTTACTGGGGCTGGTTCCATATTTATGTTGTCTTAACCATGGGGAATTCAGGATTTTCTGAAAGTTGATCCAGGCTTTTTTAACAAGGGAACAGCTCTGTGGTGTGTCCTAGGAACAGCCTCTGCCTTCCTTCTCTTCATTCACTAATCTACTGAGAGACCCAGATTGCAAACTCTGCCCCCTCCCTCCCACCCCCCAAACCAGTCCTGGAAAGGAGGGGAGTTTTTTGGTGCCCACAGGTCCTGCATGTGGAAGTGGGCTTTTAATATTGTTACTTCAGCTCTATCAGACTGATACTGTTTACTTTAGTGTTATTGGTATTGATTAAGATGATATGCTTTTCAGGTAAAGGGGCTGGTACTGTACTAGTGCATGCTTTAATGGCATCTAACACAGTTGGACCACCATAAATTATATTGCAGGTGAAAAAAATCTCTTAAGTTTATGGTTTATACAAGTTGTGTATGCCTAGCAGCTAGCACAACTGGCAGTGATGGGCATGGCTGAAAACTGGGGAAAGTAAAATTGCCGCCTTATGCCTAAGGGTTAGGAACCAAATCTTTAGTTCAGATAACTGTACCTGTACTATAGTCAATAATGCAAAGCAGAGGTGTGGGCCTTTTGTACTTGTTTCTTATTTTCTGATGAGAAGAAAATGTCTGTGTCAAACCTATGTTGACTTCTTTTTATATTGTCCACCTATTTTTTTTTTAAATTTTTTTGGAAATCAAAGGGTTCCTATACACATGCAGTGAGGTTGCTCTGACAGGCTGTAGTTACAGCCCGTCAGAGCAGACTCGATTAATCAAGTCTGCTAGAGCATGGTAGTTACAGCTCCTGCACTGAAAAATGGTGGTGAGGTGCTTTAACTAAAGCTCCTTCAACAAGTTGTAGTTAAAGTGCCCCTGCTGCCATTTTTCAGCGGAGGGACACTGATGCATGTGACGTTCCGGGCGCTTGAATTACAGCAGCTCTGGGAGCCGCTCTAATTAAAGCAACCCCCCACTCCTCCCGGAGCAAGTGTGTAAACGCCCAGAGTGTTCTTAGGCATGTGGTTATTCCTGTTGTGCCTTGAGCTGTCTCTAAGCTTTATTAGTGATGTATTTTATGGCTTTTAATTTAATTGTTTCTTTGGTTCTAGTTGAAGTCCTAATCTCCTTTATGCGGTAGAGTGGGGTGGGCAAAATGCAGCTCGCGGGCCAGATGCAGCAGACCAGGCTGTTCTACTCGGCCTTCGGGGCCCCTAAAAATTTTAGAAAATATTTATGCACCCTTGGCTGCCTGTCATTCGCCCTTGATGGCTTGACAAACCGCGGTAAGCAGCCCTCCGCCTGAAATAATTGCCCGCCCCTGCAGTAGAGAGTGATTCATGATTTACAGTAGAACTTGCACAGAGAAAATACCCATCATTTTGTTTTAATTAGGCAATGTGATTTCTTTCCGTTTAGGGGACAGTTATCTAGGGTAAGTGTTGAGCCTTTGTAGAAATAATTGATTCAAGATTAGTTGCTGTAGGCAGATAAATAATAAACATGGTTTTGTTGGACAATATTATCGGTACTATGGTACATGTTCAGACCTACACTACACTATGAAGAGTCTTTTCTTGACGAGATGCCAGGAAACTAATTTGATGTACCTCTTCAGATTCTATCAGTGGAAATTACTTCAGAGTATCAGGAACAAGGTTATTTGAGCTGTTAGTCGGTATCATTTAAATTAACAGTGATCAAAACGCACCATGTTTTGCGAAGCTTTTTTGTTTCAAGGCATCTTGTTGAATCACAGAGGAAACTTGGAGACTGTGAATTCAGGAGCTCCAAGAATAGAGAAACAAAGCTTTTAGTTTTTTTCAACACTCAGGCAAATCATCATGGTGTACACAGTATAATATATCATACAATGTATTCCAGCACTTACAATCAATGGGGTTTTTTTTGTATTTTCCAGAATGCAGTTCATTTTTAGTGCCCCCCCCTCTAGTCCAGCATCTCAGCTTTAGGAGTGTAAACAGGAATTTTCAAGGACTTAAAATAAGTTATTCAGCTCTTATGTTTCAGGCCTTATGAAAATTAATTTTCCTCCTTTGAAATTACTGGTTAGAAAACTCAAATTTTACAATCTTGCTTTAATGTGTAGCGCTTCTAGTAAACAAACAAACAAAAGACCTTAATTAGTTTGTATGCATGAGACCGACTTTTTATTTACTCATTTGAAATTTGCATACTTGCTGTTCAGCATAGCTGGTGTTTCTTGGAAAGTAGGCTGTTGTCCTTGGAGTGTTGTTCTGTTGCCTTCATGAATTATTTACTAATACCGTTATACCGCAGTCTGTGTGGGTTTAGTTGTCGGTTTGGACTTCCAGAGGAGAAGCTGTTGTCATTGAGATGTTTTGCTTCCTACACTTTTGAACATAAACCTAAATCAGGACTGTCCAGTTTCTAAGCAGGTGGGGGTTACTCTCCCTACCGCCTGCGCTAGTAGGAGCCACATACCCCATGGATTGCACATTGCATGACTATGCCCCCCATTGCCCTGTGTGCCCTCACCCCCCACCCCACTTTGACATTACGTGTTTGTGCAGGCACCTGCCTCCCCAACTGTTGTAACAGCCCTGCATGGACTCCCCTGTTCTCCTCTACTGTGTACCTGTACATCGCTGTAGCATGCACCACTGCAATGTGCACCATGTGGCTTCAGCCTCAGATTTACCCTGAACTCCCCATGCCATGCTGTCTCTCACCTCTCCACCCCCTGCGGCTGGTGCAGAACACGCAAGCTGGAGGGGGTTGGGGAGCTCGGAGACTCTCACTACTTGTAGCCAGGCAGAAACTCAAGGGCCACAACTTAACAAGGAGAGCAAGAACAAGGAGCAATTGTCTCAAGTTGCAGCAAGGGAAGTTTAGGTTAGATGTAAGGAAAAACTTTCTTATGAGGAGGGTAGTAAAGCACTGGAACAGGTTACCCAGAGCGGTTATGGAATCTCCATTTTTGGAGACTTTTAAGACCCAGCTAGACAAAGCTTTGGCTGGGATGATGTGGTTGGGGATGGTCCTGCTTTGAGCAGGGATTGACCTAGATGATCTCCTGAGGTTTCTCCCAACCCATATTTTCTATGGGGAACTCCTCGTATGCTGCATGTGGCCTTTGGGGCACCAGTTAGACAGCCTTGACTTAAATATTATAAGAAACTAGCCAAATTGAAATCCACTACTAGAAAATACTGTGTCCTCAAAGACCTTTGGGAATGAGTTAATTAAGGGGGAAGTGCTTCCAAAGAATGTTCTTTTCTTTTTTTTTACCTATGAATATCCAAGTGGAAATCCATCTATTACAAACAACTTCTTAGTCAGTTTTTTATTCCTTTTATCTTTTGAAAAGATGGTTCATAGTTTTTACTTGTAAACATGCTTGTTCACCTAATTCATTATTAAAAACTATGTGCTGTTATCCATTCAGAAGATATTTATTTTCTGTTATTTTTAAAATATATATTGGTAAGGATGCATTTCTTTGCTATGTTGCCAGTCCTTTGAAATTCTGTTTTTTCCACAGAGATGCGTCTGACCTCAGTTTCTTTCCAAGGATCATTTGGAATTTGTCAGTAATACTAAATATGTGCAACATGAAATATAATGAAGCAGAACTTCTGGGCATCTTTAAATGTGTTGACAATCCTTCTTCCATCTGAAATATGTGTTAGACCTATCTCTGTGATACTCGATCAATACACTGCTGGGACTGAAACTGCTCTTTCATAGTGTACAGGAACAAAACTTATGCCAGCAGTAATAGAGAGGAGCCAACTCAAAGCACTGGTGCTTACCTGTAAGTTTGTTGTTGAATTGGACCAAATGAAATTTCCCTTCAATCAGCATTCAGCTGTCATGTTATGAGCCGCACGCTGCTGCTGGTTGCAGTGTATTAACATCATTAGCCAACTGTGTACATAATAATGTAATTGCACTGGGCAAATATGAGAGAACTTAATTATCAAAACTTTAATGTGGAAACTTCTAGTCTTAACTTTTTTTTTTACCTGCCTCTCAGGCTCACCTGTAGTTAAGAATGAAAGTTCTGGTTGTAAATGTGTGCTTGATTGATCGGACACGGTGGAGACCTAAAGATTCCCTGCATTTCTGGTTGATTTTCTCTTTTAACCCTTACAGTGAGCATTGAGTAAAATGTTTCAAATGGCACTGGGGACCTTTATTTGAAAAACAGATTCAGTGTGGTCATTAACATCCCTGTAAGAATTCCTCCCGTTTGCTGAAGGCCTGTTCCACAGAGAGTGGTTATCATTAGGGCTGTGCAAGACTTTGGTCACTGGTTCAATTTGGAGAGATTTGGCCCGATTTGGCAGGTAAATCTCCAAATCCGAATTGAATCAGGAGACCCAGTAATCTCTCCGAATTGATTCGGAGAGATTTGACAATTCAACCATAGACACAGCTTTTATATGTTTTTTCTGCATACCCGGAGGTATGTAAAAAAAAACAAACAAAACTTATAAAAGCTGTGTCTGTGGCTAAAATCGCCGATTCTGTGAATCAGAATCAAATCTTCAGATTCAGATTTGGCTGAATTGAAACAGGACAGTGATCCAAATCAGCGAAACGAGTCATTATCCCCCAAATTAGGTTGAATCTAAATGGAATGCTGCTCAATTTGCACATCCTCTAATTATCATCATCGGCAATCCCTTGCGGTTGAGGATGATAGTCTCCCATGATTGCCTTATCTGTGACGAGGCCAATCTGGGATGGACAGATTTTGGTGTGGCTGGGTGGCTCTGGATTCCATAGAGCAGACTGTACTCAGTCGAGGGAAGATGCCATGCCCCTTCAGTCCTCAGGCTAGTGCTTGCGCTTCCTGTGACATGGATATCTGTTCACTAGGGAGTGAAATGCAGTCAACGTCGGAATCGTCAAGCAGGTGAATCCAACAGGATTGCTCACTAATAATCTAGTTGGCTTCTGACTGAGACAGTTTTTGTCTATTTTGGTACCTGCTTGGTGGTCCTCAAGGTGCAATTGAAGTTCCTGTTTCTTTAGCACGCTTTCCTAGCTCCGTCGTCATGGCTCATTGGAAATAGACATCCAGGAAGTGCACCAAACTTTCAGGTTACTTCCATCTTGAATTTTTGTTTCGAGTAGAAATGTTATAGTTTATCAATAAGCCATCAGGATCTTTTTAGGAGAGAGAGTAAAACCTGTTCCACAAAGTGTAATTTCCAAGAGCATTAAAAAACTAAGCTTTTTTTATAAAGTAACTTTGCCTTTCACCACACACACCAAATTAAAATATGGGTACCAACCAAGAGCATGATGATTTTCCTTTTCTGTGCTTTGCCATTCGGGCACTGTCTTTGTGAAAGGTTGTAACACAGAGTGCACAGTTTCTTGGAGTCATTAGTGCTCATAAGTCTGTGCACAGACAGGAGACATTACTCGAGGGTGCAAAATGTGCTAGAATGATGCAGAGCAAAGACTGAAAATGAGGCATGTCAAAAATAGGATTCAGTTTACCTGTGAAAGATTGTTTCAGCTTTTTAGCTGCCAGGTATACTGTTTTGGTATGGGAAGCTCATTCAGAAAGGTCAGGGGAGGAAGTCTGCTGACCCACTGTTTTCCATGTTTTTCTCCTTTGAAGGAGAAAATCAGGGTTTTTTTCCTCAAAGTGAGCAAATCTGGGTTTCACTGCATTTTTCCTTGGTGAATGGAAAACACAGATCCCTGCTCATCACCAAAAGTCGAACAGCTGATGGTTTATATCTTGATGAGCCAGGAAAAGCTGAAGAATATCCAGTGTTTTGTGTGGAGCAGTTGGATTAAAAGACGCTATTGAGAGCAGAGGTCCATCGCCTTTTAAGCCAGTTAATTTTCAGGAGTAAATTCCATTGTGATTTAGTGTGTCCATGCATTTGGAAATGATTACAGAAACCCCGGCTTATTCATCATTGGTTATGTTTGCAAATCAATGAAACTCAGTTAGGGGGTCAGTGTACTGACTAATAAGACCGTAGTGAAGAGTTACCCACTGATTAGTTAACCGGATTTCACCGTATTTTTATTTAATTGTCTTAGTCCTTATCCCTCGGCAGGAACCTCGTGGCATCACCAGATTTGCATGAAGCGAAGCAGGTGGCAGCTGCCCTGCACATTTAGTGTCGAAGTGCATTCTGCGGAGACTGCGGCGAGTGGGCGTTGATAACGATGCATGCTGATCAGATAATCTGCTCGAGTCCAGATGGACTACGCTAGGGTGTCGCACTGGTGGCTCTTGCCTTCCCTCCGGATTGCTCCGGGGCTGAGATGGGGTGGGTTCCCTTGAGTGCCTTAGCCTGCTGGGTTTACAAAAGCTGCCCAGTGGACTTGCAGTGGTAGTAGTCCCCGCATCCTCCGGCGGGCTCAGTTTAAACCCGGGCAGCAAGTCTGTCTGTGGAGAGCCTTCTCCCCGGCAGAGTGAGGTGGAGGCTGTCTCTTCCCAGCAGCCTACTTCTTCTCTCACCACAGAGCAGACCGTGATCATGGAAGCTGAAGCCCTCATGATGACACCAGCGCTGCCCTCTTTGGTTGACTACCTTGACCTGTCTTTCTTTCCTCAGTCCCTGACCAGGATAAGGAGCACAGGGTAGTGGTTGGAGGGCTGGATAATCCTTTGGGATTCTCTCTGCTGTGTCCCGGATGCGGGCTCCTGGGAAGTAGCAGACCTCCTGGTCTAGGGAGTCGGGGTGGCAGATTGCCCCTCCAGGCCCTGAGGAGGGAGTCTCCCACAGCAACCGTTCTGTATTTCATCTTAGCGAGCGTGGGGCTGGGTGATCCTCCCTTGCCTGCAGGAGCTGGCATCTCTGCAGGCCCTACTGTGGCTGCAAGAGGATCGTGCCTGTTGCAAAGCCCCAGAGGGGTGGGGACATTGGTGCAGCGGGCATCACCAGGGGACCTCAGGGTGCAGCATGTGCCCATTCACATTGTGCCACTGGTAGGCCAGCTACAGATGGGACTAGCTTCGCTAGGGCTCGCTGGCCGGGCCTCGGGCCCTCCCGTGCAAACTCCCGCACTAAACGTGCGCGCTGGGCCTGGAAGCACGCCTGTTTGCATGTCCTGTTTGCGAGGCTCCGGTCACAAGGCTCCCTGGGGGACTGGGCGGAATCGGAGCTGGGGGGTGGGCAGGGCACGACCCTTCTTGGCTCCTTTCAGCTGCCTCCCTACAGCTGGACTGCGTCCCTCCCACCATGAGCGCCTGCTTACCTGGGGGCAGGCTGGCCTTGTTGGGAGTCCTGGGGTCACGTGGGTGCAACGGGCTTGCACCTGTGCATCTTGCGCTGGAGCTGGGCCCCGAGTGCGGCTTTGCCACGGCTCTCCTCTCTGTCCCTTCAAATGTTGTCATGCTGCAGTTCATTTGTCCAATTGGACTAACAATGATGCTCTCTGCAGCTCAGTTTCTCCAATGCTCAGATTCCAAACCCTGCAGCTTCTAGGCATTTTTCTCCTACAGCAAATTGTTGAAACTAGCATGGTGGCTTCTTGCATATTTAGCACATCCCTTCTCATTGAGTGGCTCTTTGGGATTTGTTTGCAAATTGTTGTTTCGAGTTGTTTGATTTCGGTGCTGCAGGCTTCAGGTTTATGCATGTGAATAATTAATGACTCACGAGAAGACAGTCTGAGGCTAGGTACCCTAGTACCAAATTCCCTCAAATTAAAACCATGCAGTGTCTCAGCATGTGCTCTTCTAGAAAAAGGAAAGCCGGAGACACTCTTTTGTACAGTTCTTGTGTTATATAGACCTAAAAAGCCAGGAGTTATCTGGAGCATGGTGAAATATAAACTTTAGTCTGGTGGGCACAGACTGAGATCGCAGCATTACTCTTGTGCTTAATGTGTCTGTGACTTGTGGTAGTGAGAAACAAGGTCTCCGTTGAACTTGGCCTGGAAATGAATCCTGTCTGTGCAATGTCTGGCATTTAATTGTCTGTTTAAGAAATGTTTTAATGGATAACGGTTACAGATTGTTTAGCTGTTATCACATTGTAGTCCAGTCTTAAAATGAGTTTAATATAACTTGTAAACACTGAAATAAATGCATGCAAATAAACATTTAGTAAAATCTCACTAATTTTCAGTAATGTGTAGGTGAAGGGCTACTGAGCATTGCTTGTATTTTAAAACAAGAATTAAAATGACTCAGAATCATCTTTCTTTTCATAAAGTAGCTCTCTGACTGCCTTCATATTTATAAATAATAAATGACACAAAGATGAGAAAACTCACTGTGAGTTGTTGAACTTTGCAAATCAGCAAGTAGGATATGACACAGTAAAAAAAGCAAACATTCATCATCATAAAATGCCCTTTCCGTGATTCTTGTAAGAAGCGTAAATTAGAAGTATGAATAGTTTGTATCTTTCTGCTGAAAACCTGATGAAGGAAGGCCAGGAAGAGTGGAAAACTAAAAAATGATCTTTTTTTGTAGAATCCTTTCCTGATGATTTTTTTCCTGCATTTTCTCTCTCTTCCTCTTTTAAATTAACTGAAAACCTTGCTAAAAACCTTCCAGGTTCCTAAAGAGTCCTCTAGAGTTGGCTTTATCATTTCAGAAGCATGGCTTGAAAGTGTTTCTAACCACTTCTCCAGGATATAGTTACTTCCTTAGCCTGCCATACTGGGAAATTTTAATTATGGACGATGCCGACTTTGTAGTTTGAGGTTAGTTATGTTTTCTGGAGAATCTCTACCAGGAACAGGAAGAGAGGAAAATTGGTAGCATTTACCTTGTCATAACTACCCTACTGCACCAGTAAGCCAGTTCCACTCCATTTCCCTCATTGCTGGTCCCAGGACCACAGACAACTTTCTGCAGGTTCCTGGAATTTGCAGGGGGATGGCACTTCCAGTGCAGCCACCTTATCTTCTCCTTTACCGAGACTGTCTTCGTGGGTTAGACAAATGCAGGTCTCACATGGTCAACTGTATGTGCAAAGCAGCTGCCTACAGCAGGAGGTATAAACTTTACATGGCTAATACGTTCTTATAAAATACAAACCCTTGATTAAAGTGCGCGTGTAACTTAATGGCTGCGTGACCAAGTTAAGGTATAAATTTAGAGCCTGCTAAATACTCCATGGTTCCTGTCTGTGTGTATACTCTAACCCCACCATAAGTGTGACCTAGTTTACACTTGCACATGGACAGTTACCACAAGCGGCTATACATTTACACCTTAGCTTACTTTGCATCAATTTGTTCATGTAACCATTGGGTCACATTCTGTTAGCCATATTAGACAGCAAGTGACACATTAAAAGAAGGTATGAGGGCTTTCATTTTAAAGGGGATAAGGGCATAATACCTTAAACTGGGCATCTTGGCAGATCAGTATACATTTGCCATTTGTTTAAAAGTCTGAGAGGAAATAACCCATAGTCAATTGTTTTAATTTAATAGATTTTGTAGATATTAGGGTTGGAAGAGACCTATTAGATCATCAAATCCAATCCCTTGCCCTGGGCAGGAATGAGTGTGCGGTCAGATGACCTCAGCCAGGTGTCTGTCCAATCTCCATTTAAAGACTTCCGAAAAAGGGGGCAGTACCACCTCCCTTGGAAGCATTTTCCATATTTTGGCAACCCTCACTGTAAATATTTTTTTGCTGATGTCTAGTCTAAATTTCCTCTCCTTCAGTTTGTGGCCATTATTTCTAGTTATCCCAGTGGGCGCATTGTGAAATATTGTGTCTCCTATTTCCTGCTGTCCCCCCGATGAGTTTGTAGACAACCACAAGATCACGTCTTAGCCTTCTCTTGCAGAGGCTGAAGAGCTTCAGGTCCCTCAGCTGATCCTCGTAGGGTTTTTCTGTATGCCTTTAACCAGATGGGTGGCCCTCCTCTGAACGGTTTTCAGGTTACCTACATCCCTTCTGAAGTGCAACACCCAAAACTGGACGTAGTACTCCAGTGCGACCTGACCATTGCCGCATAGAGGCGAAGTATCACCTCCCTAGACCCATTTGTAATGCACGTACTATTGCAAGAAAGAGTGCAGTTAGCTGCACTTATGACTCCATCACCCTGGTGACGCACGTTCATTCTGAAGTCGACAACGACTTCGAGATCCCTTTCCACAGTTGTGGCACTTAGAGTGGCACCTCCTAGGCTATAGGAGTATTGGTGATTCTTCCTCCCCGGGTGCAGCATATGACACTTATCCTTGGTAAAGTGCATCCTGTTCTGTTCCGCCCTCTGCCCCAGGCTGTCCAAATCTTCCTGAATTTGCTCCCTACCTTCTAGCTTGTTTACCTCCCCCCATAGTTTGGTGTCATCTGTGAATTTGGACAGGGTGCTTTCTACTTCCTCATCCAAGTTGCTAAAGAAGATATTAAACAACACCGGTCCCAGGACAGACTTGGGAGTCCGCTGCCAACCGTTCTCCAGGTAGAAACCAACCTGTCCACCACCACTGTCTGAGTGAGTCCCATAAGCCAATTTTCCACCCACTGGACTGGCAATAATGTACATTGCAGCTGTTTAGCTTATTTATAAAAATTTGGTGCAACACTGTGTCAAAGGCCTTTTCAAAATCTAAGTAAATAGCATCTACCTCTGTTGCTTCATCCAAGCATTTTGTGACCTGGTCGTAAAAAGAAACCAGGTTAGTCAGGCAGAATCTTAAACATTTTGCAAAATAGCCTTGTTTGAGGCAATTTGTCCTCAAGCAATAAAAAAAAAATATATTGGCCCCCATGTTAACTTCTTATTAAAAGGATATTTTAAATTAAATCATGGTGTCTACTCTTAATTTGATGGTATTAAAAGCACTGATGGAAGAATATACATTAGACTATCTGAGAGAGGAATTCACAGGAGTAGGATTAATGTAATTTTGTTTGGGTGTTTCACTAGTGGCCAAAACAAATCCTACTATATATGCACTTCTGTTTGCTTTGCAGTGAAGTCTGGAAAATGTTTAAGGTTCTTTAGGAGGGGTGTGTGTGTGTGTAAATATAACATTATGTTCTTAGCTTAGTTGGATCCTGTAGGCCTGTTAGTTGTAAAATTTTCAGGTGAATTTTATTTATGGTCAGCAAAGGATTATTTGTTGTAGTAATATTTGATTTATTTCTCTTGCAAAGGCTTTAGTTGCATACTTTCTATGATTTACACATTGGAATAAATAGGCATAAAAAAAAAGCTTTATTTTTTTAAATTTTCACCTTGTCTTGAGTCTCTTCACCTAGGCATAATATTTATGAAAAGTTTGTCAGAGTTGAAATAATTGCAGATATTTCCCAGTTTCCATTAACTTGTCATTTTAGCTTTCTTTAACAAAGTCCTTTGTCTGCTGCTATGGTGGGTTTTTTATTTTGTTTTCTTTTCCATCCATGCCATTATAAATTATTCTCCTTTAGTTATTGAGAATGATCGTATTGATTTCCAACTTAAAGCTGTGGAAGTGGGGGTGCAAAGAGGGGGAAAGGATGCAGATCAAGGAAAGAAAAGATACAGAAGCTGAAGAACAGATGGCTGCTTAGGGTGGATTCAGGTCAGCAAGGCCTGATGACATGCACCTTTTGAATGCTGAATGAACTAGCTGATGAGCTATCCATTAGCAATACTCTTGGAGAACGTGTGGATAAAGGGAACATCGCCAAGCACTGGAGAAATGCAGTGGAGCCCCGTTGTTAAAAAGGGAACAAGGACCATCTGGGAAATCATAGTGGCCAGCTTAACTTGAACTCATTCCTGTTGTAATCCCCAAAATAATCAGTTTGCAGGCACATTTAGGAAAAGATGATAGCTAGCCAACAAATATTTGCTGAGACCAAACTAGGCCAAACCAAGCCAGTTTCTTTTTGCAAGGGTAATCTTGGACATTTCACATAGAGAAGTATGCACAAATATACACATGTAATCTGACTGGGCAGCAACACTGCTAAGAAGGATGTGGGTGTTATAGGGGATGACAAACTCAACACGAGTCAGTGATGTGATGCTGTTCCAAAAAAAAAAAACCAACCAAGTGCCATCTTGAGTTGCATTAACAGTAGGTTAGACCTCAGCTGAAATACTTTGTCTGGTTTTCTTTGGGATGCTTTCCAATGCAGCCACAACTTATTAAAATGTGGTGCTCAGAACAAAGAAACTAATCGGTCTTGGAAACGTTATAAGTACTGGAAAGAGCTGGGAATGTATTATGGAGAAAGGAAGGGAAAGCAGGTGATGCAACGGTTTCAGTTATTTCAAAGGGTACTGCAAAGAGGATGGAGGATTGATCTCCTATCTGGTTAGGTTCAATGAAGCATTGGGGTTCAGGTTCAGGAAGCAATGGATTTAGCAATTAGGTTCAGGAAACAATGGGTTTATATTGTAGGAAGGCAGATCCAGGTTGTAGCTCAAAAGCTTCCTAAATGTTAGACTACCTAGGTATTGAAGGAAACTGGATGAGGTAATCGCAGAAGCACTTCCACTGGGGGTGTTTTAAGAAATGCTGAGTAGTCTGCTGTTAGTTTAGCTACAGTAAAACCTGCCCTGTACAGGGCACTGGACTAGATGACACTTATGCTCCCTTCTAGCTCAGTGATTCAAAGCATATCTTGGCTTTGGTGAGAACCTGAATTCCTATTTTAGATCAGGCAGCTGAGACTATCTTTGTGCTGTAACAGATAACTGGTCAACTTTTAGGTTTACGCGTTGTAAAATTAGGTTTCCCCATGGAGCTTTGAACTAATTTCAGCATTGCATTATTCAGTAGGCTTGGCATCAAGCCTAGAAAAGATTAATGATAATAGAAGGGAGCAGATTCCTCAACTTATTAGTTTTAGTATCAAACAGGAGCTTTTCAAAATGCTGCTGGGGAAGAGGGATCCAATTTTTAAAAAATTTTTACTCACCAAATTATACAGTTACTTAGCTAGAAAAATTATCTCTAGCACTTTTAACATCCGAATCTGAGTTACGAATCTGCAGGTTTTTGGTGTCCGTTGCTACTGTTGTACGTTGTAGTCACTAATCTTTTTAATGAAGAGCTTTTAGCTTGGAACGATTCTATTTATAGTAAGACCATTAGAGCATAAAGCTTCTCATTGCCATTCTGCAGCATGTAGCTCAAATGGTTGTCAGTGGAAAAAGAGGTATTTTTAGCTGCAGCGTTCAAAACTGAGGCTGAAAGGTCAAGAATTCTGCTGGGGATATGTGCTGCTACATCCGCGCTATCACACATCTGTAGTTTACTCTCTTCTCGTTCCTCAGTAATAAGAATTCTTTATTGTGACAATAAAGGTAAAGCATCAAAAGGATCCCATGCATGAAACAAACGCACCGGAAAGGGTACCACCTCCAATTGTATTAAAAGTTCTTCTCCTTGTGTGTGTGATTTTTCTTTTCCCAAAGACTTCATTCAAGAAGACATTAGTCAAAAAGATTCCACTGTAGGAACCGTGCTTTGTATTTGTCCCACTCTTCAAATAACTAGCAGTCAGCCGCAGCAGCAAAGAATCTGAAGTACATATTTTCCTGTCTGATACATAAGCTATTCACTTTCTCAACAATGCACTGCAACAGTATGGGAGAAATAACATCAATGCATCATTTGCTAAGAAAAGATTTTTGGAGACTCGTATTGGGAATTTGAGGAATGGACTAATGGCTGGTGGGTGGCGGTTTATTAATGTATGTACTTTGCAGTCTAGCCCTTCTTGGTTCACAGCTATGATCAGAGCTGCAGAAGTTGGGCATGCGGCAGACGAACATTACCCTAAGCCCCACATTGCATATTGGTTCAATAGAGACAGGTGAG
>JAGPOW010000261.1:6404008-6432084 GCA_030014935.1 Caiman crocodilus
GAGTGATGGGTGAGTAGAGAGTAGAAAGAGTACAGCAGTAGGCATTAGAGTTGCCTATATTAGCTAAATACACAGCTTGGAAAAAATCAGCGGGTCTTTTATATAGTCAGGGCTGGGGGCAGGGCAATGTAGTGCAACATTGAAAAAATTGCGGCCAAGGGAGGGAATCATAGAAAAGGCCAAGGGAAGAAAAAGCTTTTAGAAAGATGGCTCATAAAACAAAAGGAAATTCATATTACATTAATCGAGCTTTGTGCTCCTTTTAAGAGAGAGGGATTTGCTAGCATGTTTTGTCGTAAAGACCAATAAGAAGTTACAGAGCCCTTTGTATTCACAAAGTGCCGGGCAATGTAGAACAAAAATCCTTAATGGTAAACTGTAGGTTTCCAGGCACACTGCCTCAACTTGATTTGACTTGTGTTTTACGAATCCTGTCACATACTCGCACCGTGTGTGTCATTCTCACCCCTGTAACGCATGGAGTCCATTATCACGTATCTTGTAAAATAGAATCCTACCCGGAAATTATACCTTCCTTTTGTTTCAATAGCCCCATTCTTTCTATATACGCAAGACAGCCTTTAACACCATCTCCCTCCAATCCCATCTCCAGTTAATTTACAGTAGTCAAATTGATTATTGCTGTTCCGTTCGTTACAGAAGTGCCAGACAGCAGCTGAGACCAGGCCCCGAGCACTGCATGAACAAAGTAGACAGCTCCTGCTACAGGGAGCTTACAATTTAAATAGGCAAGATAAACATTTGGGAAAAGGGATCCAGCAGAGTAATGAGCTGCAAACACGGAGGCCAGGCGGAAGGAAGCTGAGATTCAGCGGTTGAGGCAGAGGACTGATGCAGAGAGCCAGTTAGCCCGTGAGAGACGGCTCAGAAGAACCAGTATGGAAAGCTGTTCAGTGGCAGTACGAAGGGCTGTCAGTCCCTGCTGCAGCGTCTGCTAAGGCTGGTTACTGTTTGGTGCTTAGGTCTGGCTCTTTCCAGCAATTTTTTTTCAAACCAACATGACTTGGAAACAGATATCAAGGGTCTTGGTGTCCTTCGCAGGAGAGATTTGCTTCTGCACAGTTCTAGGTCTGGTGAGAAGGGCCTACATCAGGCGTGTTGCATCTCCATCCTGCCCATCTGGATGCTGGAGCACCTCTCGAAAGCGGTTCTAATGAAACGGTTTCCTCAAAGATTACCATGGCAATCCCATGCCCACAACAAAGAGAACACAGGAGCTGTAGGGGTAATAATATTCACAACAATAGCATGTCCATGGAAGTCAAAAATGACAAGACCTCATCACTGTCATCAGTAATTTTTAAGGAAAGAGACAATCTTGAGATTGACAATGGATTTAAAAAGAGGTTTGTACAAATATCAGGGAAAGTTGAGAAATTTTTGACTCTGTGACCATGACATGAGGACTCCTTTTAGCTTTCTTGTGAAGGAAACAATATTCCAACCAACTTTCTGGCCTTGGACTATACAAGGCATCTGCATAGCTGCAGAAGAAGCTATGCACGCTTGTTATGACGAAGGCTAACACTATACTGGGCTGAATTAGTAGGAGCGTTGCCAGCGGATTGAGGGCAGTGATTATTCCCTCTGTTCAGCACTGGTGAGGCCACATCTGGAGTGCTGTGTTCAGTTTTGGGCCCCCACTACGGAAAGGGCGTGGACAAATTGGAGAGAGTCCAGCAGACGGCAAGGACAAATGGTTAGGTGACTGGGGAGAGGCTGATTAAACTGGGTTTATTTAGTCTGGAGAAGAGAAGACTGAGGGGAGAGTTAATAACAGCCTTCAACTCCCTACGTAGTGGGTCCAAAGAGGACAGAGCTGGCCTGTTCTCAGCGGGGGCAGATGGCAGAGCAAGGAGCAATGGGCTCAAGATGCAGCAAGGGAAGTTTAGGTTAGATATTAGGGACAACTTGCTCATTAGCAGGGTGGAAGAGCACTGGAACAGGCTACCCAGAGAGGTTGTGGAATATCTCTGTTCTTAGAGGTTTTTTGAGACCTGGGTAGACAAAACCTTGGCTGGGATGATCTAGGTGGGGAAAGTCCTGCATTGAGTGGGGGGTTGGACTAGATGTGACCTCCTGAAGTCCCTTCATGTGACACGACTCTGAAATAGACTCCCAGCGGGGGTGATGCAGGCATCTATCCTAGAGACCTTTGAATGGTGACTGGACGCACACCTTGCTGGGGTTATTTGACCCAAGTAGTCTTTCCTGCCCAGAGCAGGGGGGAGGTTGGACCCAATGATCCCACGAGGTCCCTTCCAGCCCTAACTTCTACGAAACTTGTGTGAATCTTCCAACGCCAATCTTGTATAATTCTACACTTGTAAGATAAAAGCTTAGCTGAGGTCGTGCACTGCCACACTGTACCTTGAACTCAAGAACTACAGAGCAAGACACCAAAAATATATCTTTCACGATTGCAGTGGTGTTTGTGAAGAAAGGGTTTGTGCTGTGTCCTAACCTTAGTATAATAATCAGTTGTTAGTATACTCTGTTGAAATGCTTTTGCTGACTTAACTGGTTAAGTATCCAGAAACTTGTTTTCTGTAATAATAATAATGCACAAAACTGATGTGTATAATATAAATTCAATGCATATAAATAGTATGTCCATGCAGTGCATTTTATATTAATAGCTCCCTTTGTCTTGATGCTTTATACATTTTCTGGTTGTGTGAAATTCTGTGCAATTTTGCAGTCTCTGTTGGCTTTCTGTTTTGCTTACTTTGAATAATTTTATTCTCATTTAGGTTTGAAACAGCTTTATTTTATTTAAAGCTGTTATGTTTGTAACTTGCAACCATTGTGACTTTCTTCCTGCAGTTAGCAGTTTAATGTCCTAGGTTATCATTTGCCTTATTGGATGGTTTTTTTCATGGGAATTTAAAAACAAACCAAACAAAAAACACCTCTCAGTCTTGTTTCCTGCCTCGTGTTTGTCAGAGAGAGGTAAAAGACAGCTCTGCTTCCAAGATTTGGGTTTTAACTCTCAAGGCAGCTCAAACATTAACATAATTTTGAAGCATTACTGAGATTCAGGACCTAGCGACTGATCCACCTCATAGCAAATTCCTCAAATATAAAATAAAGTAGTCACTTGGAGCCTTTGTTTTTTTGGGGGAAATGGTATTTCTTTGCTGCCCATCATATACAGATACCCCCCCAGAAGAATAGCCTCTCTCCTATTGCTCTGCAGTACATATGCCCACACAGATTTATCACGCTATATTTGTGTTGCATATCAATCAACTTTTGCTGTTGATTAGCGCTTCATTCTTTTTATTTCTGAAGTCATCCCTGGTGACTTTTTGTCTTCCACAGAGGAGGAGAGCTGTCATGATTGTATCTTTTGGTGACAGGAAAGCTATTTGGCAGTTGCTGTTTTCCTAAGATATGTGTTGTGGTATGTCATTCACCTGTTCTCCTCCTGGTAGTGTTTGGCATTTCTGTGGTCCTTTTCTATTCCTTTTTCATCGTTGTTTTTTGTTAGGAAAGGAGCATTTTCACCTCTTGCTCTTGAAATGTATTGGATGGCCAGGTGAGGATTTTGGCAAAGGTTGTGTTGGCCTGATTTTAAGAGCCAGCCAGCAGCTGATGCTCAATTTTGAGCCAAGTGCAACATCCCTAAAATGACTGATCGCCACATATCCAAGTTGATAACTTGGATACCTTTATTGATACACAATAGCAACATATGACAAATTAGCAAGCAAGGGATGCACACAGGAAGACGGATGTCTGGTCAGCATGTGCTTGTCTTCTGTGGGTCCCTTGCTTCAGTTCGTGGTGGTCTTGCCTGGAGGAAGTTGCCGAGCAATGAAAACACAGCCTTTTTGTACCTCTCTAGTGTTATACCTTTAGTCCTTTCATTGCGTATGTAGCTGGCGCTCATTCATTGGTGGTCCAGTCTGAAGTACCTTGTCCAGCCAAATGGGGTTTCATGTGCCAGGTGTCTTGTAAGATGTGATCATATAGTTGGGATCTTCCCATCCTGCACTGGGAGTTTTAGGTACCAGGGCAGGTTAATTCCTGCAGCTGTGCTCTTATCTTTTGAATACATGGGAGATGGGGATGCTTCTCTCCTCAATGCTCCTTAGACGCTCTCTGCTCCTCCAAAACATCTCGTATCTCTGGAATGTGAGAACTGCCTTGTTACAGAGCTGCTCCCTTGCTAGGCCATTTTGCTTTCTATCACACTAGTTAGCCGCACTTATATTGAATATATTAAATAATAAACAATAAGCACTGAATAAGCACTAAAATGCTACAAAAATATTGAACTTTTAGCTGTCAGGTTGCAAAACATGTCTGCCTTCACCTGCCACAAGTTTAACCCACTTTTAGTAGATTCAAGGCCTAGCATAACACCAACAAAGAACAGCATCCCAGGAATTCCTGCGTCGTTAGGTTGTGGTTGAAATAGAATATGTGTTTTTGATAGAAAGCCAGTTTTGATTTAAACATTTCAAGGGTCAGGAATCTATATCTTGGTAATTTGTTTAATGATTAACAGCTCTCCTCAGTAAAAAAATAAATAAATGAATAAAAAATTGTGCTTTGCTACTGTTCTGAGTTTGTCCAGCTTGGACTTTCAGCCATGATAAAGATGCATTTTGGGACAGCATTTTTCTCAGACAGAATCATTTTTTAAATGACAAATGCTGTAATTTCCCACCCCCCGCCTATATAGAGTTTTTCATTGACTGCGTGAGAGGTGTAGGCCACTCCAGCAGCAGCTATAGAGTCAAATAATAATTAATTTGTTATAGAACACTGTGAAGAAATGTTAGCAACAGAAGGCAGACATGCTGCCTTACCTCAATTACTTAATATTAAATATGAAAATAAAATCTGTCGTAATTGTAAACTTTCCAGGAGTTTGTTTCAAAAGATCAGATACAACGCTCTGCTATCACTTTCATTGGAGAATAACCGGGGATTTCAGTTTTTTCTATCAGTGCACAATCTTGTATGCTCACGTAGAATCAGTGACTTGGATGTGGGTATGAAGTGTCCTCTGTCCAAGGTTGTGGACAGTACTAAATTGTGGGGTGAAATGCGCACACTGGAGGGTAGGGAACGATTGCAGGCAGACCTGGACAGGTTAGAAAAGTAGATGTACATAATAGGATGTAGTACAACAAGGACAAGTGCAGAGTGCTGCACCTAGGGTGCAGAAATATCCAGCACATCTACTGGGTAGGAAGTGACCCTCTCAGCAGCAGAGAAGCCGAAAGGGATCTTGGAGTCCTAGGGGACTGCAAGATGAACACGAGTCGTCAGTGTGATGAAATCATCAGCAACGCTACCCGCACTTTACCGTGCATCAGCAGATACATGACAAATAGAGCCAAGGAGGTGATACTTCTCTATGCGGCATTGCTCAGACCACAGGTGGAGTACTGCATCCAGTTCTGAGCGCTGCGCTTCAAGAAGGATGTTGATAGACTCGAGACTGTCCAGAGAAGGGCCGCTCGTATGGTTAGGGGCTTACAGGACAAACCCTATGAGGAGAGACTGAGGGACCTGGACCTCTTCAGACTCCACAAGAGAAGGCTGAGAAGTGGTCTTGTGGCCACCTACAAATTCATTAGGGGGATGCAACAAGGAATTGGAGAAGCTCTTTTCACCAGGGCACCTCTTGGTGTGACAAGGAACAATGGTCACAAACTGACAGAGAGCAGATTTAGGTTGGACATCAGGAAAAACTTGTTCATGGTAAGAGTGGCCAAAATTTGAAATGGCCTTCCAAGGGAGGTAGTGCTCTCCACTACCTTGGGGGGTCTTTAAGAGAAGGCTGGATGGGCATCTGGCTGGGGTCATCTGACCCCAGCACTCTTTCTTGCCTAGGCAGGGGGTCAGACTCAGTGATCTGTTGAGGTGCCTTCCAACCCTAGCATTTATGAATACAATGTAGAATATTATACCTGTCCTGATGTGGCCCTTATGCACAAAATTGGGTTTCTAAAAAGGTGGACTTCATATTCCTAAGTGCATAACCACTTCCAGCATCTATTTAAATCACTGGCAAGTATAGTCAAGTGACAGTGTTTAGTAATTTCTGCAGCTAGTATTTTAAGTCATTTAGCTCCACAAAGAGAACCATCAAGTTATGCTAGCGCTTATTCCTGTGCTTTCAGTTTTTCATTTGATTCCCTTTTCTAAAGCCCCATTCTTTAATGGCAGTAGAAACCCTGTTCATTAGAACTTACAATTCCCACCTGTTTTTAATTTAAATTATTACATTTCCCTGATTTGTGGAAAATGTACTTGGATCATGTCACTACTTTCTAACAAGCAGTGTCAAAATCTTGGAGAAAACTTTCTTCTAAATGGTAGAAAATTAAAAATGAATGTGTCATTACTCAGTATATGCATCCTCTATAGATAGGAGTAGTGATTACTATCTACTTTCAGATCATAATTTGAAGTCTCACCAAATTCCAGAATGAGAGAAAACCACGGAAGCAGCCTTTTACAATAAGGAATCTATGAAAAATTCAAACCCTAATGTAATTTATCAAATAACACATGGTCAAATTCACCATGACATTATATACTGTACATTTATGCTGCAGCTGAGGTTTTGTGGAAATCTTATTATCCATGGATTTAAGGTGACCATCTGTTGGTTGTAATGCTCAAATGCATAGGCCGAGATTTTTATTTCTTTGCCTTTTTGTGGATGAGACTGAAATCATTGTATTGCCTTCATTACAGTAGCATCCTCAGTGAGCACTTCAGTTATGATTGCATGAAAATTTGCATTCCTCCCTTTGTTTTCAGTTGTTTATAGCTCTGAAACATTCACATTTTAGATTGAAACTTTCCAAGGTTGCCCATTTAAGTTTGAGCAAAATGATCCAATTGTTCTAGCACGAAGAAAATGAAGGCATATATTTTTCAAATGATATTAAAGCAATTGTTTGTTTGTTTTTTCCTTGAAGTTCACCAACCAGAAATTTTTAGGGAAGCACAGTTAGGACTGGCCAATACTCTTTTGGCAGAGGAGTGTCTGAGTATTCCTGGGAAAGTTCTGTTTTTTTGACTGATTGAATTATAAGTCATTGAAAATGCCTTGCTGGGCATGTACAGGCCCTTTTATCGGGGGGGGGTGTACATCATGGAAGAGTCAGACTGCCCATGTCGAAGCGGCCGACTTAGGCCATGGACACGTGGTACATTTATGCTGGAAGAAAAGCTTTTCTCATAAAAAGAGTGTACAGCTATTCTAGGGATTTCTTCCAGAAGAGAGCTGGCTCTTAGGCAAGAAGGTGGATCAGATACCACAAGACGATCTTTCCCCTTCTGGTCTAATTTGAATGGCTGTACAAATTCTAGCCCTTTCCCCTGGGCTCCCTTGCTGCCAATCGGGGAGGAGGGGTTGTCTCCTGCAGTGTGAACCCAGAAGGGTTTTTGCTTAGGTGTGTCCCCCCGTGCCCAACCTGCACACTCAAGATCGGTAAGTGAGGCTTCTGGAGTTGAGGCTCCAGGAGCTGGGTTATACAGGTGGCACTTTTAAGCCAGAGGCATAGGGAAGCTGGGTGAGGAGAAACCCTCTTCCTGCTCCTGAATCGGTTCGGAGGGTTCTGATTCAATCTGGAGAAATTAAAGGGTCTCCTGATTCGATTTGGATTTGGAGAATCCTCCGTCAAATCGAATGAATAACCGAAGGTTCGCACAGCCCTACTTTACATCACAACCTTTGCACCCCTGCTGGATTCATGTGCTGTGATTTAAAGGCCGACAGGGCTGGGAGCTGGGCACAGAAAGACTTTTCCCCCCCTTTTCCCAGTTTCCCTACTCCTCTCGTTGTAAAATTGTCTATTGGCAGCTTAGGCCCTTCTTAGGCAGGGGAGGGAAAAGGCTGTCAATTAATGAGCTCCACTAATGGCAGAGGTGGCCCATGGAGCAGCTGTCGACGTAGCTCTCCAGACCTGGTGCCAGAACGCATATACGCTCCAGCTTCTGGGCTGGTTTCCCCAGAAATTTTCACTGCTGGAAATGAATACCTGTGCCTGGTCTTAGCTGCTTAGTGAAAAATGCTAGGTTCTGTTACAAGGATCTGGCATGCTTTGTAAAGGATGGAAGTCTTGAGGCAGGGGCCCACAGTTTTTCCCCATCCTGAGCACTTTAGGATGGTTGCAACCTAAATGTTTTTTTCTAGCCTTTCTTTTAAGATCTTCTCTGAGCAAGCTCATTCTCTCTGCCATAGTTGCTCTCTAACCATAGGATCTTTCAAGGAAGCATCAGATGAGAGGGAGCAAACTCAGATGCTGGTTTAAGAGTTCTTGTAATCCAAAACGTTTTGGTGAATCTGCTCTCAAATACGAAATGTGTTTTAAAAGAGTATCCCAGCCTCATAGAAGTATCGCTTATTTTCTTGTAAAAGAGAAGCATCCTCAGCACAGACAAGGACAGGAGATCGGGATGTTGCGGTCGTGGCACGGGAAGATGTCACAAAGGAAGAGGAACTACAGCAGCATTGTAAGCAGAATGTTACTGATGATACGCTGCGTGGGCCCATAAATCGTCGGCGTTCGGGGTGGGGGGTCTATGGTGATTTTGCCACGGACAGTGCCGGACTAATTGGTCAATTCGCTCCTCATCTTGCCTTTGCCCCAGGCATCCTGTTCATGATGCCAGGTGGCAGGGAATGGGGGGGTGGTTAACCCTTAGATCTGAACAGGCCAGGGACAAAAGGGTTACGGAAACTTGTTTCTCCTTCTCTTATCTTTCTTCCCGTTTTAAAAAAAATTGAAGAGACGATGCAACAAATAAATGCTTTACTCGCACTTTCGTGCCGGCAGTTCCCTTTACAGCAGCTTCAAAACCAAACTTACGGGGAACTCGAGAGCTCTAAACACATCTGAATGGTATATTCGGTCATGATGGGGGCGTCCGGGGGGTGGGATATCGTGGACTCAGGATCTCTGGAAAGAGTGATCAGGCCTCTCCTGTGTCGTGTGGATCCCCGCTGGTTCCAGAAATGTCTCCCCTTTTATAAGCTAGAGAGCCAATCAGAATGTGCCCTGTGTGTCTGCTGACTTTCAGTGAGGAGACCGTGGCTGCTGGCCACGCGGTCACATGCCTCATTAACACTGTGATCGTAACTCCCTCGCACTTCGAACATCATTCACTCTCATGTTTTACATCGGATTGGCGTTTGGTCACTTTTTATTTAGACGTATAGTAAAGAACCACTGTCTGCTGTGAAGTGTCACGCTTGCCCTAATGCACCACCTGCTTTGACAGATACAGGATGATTAGAGAGAAGATGACCATGTAGAAGAAAAAAGTTCAAATGACCTTTAACATATAACAAAGTTATGGGACAGTCTCCTTGAAACTTCTTGATAGTTTTTGTCTTTTTGTCTTCTAGTTGACATATTTTTTACATTTAATTCACACTCTTCTCCTGGCCTTCTAGCCCCCCCAGCACACAGTCCCAGTGAAAAACAAAGTTATGATCTCTTTGTAAAGTTAAGAAATTTGCCAGACACTTGTAGGAATAACAAAAAATGTATTTATCATGTGATAAAATATTTCTGTGTGGTATTACTCCTGAATCCAACTATATTTAATGGTTTTGTCTGTCAGTGGGAGGAGTTTTACATCTATTGTACTCTCCCTGGTGATATTACAGCTCTAAAATGCATTGTTTTACTAGCAAACAATCCCATTGTGGCTTTAATATCTAAATCACTGCTTTTGAATCAAAAGACATTTATATGGAAACAGATTTAAAATATATTGGATTATGATTTGAATATTTTCAAACTACCATCCATCCATTAGCCATCACATTTATGAAATGCTTAATACACCCAGAATGGATACACATACAGACCTATCAGTGAAATCTGATTGCTGATTTTGGTTCTCAGAAAAGAAGCTTCAGTAGTCGGTTCATAAATGGTTTTGTCATCATCACTGTGGCTGCCTGTAGCTTTCTGTTCTACTGCCCATGAAAACTTTTGGAAACTTTAAGGTGCATCATCTTACTGCATTGGTTTCCTCTTTGTGCTTGGGTAGATATTCAAGATTTCTGAACAGTTTACGGACCCCACCGTCAGCTTGGGAGATCATGTTTCCCTTTGTTCATCATTCCAAGAATGGGGTTCATCTGCGATGCATGCTGAGTAACCCAGATTCAAAGAACTAGACAGATGTGATTTGGTAGAAGGGGTCTGTGGAACATCTATTTCTGCCTATCCAAGTGTAAGGCTCATCTGGTTTGTCTTGTTGGTTAGTAAGTATGATAAAACACTTTGAGACATAGAAAAAGGTTGCCTTTCTCTGCTGCTTGTTAATATACAGTTGGTTTATATCCGACAAATGTGCCTAGGCCTGGGCAATGGGTACCTGTTTCGCATTATAAATAATTACTTACATTTTACTTCCTTTTTTCCTTTCAGAAAATGTTGCCATAATTCCATTTCCAAGTTTATTTACAAGAAATAATAGTAAAAAAAACCCCACGTTACTGCTGGATGGCAGCGAAATTAGTAGAATCTACCAGAAACTTAACTCCTTATCCTGCACCCCCAAAAGCCAAACCCTAACTACTGTTGAAACCACCACAGGAAGAGTCTTGGTAAAAAGATACGACTTGCAGTATGATGTTGATGGTCAACGTAATGTCATTGACTGTTGTGCCGGAGTCATTTCATACTGGGGATCCTTGCTGCCCACAGTCCCAAGACATTCAGGTCCAGAGACTGTTAGCTTAGGAATCTCAAATGATTTTTAAATACAAGGAGTTAGACCGTCCTTACATAAATGGGGAACCAAAGCCAGAAAGGATTTGTATATTAAACATCATGAATTGCATTGAGAAACTAAGTGAAGTCAGTGTGGTCTTTGGAGTGCGGGTGTAAATTCTCCATGGTGTTAGCGTTGTTGTATAAGCAGATAACCATGTTCTTTGCTAATCCAGGTTTTCAGGTGGCCCTCAAGGGCTGTCCCCACAAGACAGCACTGCCAAAGACTTCTCTGGAGGTGCTAAAAGCATTGACAGCTGTAGCAAAATGTGCGTCAGAGGAATGTGCCTTCTAACTATGGACAGTTGGAGAAAAACAGTTCATTGATGTGCCCAAAAGAAGACAATAATCCACCAGTGCTCCTTGCAAACTTAAGTAACAAAAGATGAGCAGATTTCCTTAATTAAAAGGACAGGTTGTACCGTCCCCATTTATTTGGTTATTTCTCAGCCCGCTCATTTTGTGGTGATGTGTCCACAGGTAACCTTTTGTTTTCCCTGTTTGGAAGGTATCAGTTAGCCAAAGAGAGAAGGAATTGGAGAACTTTCCATCCATTGTAGCTCCAAAATAGAGCTATTGAAAAAAAGATGAAAGGAGAACATGCCAGATGCTTCTTTGTGATGGGTTTTTCCTCTCAGACCAACGTTGGGATCGTGTGAAACGATTGTAGCTTTCACTTTATAAAGATGGTTTCTTTTTTACCATTGGAGATGAAAAGAAAATGACAAATTTTCTCAGGGAAAGGATGTTCTACC
Source organism: Caiman crocodilus (assembly GCA_030014935.1). NCBI lineage: Eukaryota > Metazoa > Chordata > Crocodylia > Alligatoridae > Caiman > Caiman crocodilus. The sequence continues at coordinate 6,415,551 of JAGPOW010000261.1, forward strand.
AATAGATTTGGATCTACCTTTGGAAGGTTACCGGACATGGCTTGCTACTTTGCTAGCGCAATTTTATAATTGTTTTCCCTCTTCAGTATGCCATGCACCCCTCTGTGCTGGTGTGAAAACTGAATTGCTTTCACTGTATTATTTACTTCCCTCATTATCATCAACTTTGTTTTGAACTTGTAGCGCAGGTTTCTAGGAATCCCACACTGCCATAGACCGTCAGTGCAACAAACATTTGCAGCAGACTTGTGAGTAAGCAGCACGTGCATCTTGCCCATGGCATGGCAGGGTCGCACCTGAGAGTGACTGGTTCAGAGAGACAGCCTGCTTAGTTAGATCCTATATGTGGGTAGACAGAGTAAAAGAAAGGATACTTTTCTTGCCTGAGGACATACAAGGTGTGATGGAGTTGGCAAATAATTCAAGCATCATTAATCCCTATGCAGGCCTTTGGTCTGACCAGGAGACAACTCCTTTTGAGATTGGCTCAAAATGCAATTAAATCGAGTGGTGATGACTCAGGCTTGGGTTTCCAGTAACATTCAGTACACCTCCCTCTTTCTGTTTAATAACTCACAAGGTTTGGACTGATAGTTCGGTAAAATGTTAACTGTTCTAGAATCCAGATAGACAATTGAAAGTACGTTTCCCTGCAAATATGTCACAGTTCGCAATTATTTCCACTATCTTGTAAAGTCAGTATTTTCAGTTACAAAAGTCTTGACCCCTTCAGCTTCTTATACCTACTCATTCCTAACTTGCAATCACAGATTACAAGGTAATTAGAAGCATTGATTTTTTTTTTTTCTCTAGAGTTGTGTGCATAAATGTATGTGAAGGAAGTAGACCGATCATGAGGGAGATGAACAAATAATGGTTTAATAATCACAAATCTAATTGAGAAAGCAGCGTTAATTATTTACAGAAAACAGTTTATCATAAAATGGATTTTGATAGAGGTCTAAATGAAATGTTGGCAGCTGTTTCTATAATATCCCCCGGGCTTGGAAATATATAACTGAGGTCAAATTTGACATCTAAATTAGGATGATTTTTTATTGTTTTTCTTGGGCGTTGACTGGGTCATTATTACAACTAGACCAGTTGTAATTTTAAGGAAAGTCTTGGAATAGGCAACGCAGTTGCAATAGGGGGAATGACTCCGTGGGAATACTAAGATTTAAGGTGATGTGAAGGATACAAGGATGTGGTTAAAAAAGAAAAAAGTTGGTACTGTTTTTCAATAATATTAAAAAGTAAGCTCTGCATATCCTTCAGTCTCAGTTAAATTCTCAACAGAAGACCATGCTCCCCAGGTAAATGATTATTTCTTTTTCACTATTTTTCTCTTCCCCCAATCTACATTTATAAAGCGCTTAGTCCCTCTGTCTGTCCATAATGCTCTTTAAGGGTGCCAGGAGACAGGTGCAGTGGGGTGGGCAGAGGAAAAGTGGGAGCCGGCTCCCAGCTACTTTGAGGCTACTGTAAGCATTGGCATTATTTCAAATTCATCTGTCATTCTTATATATAGAGTGATTCTCGCCTACAGAATCGAGAGAGAGAGAGAGATGGTCTCATGTAGCGTCTGGCTGTGACCCTGTAATGTCTACTTTTGAATAATTGTTTCTAGCGTGCAGTGTTTGGTCCTGATCTAAATGATCTTTCTCTAAATCAGTTACATTTCTTTACATTTGGGATGAAGCATTGTGCACTGACATTCCTGTTTGTGAAGGCTGGTCCTTTACTCTAGAGTGATGAAGTTGGCTGCTGTTAGCCTGACCCTCAGACTCCTTGCAAATGCAGTCTTTATTGAATCAAATTTGGCTCTGTGTGTGTGTGTGTGTGTGTGTGTGTGTGTGTGCGCGCGCGTGTGTATTTTAAAATATGTACGTGTATGTATGTATGTAGGTACATATATGTATTTAGGCACATTGCTATATGTCATCTGTTCATCAGTGAGTGATGGTGGATATTGCAGCTATTCTACTGAGATTGGTGGTTCATTTTCTCTTGTGGCTGTAAAGACTGATGTTAGACTTACAGGTCCTGCCACAGTGGTCATAAATGTACGTGGCATCAGGGGCTACTGTACTGACAGACTGTTTCCTTCAGTCACGTTTCTGTTGTGATTCGAGTGACCATTTCTCATGGTGATGTCTGACTCCATGATTGGGAAGGGAGCACCACTTTGGACCATCTCCTGCTAAGGCCTCCCAAAGGTTTGGGTCAGTCCCAAAAGCCTTCATATCCTGCTTGACAGACGTCTTTAAAGTACAGTCTTGGGTGCCTACTCTTCTCTACCTACCTGCAATTTGCCCATATAGGATGTCGTTCAGGGAGTGCCCACCTTCCATCCTGTGAAGATGGCCAAGCCAGGATAAGTGCCACTGCTTGAGTAGTGTGATGATGGTTGACAGATTGACTTTGGCGATTAACCTCTGTATTGGTGATTCTGTCTTGCCACTTGATGTCAAGGGTGCACCATAGACAGCGTAGGTGGAAGCTATTCAGCTTCTCTTCTTGATGTGTTGACCGTATCTCGCTGCTGTACATAAGGACACTGAGGACACAGGCTTTTTACACAAGCAGCTTTTTGATTGTGAGTTTTGTATTGTTCAGGACTCATTTGGAGAGCTGAGTGAAAGTGGTAGCTGCCTTTCCAATGTGCACATTTAGCTCTTCATCCAGTGATAGGTTTGTCTTTCACTGTGCATCCAAGGTAGCAGAACTTACTCACTGCTTCAGGAGGTGTGTTGTCAAGGCTGATAGATGGTGACTGGCTAATACCCTGTTCTAGGACCACAGTGGTGGCAGCACTGGCTGGAGTCCTGCCCCACCGGGAGCCCCGTCCCCTAAGATTCTGTGGCACACCTGTTAATGTCTGATGGCACACCAGTTGGGAAACGCCACTCTAATGTTTGACCCAGTGTGACATCTGCTTGTTCTTGTTATTGATTTTTACTTTGCCATCTCAAGGTTTTGGGGGGTGACTTTAGGGATAGGTGGGCTAAGAGCTTTCTTCAGGCCATCATACAGAACTTGCAGGTTTCCTACGTCTGAAGCAAACTATCTGTTGACATAAGTCAGTCCAGCATTGGTTTGTGCAGCATCTGTATTGCTGATGTGCAGTTTTCTGTATTGCTGCCCTCCCCAACACTCTGTGCTTCACCTTAGCCTTGGAGCTTGGTTGGGTTCTGGTTGTGTTTCAAGTTAGCTGTGGTGTTGGCTTCCACAAGTGGTAGCATCTCTTCTGAGTGTGCTTCAAACCAGTCCTTATTTGAAAATCTGTTTTTCCCAAAGAAATTTTTGTGGCTATTTCCTGGATGCCTGTGCTTAGTCCACTCTAAGTTCCTTCAACATGTGTAGCTGTTGCTTTCGTAGACATAGCTAGCTCAGCTGAAAGGTCCTTTGAAAGTTAAAGTACTTGCTTTGGACTTTTGTGCTATGTATGTTAATTCTTGGCTGACTCTTATGCTTGGCTCTATGCACCTTCTTTGGTATCACTTTCACTTTGCTGACAATAGTGGAGTAGTCTGTGTTACAGTCTGCACTCTGATAAGTGTGGGCGTGTAGTACACTGGACGGGTCCTTCCTCCTGGTGATCACAAGGTCTAATTGATGCCAGTGGCCAGATTGTGGGCATCTCCATGATGCTTTTTGATGTTTTTTGCCTGCAAAGTAAATGTTAGTTATACACAGGTGACTTAAGGTGCAGAGTTCGAGACAATGTTGGCGATTTTTGTTCATTTTCCTGGTGCCTTGATGTCTCAGGAAGGTTGGTCAAGTGCCATGATCTGTACCTACTTGAGCATTAAAGTTTCCTAGGAGAAGAAGCCAGTCATTTTGATGGTAGGTGCTCAATGACGTGGTGCAGAGTATCGTAGAAGTTTTAGCATCTGAACTCGCCTGTAAAGTTGGTGCAGAGGCACTGATGACATTATCAACAATGTCAGTTGACTGTAGATGAAGTGAGGTGACATGATCTGATGTTCCAGTGGAGGTCTCCATTGTGGGTCAATGGTTTTGATCAACCTGTTGCAAACTGTGAATCCAACCCGTTGTAGATGAGTATCTTCTGCAATCCCGCCTTTCCAGAAAAAGGTGCAGTTGGCCTCACCAATGGAACCTGAGTTGGCCAACCTTGCCCCCTGCAAGGCTGCAACGTCAGTGTTAAGTTTTTACAGCTCTCGATCTTTCAGTGCAGTCTTCTGGACATTGTCTGCCATCTGTAAATTGTCATTTATGTCAGGACACATGGTTCTGACATTCTACCTTCCCACCCAGAAGATTTTAAGATTTTCTTTTTTTGTTGCCTGGTACTGTTTTTTGACTTCTGATTAGGCCCCACGCACCAAATGAGGCTAGTAAAGCATGGCAGGTCAGCACCGTAGTGACTGGGGGCTGCCCAGCTTAAGGTGGGTGGTAGCTAACCAGTGGCACACAATTGGTTCCTCCCCCCAACTAAGATGACCCTTTGTGTTCTACTTTATGCCAGTTAAGTTGAGCTTATAACCCATGACTGTTCTGCCCTGTTCTGTGTTGTGCCCATGCAAGTAGTTACGATGGAGTGTCCTCTCCGTACAGTTTTGGTTGCAGTGGCAATTGATATGGAGATGCTCAAATTTCCCATATTCACTGTGGCCTAACTGGATGATCCCAATGGAAAGGCAGAAGCCAGTACTTCTGGAGCCAGCTTGGCTGTAAGAGCTGCTGGTATGAAGCTCTTCAATCTTTCTGCCTTTTGGGGCTCTAGTCCTATTTGGTTGCCAACCATGATTGGAGAGCCTAGTCCACCCTGCCATGGCATCTGCATTTTGGTGGCTTTTCCTCGCCTGGGGTAAGGACTAATGCACCCTCTAGGTTGCTCTTCCATCCAAAGCCTTTGGTATCATAGAGGTTGCTAGGCTATTTCCCACTGCACAGCTCTTGACAATGACAGCTGCAGGTAACCTGCTGTCGTAATGGTAGCAGTCTACTGTCATAACGGTAGCAGACCTGGCCTGGTCTGTCCTGAGTGTAGGCACATTGGAAAGGTTCTATTATTTAATATTATTAATATATATATGATTAATATTTTATGTAATAATGATGATAAGATTTTTCTTGGCTTCTGGGTTTCCTGTAAAATTTAAAATGTACTGCATGGCAATTAGAGAACAGCTCATAAGAAATGCCTGCTTGAGCGGGTGGTCAAAGAGCCATTTGTGACCCTATAATCTCTACTTTTGAATCATTGTTCCTAGCATGCAGTACTCTGTCCTGATTCAAGTGATCTCACACTAAATCTCTTTACATCTGGGCTGAAGCATTGTGCACTGACATTCCTGTCTGTGAAGGCCGATCCTTTTATTCTAGACAAAGTTGGCTGCTGTTAGCCTGGCCCTGAGACTCCTTGCAAATGCGGTCTTTATTGAATCAAATTTGGACTACCCCTTGGTCTCCTGCCTGTATTCTGTATCTTTATTTGATAATAGAACGACTTAATGAAACAGCCTTGCTTCTATTTTTATTGCTAACAAGCACCAATTTCATTATGGAATGTCACTTAGTGGTGTCGGTTGTGAAATGTTGAAAAATGGAGTGCCCCCCAAAGGTTTATTCTATGCCTCCTAAACTGAAACAGTGGGGAACAGAATAAAACCCTGAGGACTAAACAGTTTCAATTTTTCCATCATGTTACAGACAGGGGCCCAATCTTTTTTTTTTTTTTTTTTTTTTTTTTTTTTTTGCATTTAGAAATAAATCACATTAAAGTAATCTTTCAGGTACTAAGAAGTTTTTAATGCACGTGTTCCCCATGAGATCCAGGGAACGTGTCCTACACAGCTTATCTGTCTCAGACATGTTAATTATTGTTTTCTCTCTCACTTTTCTCTAGGGGGAAAACTACTGTTCTTTGGGTTGTCAAGTATTTGGGGGTTGGGGGAAGGGGGGAGGGGAGCATTGGTGCCAAACAGGTTTCCATTGAAGAATGCTAGACCTGCTTGACTTGTAACTGGGGTGACAGCTGAAGTCCCATGGTAATGAAAACACGCACACTTTAGTTGGGGTAGTGGGGCAAAGTCTGTTTCCTGGTTATCTATGAAATATTGATTTGTGAAGGTTTAAGATCTTTCCTTTCTGAACTTGCTTCAGTTGATATGGATTAAATACATAAGTGAATAAATATTTGGGCACCTGGCTTGTAGAACGTGAAATAATGATATCCAGAAGCATTGCATGTAAGGCATACAATGAATTTTGATAATATTAGGTCTTGTCCAAGCTAGGCGTTATTTAAACAAACTTCTCATTGCTAACGGTGGTTCAGTGTTAACCATTGAGAAACAGTAGTGTAGATAAGGGCAGGGTGCTCACACCATTTTCAGGCAATGAGACTTTCTCTTGGGTAATGCATGTTTTTCAGTGTAGCTGGTACCCAAGTAATGGGCTTTGGTCCACCAAATACCTGAACCAGGACCCTTTTTCCTCTTGAAGTTTGTACCTTGGTATATATTTTTGCCGTGAAAGGAGTAAGTTATCCACACTCTCTACGTTTCTGTCCACTACCCACTCTTCCTAAGGACCAGCAGTGCCCCCCCTCCCCCCCTTTTCAGTACATGTGAAATAAGAAGTAAGCATAAAGCTAGTTGATTTCCCTTCCCTTTGGAGTCTCGGGATTTTACCATGCAGCAAAGTCTGTCTTGACGTCGCCTGCTGGCATTCACGGAGTAGGACTGTATGGTCTGTGATCACAGCAGCACTGAAATTTCCACTCTTGTCAGCTGAACTGGAGCCAGCAGTAAAAAGAAATGCATTTATTTATTACTGTTACATAGGTGGGGCCAGTTGCCGTAGCTGTGTTGGCCGAACCAGCAGAACTTTTAGCTGGAATAGACCTAGTGCCACTTTCATCTCTCTAAACTATGCAGGTGTAGTATTTTGCTGTTTTATCGGATTATCCAAGTGGCTGTAGGAACAGGTATAGGAATGAAACCCATGTGCGAGCAATCCAAAAATAGTAAATTAAAGCAAAACCAAAAAAAAAAAATCCCCTCTATGGCTTATATGCATTTCAATTTATGTCATGAAGTTAAGGGATGGCTCCGCTAATATATATATATGTATGGGGAACAGCAGAGGCTATAAATACCTGATAATGAAATTCATGATGAGGAAATGTGCATTTACTCTTTAGGGATGTAAGTGGTGGTTCTCTTCTGTATTCATTCACTCCGTTCCATAAATATCCCTTATTCATACCCCTCCAGGAGACTTGCTGCTGCAATTGATAGAAACCTTATCACGCTTTCTGAGATGGTTGAATGCGGCACCTCTGTGTGGCTTGTTTAGGCCATAGCAATTGGGATGCTATGAGCAGGGTAAAAATGCGTTCTTTTTTTATGGCAGACCGGACCCATTTTATTGCTGGGAGCTGATTGACTGAGTTCAAATAGAACATAAAAGAAATGATCTCGGTGAATTTTATAAAGTTGAGGATGCTGACTTGTAAAAAAGATTTTCACATAATGTGACAGGCTGATTGACAAAGACCAGTTTCATGCATACGGTAGATGGCTGCTGTTGCTGCTGCTGGTTGGGCTCTACTTTCAGTGTCACTTATCAGTCAGGATCTGAGCTCCCATTTGCAGCTTACCTGTCAGGACCTAACTTTCAAAGAGACAGACTTACGTTGGTAGAATATAATAGGTCTCTGGGCTGCGTATAGCCAAAGAACTGAGAATGGGCGTGCATTAACGATGGCATAAAGATCAATTAATAAGAATGAACTGTGGAAAGTTTTCTTGCCCTCCAGAGATTAAAGCTAATCATCCTAACAAGTGGTGCTTTTCCTTCAAACCAGTAAGTGTACACATGCTGAGTAGAGATGCCTTTGCACTGAGATTACTCTCAGGAGTTGGTGAAAAAACCCACACACACAAGAAAGGCCTTGTTTTAGGAGTTTAGGTCATTTTTTGCTTTTGCTGTGTCTGAGTCCTGTGCGTTAGCAGGCATGTTTTTGTAGGTGTTCACAAGGAAAAAAAGTTTCATTATACACTTGTTAAAGCCAGAAAGTTGGAAATTTCGGGACTCATGGTAACTCTTACTTGCCCACACTGAACACTAGGGCTGAGACCACATTGCTCCCAATGTACCCAAACCTTCCAGGATCCTGGCATCTCATGGGACTTGAGTGTAAATTGAAGTTATTCAGCTTTTTTCAAGGATGCTCTGAGAGCTTCAGCTCAGAAATAAATAGATGTATATCACTACCAGAAATAACTACGATGAGCAAGGAACTATGAGACTACAGATGAGCATCTAGATTTTTGTCAGATGACCCACAGCGGTATTAAATATTGCCGCCCTAAACAGTATCTAATCCACAGCCTCCCTCAATCTGATTCTATTTTCCCTGCAGCAAAAAAAAATGTAGCGTTATTGGACTTTGGCTTTTCTGTAGCTGGATCAAGCTAAGGATCTAAAGCGTCCTTATAAAGTTAGGGCCTATCCCATGTTTAAATTAAAGCTGGGTAGCAACCAGCTATGAAATTGTTATGCATTTTTAAGCACTAACTATATAGCTGGTTATCTCTTTTTACAGCTGACCAGACATTTTTATGGTATGATAATTACTTTACATGTATAGCCAATCTACATTTGTTGCACAATTAACCAGTTAATTGTGTGATAAATGCTTTGCATCTGTGGCCAGTCTTACTTTGTGTGCGTGGCTGGTCTGGTCTGAATTTCATTGCGTGACTGACCAGTTGCGTGATGTATGTAATGTGTGACAGGGGCCTTAGCTTTCTCATTTAAAAAGCAGTAACAAGTCTCTGCATAAATTTTGAGACAAATGAATCAGGAGGGCACTTAATCCAGAAAGGCAAAGATTTCAAAGCGAGAACATCATATATTAATTAGCTGCTTTACCAACAAAATATAAACATAGGCTAAATGCATGTTATGTTGAGTTAGCTGAATTTTGTTATTACTTAATTAAATTTATATATTGATTTTTTTTTTTCAAACACTGAGTGAAAAAGTAGTTTACAAATCCTGAGCAATACGCTTACATCTTCAGTCAAAATTTGCATTCAGCTTCCTTCACAATCACAGCCATCTTTAAAACTCAGTACGAAAGTGGCGTAAAATAAAAAAAGGAAAACAAATCCTGATATTACTCAAATGTTGAGTCATTTCAGGTCCCACATTTAAGCATGGAATCAGGCCTGTACGTGCAGGTACATCTGAATACCCTTGGGTATACCGAAGACCGTTTGAGAAACAAAGGAACAATGCAGAAAGAGATGGGCCTTAAACTGGCTGCAGATACCTTTGCATGGTGGTTGGAGACCAGTTCAATTCAAGGAATTTCATTCTGTTTGTATTTCTAATCTTGTACCTAGAGCAGTCTTTACCACTTTGCTTCTTTACTTTCTTCAACTTGTTGAAAGACTTACTATAAACATCTGTAAAAACAAACCCCCCCAAACTTTTATGTCTTTACTATTAAGTCTGTGCATTATTCTGTAGCATGGAAGAGGATGCTATGGGGTTGTCAGAAAGAACACACCAGCCTGTTACATTTTGTGTTGCATGATGTTTGCAGGTCACAAAGAAGTGTTGAAAATAAAATGATTTTACACTAATACTCTATATGTTGCAAAGACCATTCAATATGAATCATTTCCAGTAAGCTCTGGCTTATTGGATGATCTGCCTTAGTTTATCTGAAGTACTCTTCCTGCCTGCTCATGTCTGTCTTGCTGAATTTTGTATTCCATTCCCTGGTGATTTTCCAACTTGGAAGTAGAAAAGGGCCGTAATTACTTGATTGCTGTGGTTTGTGTTACTGAAACTTTCTCAAAGGCCCCGAGCAAAGAGAAACTGGACCAGCATCTGTGGTATTCCTCCACCGAGGAGATCAAACAAGCAGAATCATTTCCCACGTTAGCAAGATATACGAGACCTCTTGAGTTTTATTGCAATTCATAATTTAGATAGTCTCTCTCCCCCCAGTTCATTTTACTTTGGGCAGTGATAATATCAGCGTTTTTGTTGGTGTTCCTTCAGGTTTTTTGTATGCCTTTCATTTCACTTTCCAAGTTACCCTGAGGAAAAAAAAAACACTGCAGTCCTCGGTGACAGAAGTTATTAGGAAAACGAGCCAGTTTTTACCCCAGTCCTAAGAACCTCTTGGGTGGGGAGTAGAGCTTCAAAAATAAGAAAAGTTGAATAGTAGGAAAGGGCATCCTTACAGGTGCTAGCTACGTGTTTCAGATGGAGGCCGGTGGAGCTGAATTGGATAGTCCCATGTACAATAGTTGCAGTGCATATGCAGGCACAGAAAAAAAGGTGAAAAGCAGTTGGTTATACATAATTGCATCAGGAAGAGACTTGATGTTGTCAAATGTAAAAACAAAGTGAAGATGCTTTCTGTGATCACAGACACCCCAGGACAGCACAGAAAGTGATTGTGTAGGCAAGAATATTCAAGTTTTATCCCGTAAAGGCATTGATCTTGGGCAGTGATTTATTTACATTTGCAGGCAATACTTAACATTTATTAGTTTTCATTCGCAGAATAAATTTTAAGTTGTGGAGAGTTAGCTGATTTATGTTGGGCTTTATTCGGTCCCATATACGAGGCGGAAAACAGCAGCGCATCAGTTAAGTCTTATATTTCATCCAGGCTAGAACCTTTCAAGTTGATGTTAACATAAACTGTAATGTCTGCAAAATGTATAGTTCAAAACAAATCTATCTAATGCATTACCCAGCACATCCAATCTAGACAGGAAATGATCAGCTGCACTTTGGTGTGTGAAGTCAGCATAATCCAGAATAGGGAAAGCAATCTGGGAACCAAAGTTAAATTGTTTTTTAAAATCAAATCATTTCTTATTTTGAATATAGGAGTACAGGGTCATTCTTAATTTTAGAAGTGACGTGATCTATGCATTGTTTCTGTGCATGCAGGGATTTTTTTATTTGATTACTTCTTTGTTGGTCATTGCAGAACCATTAGTTAAAGCCTTCAGTCATGGGGTAATACATGAAGTTGTAATATCTGTATATTTTCGAACAGTATAACTTACTGGTTCAATAATTCATCGTCTTCCAATTTTGTAGACCATTATCAAAATCAAAATGCCTTTAACTGGCAGTTGGTTGAAATGTGTAGCCCATCTACATCAGGGGCGAGCAATTATTTCGGGCGGAGGGCCGCAGCAAGCCATCGAAGGCTGTGTGACAGGCAGCCAGGCGCAGCTAAATATTAATTTTCTAAATTTTGTAGGGGTTCTGTAGGACAGATAAAATGGTCTGGTGTGCTGCATTTTGCCCATCCTGATCTACATGATGGCTGACAACTGTATTTGAAAGAGAAAATTTCAGGATATTTATAGGACAGATTTTTTCAGGGATTATTTCAGGGTAAAGAAGATGTTTTTGTCCTGTTTACAAATTATGAATATAAATTTAACACATAAAGTAAATAAGTATATACTGACAAATTTGCACTTTGAATATGCCGATATTCCACCTAACGTTCTATTGTCCTGCTTTGAATGATGAATTGCAACGAAATATTCTTGAACCTGGTTACAGAAGAGTGTCAACTGTGTCTTTCCTCATTTGTTGTTCATGTTCATGTAGGTGACTTGCAGCTGGCTGTCTACTGTTAGCTCCAGCAGAAAGTAGCAGGAGGCAAAATGTAACTATTATATATAAAGCATATTTATTTCATGGCAGAAAATAGCAGGGGAACTTTCTCCTGCATTAATGGCATGATGAGTTCCAGTTTTGGAAATACTTAGGCCTTTGTGTACTTGTAAGTTGTCCTATTAATCCAGGGGCTAGCCACATGTATATTGTTCTTGACATGGTTCGCTTTTTACAGAATTGAACCCTGAGAGCCAGTAACTCTTATGTTCTCCTTCTGCCTCTGCAACTGCTGCCATTTCACTTTGAGTGAGTCACTAACTTTCTTTTCTGCTCCTGCCGCTGAAGAGTCTCACTCCAACAAGTGCTTATGCACCTCTTTAACAGGGAAATCCCAGACTGGTTTGCCCAGGCTGCAGCTAGTTCATCCTCAGTCACTATTCCTTAAGATTTAATAACCAGTATTTGACCCTGGTCTGAGTGACGCGATAGAGGTCTTCTCAGTAAAGGTGGCTATACTCTGAAAAGAGAGGCAGTTGTGATGCACCATTTGCCTTACACATCCATTCATAACATCAGCCAGAATCCAAACCCTTCCCCAAAATCCTCAAAAGATCCTGGCAGCCTAGCCAGTTATTCTCCAGTCTGTATTTGTGCCTGCAGTTATTTTGTTCCAAGGGCAGGACTTTGCACTTGTCATTTTGAATCTCATCTACTTGATTGCGGACCACTTTTCCAGATTATCCAGGTCATTCTGGTTCCTAGCCCTGCCCTCCTCAGTGTCTGCAATTCCATCCAGTGTGGTGACATCCTCAGATTTGCTAAGTGTGCACTCAGTCCCATTGTCTAAATCATTAAGGAAGATTTTAAACAATACTGGATCCATGACAAACCCTCTGAGGAACCCTGATGTGCTTTTCCAACCAGACTTTGAGCCATTGATGTCTACTCATTGAGCATGATAATCCAAGCAGTTGTGTGTCCACCTTAAACTACTTTCATCTAATCAGTGTTTCCATAGCTTGTAAATGAGAACATCATGGGAGATGGTGTCAGAAGCCTTGCTAAAGTCAAGATGCTCTTCACCATCCACTGAGCCTGTTACCTTGTGGACGGAAATCAGGTTGGTTAGGGAACTATACTTATATTCTAATAGTTTGTGGTCCATTCGTCTACATCAAATCTGTAAAAAAACCCAAAAAAAACATGCTGCCTTGAGCTTACTTTATTGCTTCTCACTATTTCAACTTCCCTTTCTGATATAACAAAAATAAAATAAGAAACAATTTATTTTTGTGGAATGCCTACCAGTGGATGAGGGGGAACGCACACAAACTGAGATGAGGAGTACTGGAAGTACATGCACAGGTTCAGATGGCCAAGACCACGTTTTTCATGACTGGCAGCGACTGGTGGGTTGTGTGTGCACCACGTGCATCCTTTGTATAAGGGTATAAAGGGTGGGTCAGCAGTACTTGTCCATCAGTTTCCTCTCACGGACTTTGACAGTGTGACAAAGCTATCTGTTGACCAACCCGCTATTTATTTAGCTCAACCTTAATATTATTTGAAACTTCAATTTCCTATTTGGACTAGTGTGGACTGATCAAGCAACTGCTGGACTGAACTTTACTTGTCAGATCTCCCTGTACAGATCCTTCTTTTATTGAATCTCTCTAATGACAGATTTGAAACCTTCAGGCTTCCTGTGATGGGCAGGTAAGCTACTAAGTCCATAGTTAAGCATACTTTCAAAAATCAAGGCTATTAAAAATGTAGAAGTCCCTTACGAGACAAGAACTCAGCTTGGATTTATTCGAGTAACAACTAACTGCAGGGATAGCCATAACCAGGCACGATGTATAGGACTCCAGCCTCCCATCCTCCTGGATTCTTATGGCATAACTCTCTCTCAAACCATTTTTCATATTATTATTTTCATCCATTAAGCAAAAAAAAAAAAAAGAAGAAAATAAAAAGAAAATTAGGTGTAGTACTGAATCATTTTGGATCTGCCTTGACCGAAGCAGATAAAATGCAAGGTCCTGAGACTTAGGAAAGACATTTCTTCTAAGAGGATCCATTGGGAAAGCTAAGCTGACTATACATCTGAATTCCATCATGAGTAGGTGTTGCCCAAGAACTGGCCTATTATCATTTCAGTACCTAATTTAAATTTCATGGTATAGATTTCTTGTACTGACCTTTTTAGTCCTACCAACAAGTTTAATTATAGATGTATGCAAACAAGGCTGTCTCTGAAGAGAGGAATAAAAAATAGTAGTAATGTCAAATGCTAGTTCTTTTGGTTGAAACAATATTTTGTTGTTGAGTTGAGAGCTTTGTGTGGTAGATAACATGAAGTTCAAACAGGATGACGATAAGGTGAGCAAAGGCAAGTCTTCTCAATCTTCCTGTAGATTCAAGACTTGTTTGCACACCTCTCTAATTTGTTTTCAGGGCTAAAATATAACCAGGTGAGGTCTGTTTCCCCTTTGGAATTTTTGAAGATCTACTAATTTCCTTGTCATGTGTTTGCTGCAGCTTGAAGTCAGAGATCAATGCAAGCAAAACTGCATCAGGACATAACTAACAGATCTTCAGAAACCTGGGATCATTATTGATGGTGCCTGTGAACAAGTAGTAAGTGACAAAATCTGTCCATTTCAGATTTCATGGAAAATACAGGCAATAGAAACAATTGGCCCAATAGGGAAAGGTCTTTTTTTATAATTTTTAAGAAAGTATGTGTAAAGGGAAGAGATTTGAGGTTTTAAAATTTATTTTTAAACAATAGAGAAATGCCTAATCATAGTGTAGATGAAGGCATCAAATAATTGCAACTGACTTTTGACAATATTAACTTTTCAAATATGAACCTTCAATCTTCAGATAGTAATCAGAGTAATCAAAATCTAAAAACAAGTAGAAAGATTGTGCTTTCCTAGATCAAAAAGAGGAGATGAATTGTTCAGGTACTGTTGTAGAGAAACTTGAAACAAATTACCCGTATTAAGATGTCAAACGTGAAATAAATTAGTCAGTAATTTAGGGAGATGATAGTTGTAATACAGGTGTATTAAAGCAGTTCAGGTCATTTGGAAGACTTAGTTTCTTCAGTTTATTTGAAAACTGAAATAAATGTGGTGTTGATCATTGCACTGGCTAAAAGGATAGCTAAGGATAAGTGCAGTGTCACAGGCCAGCTGGGCACTGTGAATTTATCAATTTAGTTGCAGGCTGACTGGGTACTGCAACTATCAGCCACTGGGCTGTTTGGTTTGGGATTGAGGAAGTGATGTTGGGAGTGAAGCAATGACAAGTTTTACTTATGACAGTAAAAATAAATTTTACTTATAACAGCAAAAGATAGTTTGCACATATAGCAGTTAATAAAAAGGTTAAGCTAATAAACAGACAGCATAACAGTAAAAGTTAAAATTTGTCAGTGATAATAAAAACGGACAGACAAATTAATAAAGAGTTCCCCATTGGTTAGCAACTTATCGATCGTCCCTCAGTGTCAGGTACACGTAAGGTTGATTCAGCGAAGTCAGGCATCCCCAATCCACGCTGTCGGAGGGAGATACTGGGGAAAGTCCCTCAGTCAGGATCTGGTCCTCACTCACACTGGGAGTAAGAGATCTGGGGGCCTGGGACAGCAATGACCATTGGGTTCCATCCTTCCTGCTGGTCACTTAACGTGTGTGTTCTTTTGTATCCTGTTTATGCTAATCTTTAGAGCTTTAGAGCCACTCACAATCTTACCCGTTAGCTGTTACCCTATGGGGTTAAAAGATGTTAGAAATTATTATAATAAGTTACTGTCCAAGCTTGGGTTTACCCAATAAGCAAATCACACCACATCTCTTTGGGGTCTGAGATTAGGATGGTTCCACTCAGGCTCAACCCACTAATGTTAATTATACCTTGTGCTTAGGTTTGTTAATGTTACTGATTCTAAGCAAAAATTTATTAAATCAGCTCAATCTGCAATTATTCTTTTTTAGTTCTGCTTTTTAAAAACGTATGTCTGTCTCATGACCAGTGCAAACAGTTATGTATATTCTTCATGGGTTATACTCCAGAAGCATCTGCAAAAAGCAGTTACATAATGTGCCTTATCAGCTACTCAGAAAGCATTTTTGCTATAAGTTGCTCATTAACCCTTTTGGTTCTGGCCATCACAGTGCAGACGTTCAAGGAAGTTAGGGGAAGTTAGAGAGGGTTCGGAATGGCTACCCAGTCTAACTTAGCTCAGCCTGCATGTGGACATTACACACAGACCCAGTATAGTGATTGTAACTCAGTCTAAACCAGTAACTGTACAGAGTTCCACGCACACAGACTGGCCTAAAAATTGTGGAACCCAGTCTAAGGTGGACCTGGATCAGTGTACTATCCGACTTACTCCATCTTGGTTAGACCCTGGGACTGGAATTTCGGTACAGTTAACCTGCACAGACCTAGGGCTGGGAAAGCCCAGCTGCTGGCCCTGACCCCAGATCTGAGCTTTTCACCACCACCCTTCCCCACCCAGCACTGGGCTGATTTTGGCCTCTTAACCCCTCACAGACCAGGCAACCCCACATTGTGCATGCTGCTCTGAGTGCTGCTCCTTATATCAACATCTGTTGCTGCTGGGAGCCAAGCAAATAAATAGCAATAGGGTGAAGGGCAAAGGGGATGAGGGGTGTAGGATCACTGGGGCTAAAAATAGTTCTTGGTCCTCTCCCCAAGGACCGGGCAAGTCCCCCTGATCCTGCCAGACCCTCCCAGACCCCAGCATTGTGACCAATGGTCACAAGTTACTGGAGAGCAGGTTTAGGTTGGACATTAGGAGGCACTACTTCACAGTTAGGGTGGCTAGGACGTGGAACCGGCTTCC
>JAGPOW010000261.1:6432184-6489993 GCA_030014935.1 Caiman crocodilus
TGGCTGGGGTCCTGTGACCCTGGCACTCGTTCCTGCCATTGGCGGGGGGTCAGACTAGATGGCCTGCTCTAGGCCCCTTCTGACCCTAGACACTATGACACTATAACCCTTTGCAGATTGTGTTTGCCTTCCTCCCCTGCCTTGTGGATCCCTCCTGCAGCTCCAGTTCCAGTGACTGTTCCCTTGTATGCCACCTGGCCTCCCCTCGCTTTCCCCCTGTGGACTCTGCCTGCCCGCCCCCCACAACGCCCGCCCATGCCTGCTTGTCCCCCTGTCCCCAGTCCCTCCCTGCTAGCTCTCTCATCTCAACTTATCTTGGACTGGGTGGCCATTTTGAACCCAATTGAACCTCCCCTTAGGCACCCCCCATAAATGTCTGTACTTAGCCTAGTGGTCTTAATTCTGCAACGTATTCTTGCGTACTTCTCAATTTATTTAAATATTATAACATTTAATTCAAAGTGGGGCATTTATGCCAAAGGCATGTTGTTAGAATAGGCCAGATTTGTTAATTTTTTTTTACATGTTTGTGTAACTCAGCATGAAATCCATTATCTTCAGTAGAATTGTTTTCAATTTATATCAAATTTATGTGACAAGAGAATCAAAAGGAATTACGGAAAGTTGCAACAAAAGAATCCTTTTTTAATTGTAGTATGCAGGTATCAAAAATACCTTGAATCTAATTTTTTACATTTTCAGATTTGATTTTAGCACATTTATATGACTGATTCAAGAATTAATTTAATAAAAAACATTGAGAAATACATTATACATGACCAAAATGAATATTTTTAGAAAATATTTTGGTGGCTGCCTACAAACTTGTTAGGAGATTTCAGCAACAAATAGGCAGGGCCCTTTTCTCCCCAGCAGCACCCGGGGTGATGAGGAACAAAGGCCAGAAGCTGCTGGAGAATAGGTTCAGGTTAGAGATTAGGAGGCACTATTTCACTGTCAGGGCAGCTAGGATCTGGAACCAACTTCCTAGAGAAGTGGTCCTTGCTCCTACCTTGGGTAAATTCAAAAAGAGGCTGGATGAACACCTGTCTGAGGTCATGTGATCCCAGCCTGTGCTCCTGCCAGTGACAGGGGATCAGACTAGATGATCTGTTCAGGTCTCTTCTGACCCCTAACTACTATGGAACTATTTAGTACTTTAACTTTTGTAATGAATGAACAGAGTTTACAGGTAGATCCATAGGCCTGTAATTTACTGATATGGGAGTCAACTAAAGGCTGCATTGCATGGCTTTGGTAATAGCAATGCCAATACCATAGCTCAATGTGAGTGTGAGGTAGAAAAGGGTGTTTCCAGATGATGTGTAACAAGGAATTTTTTTCAGAGAAAGTACTGAAGATTCATAGTCTAGGGACACAGATTGGGGAGATCAAGTCTTAATAATCTCCTGTCTTGAAATCAATTTCAGGAGGAGACTCTTTCTGTTGTAGTCGCATGGAGTTATTTGATATGCGTTAGAGCAGGGCTTTTCAACCTTTTTGGATCAGTGTACCCCTGGCTTCCCCCGCATTCAGCGGGGCAGGTGGCACCTGTGCAGCAGCGTGGGATGGTGCGTGACTGTGCTCTGTCCCCACCCGTGAATACACCCCAGGGCCTTCTCAAATACCCCTGCTTGACAACCCCTGCCTTAGAGATACGGCACATGAAGACAAAAAAATGTCCAGTGTTCTTAATGCTATTTTATTATTCAGGAGAGAAAAAAATAGAAATAAAACAGCACAACAATGAATGTAGCGGTAATTTCAATTTCAATCTGCGACGAAGAAGTTTTAACAGTGTTAAAGCAACCATCTTCCCCAAATTTGTAGTGAATTCTATAAAAGGGCATTGTAGATAATAAAATCAGTTTATAGATGGGCTAGCAAGTTGCATTTAAGGGTTGATAACTCATGTTACCGGGTGTTTATAAAGTCCTTGTGCAACTTGAAACTGAATTATGCTTTTAATCGCCATTCACAGTTTGCTTTTATCATGTGTATATCCAAAGTTGTTAAAGTTGCAAAGGACTTTATAAACACCCTGTATATCATGGAAAACGTAAGCAGTTTATTAAGGGGGGAAATATGAATGTTCTTAAATTAATCCTATGAAATAAAAGATGTCATTTGTTAAGTTGCTCCAAAGAGGTTGTTAAGTGAGTTGACCTGAAAAAAACAACTCACAAATATAAAATTGAATCTCCAATCTAGATAAAATCTCATAATTTTTCTGTTCACAAAACTAGCCTGTATCTTCTCCTTATGAAGGCATAGTTTAAACTAGGGGTGAACATTTTTTCCAGGCCTGCCAAAAATTAGCACCCTCTTCCTCCCTTAGTGCCTCTCTGAACACCTTCCTCAGCTTGCTCTGTTTTCTGCTCCCAGCTCTGTGCTCCAAGCACAATCTCCAGCTTTCTTTTTGCTTTCTGCCCTGGGCTCCCTGCCTGATCTACTCTTCTGCCTTTTCCTTCCTGCCCTCTCTGCTGCTGTGCTATCTGGCTCCTCCCCTGATCTGTTGCATACCATGCACACACATGCCACTTGTTGCACTCCTGGTGCAAGTTGCCCACCCCTGGCAGCTTGTATCTTAAACTGCATCAGCACCTCAGCATCCTCTAGTAAAATCATTAAAAGAAAACATTAAATCGAACCTCGGCAGTGCTTTTCACCTTCCTTGTGCCTCTGGTGATAAAGTCTCAGAGACTTCATCACGTTACAGAAAGGGTGCTTGAACTGAAGAGTTGCTGGTGATTATTTGGGCCGTGGTGTCTTTTTCTTCCACTCACTTCTGAGTGGTCTTGGTTATAGCAAAAGGTTGTTGTGAGTGTTTGTAGGTTGAGGGAGGGAGAGTTGCTCATTCAGCTTGTTTTTGTATCTCACCCTTTGTTTCGTGGAAGGAAGACCACACACCTTTCAACATTTGACTAACATTAGTTGTTGCCCTCCTTTAATTGGGTTGGTGCCTTCAGAGGTTAGTTTTAATAACAATTTTGGCTAATGGGGATGTAGCTTGCTTCTTGCATGTGCAGATACTTCTAATGATGTGAGTTCTCGGGGCAGGTTTCAAGATGCATCTTTCAAGTTTTGTTTGTTTTCAGCCCACTTTCTGACATACCCATTTAGTCTCACCAGGGTTAAATAGAAATGAATATACTGTTTCACCTAAGTGCAAAAAAATTACTTCGATATAAAACTCTTTCAGATCTCAAATTAGTCCCTTTACACTTACTTATTACTTTAAAAAGAATCTTTAGTTTAAAACAGATATTATAGAACTCATTGCTTCTATTGCTCTCTAACCTTTGTAGAGGGACATTTTTCGTAATTTGGTAAGAAAGTGTTTAAGTAGTGCTTAAGTAGGCCTCTTGAAATACTAAATGACTTTGCTATGTTGTACACAACTTATCTCACTTTCCACTGGAAAAGGGTGTCAGGAACATACCACATCATGATTTATGTTAAGGTGAACGCTATTTACAATTATGCATCTCAAATGAGATTTGACTTCACGGGGATTTAAGCCATGCCCAAGGTTTATACATATTAGAGGAAACAGTGACTGACACCTTTTGAGGAACAATTTTGCAAGCACCACTGTTTTTCTTAAAACATGAAGGTGTTGGAGTGTATTAAAAATTACTTTAAATACAGAAATCTTTAAGGACGTTTTGAGTAGGTTTAAACAAGTTATATTTATACCAAATGGGGATTTACATTGCAGGGGCACTCCTGTTTGACTGTAGACCAGATGGTTTTTACATGTTATAATCTACCATTTTTAATAATTTATATCTTGCAGTTAAAAATTGGTATTAATATTTTATGCAAAGGAGACATCCAGACAACCAATGCATATAGGCATTTTTCTAAGCCATAGAACAAAAATAAATAGCACACACAATTAAAGCAAGAGAAGTAATTAATTAACTTGCCTCTTGGAGAGGTGATACTTGGGTGTTTTTAAGGGAAGAATGTTGTTTCCTGTGACACTTGAGTCTTGCCCTTAGATGAGAGCAAGCAAAAACTTCCTGGAATTTCTTTGGATATAACTTCACTTTTAATAAAATTAGCAACTGAAAGTAGAGGCATGGCATTATATTCTCTAAACATCATGGATATATAAATAATGGAACGTATCTGTTAACATTCAAGAAATGTTCTATAGGCAAGTAATAATTAATGTTACAAGAATAAATTAAGATGATTATATTAAAAACTACTTCTGTACCCCTATTTAGTCATCCCTCCTACCTTGGAATGCAAAATTATTTATTTTATAAGTCAGTTTTTTCATGGGGATATGTATAAATCTATACATGGAGCATGCTTTTAACAGTAGCCGCAATAACCCAGGTGCCACAATGCTCAATTGATGTCGTTTTCCTAACCTAGTGTGAAGAAGGCCTTATAGGAAAAAGGCATGATGCTGGATGTCAAGCAAGAAAGATGAACGCTTGATGTTATTGAAATTAGTGGGAGCTTTGCTATTATTTGGAAGCTATGAAAAGTGTTCTGTCTCCTTAAGTGGGGTTTTTTTTATTGCATGTGAGACTTATGGTCAATATTTTTTTGAAATCTTTCATACATTTCTACCTCTAAAGAGATGTGGCTATCTAAATGGAAACAATTGTGACATTTCATGCCTTGGATTAATTTTTTACCCTATCAGGTTCTTGCATGTTGATATCAAGTGGGACTTTTAAACACCTGTCCTTCACTAGTATTGCTTTCCAATCTTTTCCTACTTTCTTATATCTCTTAGTGTTTCATATTATGGTTTTGGTTCATTATATTTTAAAATATGAACATAATTATTCATTTTGACAGGTAATGCATTAAAGAATGTAAGCATTATGCTACTTTTTCAGGCAGTCACGTTGCCTTTCTGTTTGGAGGTCATCAGGTATCATCACCAAATGCAAGGGCAGATGTATTTTTGATACCTACAAAACCAATTTAAACTGGTTTTGTAAGTATCAAGTAAACATATAGATATAGTACAAATGAATTAGAAATATTGAAGTATGAGAAACTATGATTATTTTGAAATTACATTTTGCATGCTTAACATATATGTAATCTGAATGAGAACTTGACAAGCAGGGTAAATCATATATTCATAGTTTTCATTCAAGCATAAGGAGAAGAAGGGCTGAGGTGTGACTATTCAGTGTGACTAAGTTGTAGAAAGTAGTAGCAATCTGAATTGAGATCCATCTGATTTGTTTAATTTACCAGGCTACTTTGTAAATTGACATAATTCTCTTCCAAGCTTCTCACCTCTTAGTAATGAATGGAATCATCAGTTTTTTCAGGTACACGCTTAGAGACATTCACTTTCTCCTGGGAGAGCAGCAACTCTCCCAGGAGAAACTATGGGTGTACCAATAGTCAGGATTTTTCTCCTAGAGCAAAAATAGCCTCTGTGGCAGGAAAATAACCTGGGAACAGCCAGTAGCAAGTCACTCCCAGGAGAGTTTCTCCTGAGAGCGTGAATGTCTGTACACATTCTCTTTTGAGATAAGCCCCAGCACAGTGCTGCATCATCCAAGGGTGCTTTTCTCTCGGCCCCACTCTCTGCCCACCATGTGTGTTGCTGGGGCTGGACTCTACTGCTCCAGCTGAGCTGGGAACAGAAACCCCAGCATTACAGTTCCTGCATGGCACTGCAGGAAGACACAGATTGACCCCAGAAATTTAGGTCAGCCAGTCAGGGCTGCTCTGTGTATTGCTGCCACCTGTCTCCATGCAAACTGAGGGAGTCTGCAAACTACATGGAGATCTGTGCAGGGCCCCACGGCTGTGCAGCATCAGCACTTCAAGCTGTCTGCTGCTCAAGGGCTCCCACTGATTTCAATAACATCTGTTCAGGATCTCTGGGTAAGTTTTTCTGCCAGGAAAACAAACCCAGGAGAATTCTCATAGATCGTTTGAATGTGTAGATGCAGCCTTTGTCTATAAACTGCTTAACTTTGCCTTGTACTTCACGTATTGTAATTGGTGTAAAGCAGCAGTGGAGAAAAAATCCTGGAAATCTTTTTTTTCTAGAAAAATGTAAATAAAATCTAAATTATATAAAGAAGGCTACATGGTTTTAGATCTCACATTTAAAGTAACAAAGTACTGTGTCACGAGTAAATTATTAATGGCATTATGAATATCAGTGATGCGAGACTTGCAGGCATGCCTTTGACAGGCTTTATTTATATAAATAAAGCTGTGCATAAGATAACTAATGTTATTCTGTGATGATCTTGTCCTGTCTACATTTTTGATATAAGTTCAGAAATTTTTAAAATTTCTTTTTGTAGTCTTTTTACCTAGAAGTTTCCAATATTTCTGAATTAATCCTTAAATTTCTATACTGAATTGTTTTGCCTCGTCTACTGACTATGCACAGAAATGTTGACATCCGTTACAGGTTCTTGGCTTTCAATCATGTCGTAACGCATCTTTCAGCCTTGGAGAGCAGATTTATTGATATCACCATAACAACTTTCTTGAAGGAGGAAAAAGGGTCCTTACTACATGAAAGTACCGTGTAAGAACCTGAAAGGACTTTCATTAACTTCTCTGTGCTATGTAACTGCATTACTACACAATGAAAAGGGAAGGGGAGAGCCCCCTTTTTTCAGGGTAAACGTTGATTAAATTGAAGTAAAAGTGCATGAGTGTGTTTCTGTATAAGGAATAGGGTATTTTGAAATACTGTCCTATATACCTGGCAAAGACTTTGGTTGAACCCTTGGCTGCATTGAAGTCAAAGGCAAAGCCTCCATTGGCTTTCAGGAACCAGGATTTCACCTTTTGTTTTCTTCAAGATTGACTATGTACAATTCACACTGAGAATCCTGCAACCAAATGCAAAGGAAAAGGTTGGGAGATTTAGCAGGGAAACCTATTTTTTTCTGAATTAGTGGCCCCATTACTATTCAGTACTTCCTACCTGTCTAGCATTTAACCCAGAGGGTGGCTGAATGAATCCTGAAAACATGCTAGCAGATCTTAACATTTGCCTAATCTAACTCCTGTATTCCCAAAGTACCTGCTTTAACAATTAATGTGACTTTTTCTTTGCTATGGTTTATATAAATAGGCTCGTTCCATCTTCTCGTTTCTGTTCAGCTTGTTTCTATTTTCTGGTTTCTTAGAACGTGCATCACTACTGCTAGTAGCAGAGCAGTACCCCGTGAAACTAGAGGTGTGGTGTGGGTTTCTGAAGATCATTTGGGGTCCTTAGCCCAGTTGGAGCATTGACCCTCTTGTTGACTTGGGTCATCTCAAACTCTGCCTAAAATCCCCTGTCTTTTAAGTATGCGAGTACTTACCTTACAAGGGAGCTGTGAAAATGTAAATGGAAAACAATTCAACCAATTCAAGACCAAAGTATTCCATGTTTGCTGAAAGAAAAATAAGTAACTTGATTTACTCATCCCACAGAGAATTCTTAATAAGGCCTCTTTTAGGATTTTGTTGTAGATTTATGCTCAAATAGTGTTACCTTTGCACACTTAATGAAAAAAGCATTGTATTTTCCACAGTGTCGTTGTCTGCGATAGGCTTTAGGACAGGGCTAATCAAGCCTCCGGGGCTGAGTGTATATTTAGACACCATAATTTCATTCATGCTTTTACAAAATGATTTCTGTCCATCAGCTTGTCTCCGTAGCATCACAGATGGATGGATTCGAAGTTAAATGATCGCCAGGAGGCTCCAGTGCTAGGTAAGGCAATCTAGAGACACCAAGCAGGAGGCTTCTGTCTAGATCAATTCTGTCTTTCAGAAGCTACATGTCAACTCCTTCACTTCAGTGCTTTGTGAATAGATACGATGGAAGAAGGTGGCTGCTGGTTGCCCGGGGCTTCAAAGTAAAAACAAGGTCAGCTTTAACCAAAATAATCACAATTGCTAAAATGGCAATTGTGAAAGGAATCGTGGCAGTCTCAGTTACCAGAAGATGTCAGTGGGAAAGTAGTATGTGACTTGGGAATAAGAGCAAAGATGAAGATAAAAAGATGAATCTGTGTGTTCGTGGAGGAGGTTGATATAATACCAGAGAGGGTTAATGTATAGTTAATTTTGTTCATTCTGCCCTCAGTCGAATGACTCAGAGACGAGATAAAGAAATCAGGCTTTCGTTATGAAGTGATCTATCTCTTAGCACTTCTAATAAAAAGCAAAATATCCAATAAAGGCCTAGAGGTGTTTTATTGCAAAACCAGAGCTCCTGCCAATGCAGACCTATTGCAAATTGATTCTGCCACTTGGGTGCAGATTGTGATAACTTTTTTATTTTTTATTTTTTTGAATACTGAATGTTTGCTCACTGCTTGAAGCATGAACTCTCTCTCCAGGCCAACTAAGAGAGATTCATTCTTATTTCACCTTGCTCTTTTAATTTAGCCTTGTCCCCTGACAGCAGTATTTTATTTACAATAAAAATTAAGGACGGCATTCTCACAACTCTTCCAACGCTAGTGGCCAATTTTCCCACAGATAGAATAGGCTTAGACAGCAAAAGATATGATGAAGGAAATTTCCCAACTCTGGGAGATGCCTGGGCTAAGCAAATCAGATATTAAATATCACAACCGACTACTTCCTAAGATTTGGAATGCTGCTTGAAAACCTCTTCGGCATTTTCAGTGTCTTCATAAACGTTAGAAACTTAGTTTGCAGTGTAAGCTTTTTCCTCATCAAACACAAGAGCCTGGTCTGGGCTAGTGTTTGGAAGGCACAAACTAATCCAAGTAAACAGCCTCGTGTTGGCAAGGCAGCAGGCCTTTACTTCTGCTTTAAATGTTTGGGGTGTGTTCAAGGCACTTCTCTATACTAACATGCCATAGTTAACCACTTCCAAATCCTAGTCTAGCCAAGGCTAGAGTTAAAGATTATTGCCCAGAGCACAGGACACTTGGAGTCTCTTGCAGCACATCCACAAGCTCTCATTCACAAGACTGCTGCAGTGATTTATGAGCTACTAAACTAGGCATCTTGCAAATGCACCTCAGAGCTGTCATGTATGGATCATATTAATTGCCACAACAGTGACTAGAGCCAAACTGAAAGGCATGTGCCATTGCTGCTGTTTATCCAGAAAGAAACTGGATGCTTAATGGATGATGTTTCTTATGCCCAGCCAGAGTTTGCTTTGAACAAGAAATAGTTATTGGGAAATGGACAGGTGCCAAGCCACTGGGAATGTCTGGCAGGATGGTAAAGCAGAAGTGAAGTGCCATGAGATGCTAAAGGGGGAGAGGGAGTGAAATCTTCGTTCATAATAGTGCATGCAGCTGTTGACAGTGCTGAGCATTTCCCTTACCTGGGTTAGACACCTTTCCCCCAAAATAAACATAGACAGTGACGTTCAACCAGGGACAAAATCTGCCACTGCGGGCTTTGGATGTCTCCAAAATCATGTCTTTCCTGATCATGACAGCAGGACCCAAACCAGACTACTTGTCTACCAGACTTTTGTCACCCCTGCCTTTTTTATGGGCACAAAACTTAGATGACAACAGAAACACCTGAAAGCTTTGTCATCATTGTTGGTGATCTCTCATGGTCAAAGATGATCACTCCCATGGATGTGGACAGCGCGTGTCATAAGGATCCCTGAAGCTGGAGGTGAGCAAAAGAAGAGATTCAAGGACACCTTGAAGGTCAGTCGGAAGAAATTTGATGTTAACATCAATATTTGGGAAACTCAAGCATTGAATTTTCCCTAATGATACCATGATGTATGACAAGCTTTGATCATTTTGAGCAAACTAGTCTCACTGTAAAGACGGGCTGACAACAGCGACAGAGGGAAAAGAGCTGTGACCCAACGTTACCAGGATCTACTCTTTCCTCCCAACCTGTTTTCCATGTCTCCAGTCGAATGTAAGGATGTTGGATTGGCCTCCCTAGGCATCTATGGAATCACTGATGACTTCCCTTCGTTACTTGAGGACTGTCTTGGTCATATTAAGGGACTACTGATGATAATAGCATACACATAAGGTGCCATTAATCTGATGGAGGATGTTGGAGAAACTGTCTAATCTGCAAGTGATGACTGTGACACCTTGGCAGAAAGGTCATCTTTAATCCATAGCAGCAGCAAATATCAGGCAGTAACTTATTTTGTCAGGCTACTTCCATACTTGCAAAAAAAGAAATGGACCAGTTTGAATGAGAACCTCACTCTGCAGTTTTGAAGACAAAAAGTATGCACTGTTTGTTGCAGAAAAAATGGTAATGAATCGTTGTAGAGGAGTCTTTTAATTTACTCCCAAACTCCCCCAAATTGCCCTAATTTAATAAAATGGCTTAGTTAAGCGCATTCACTTCTGAAGCTTCATAATTCATAGAAATATAGGATCTAAATGAATTGGATTTTGTCCTGATGAAATGCAAACAAATGCCCTTATGCAAGTTAGAGCTTTAAAAAATGTAAAGCAGAAGGAAAGCACGATGATTGCAGAAAAATGCACTGATGATAAATACTCACAAAGAACTAAATTTGTATACAAGATGCGCCACTGATAACTAACAGAAGGTACCCAGTTAGTGTTAATTTACATACGGCAACAGATAGCTGGCAGCAAGCCAGCAGCCGAGAAGAGTCACATCGTGCCTTCAGTTTGACTGCCAATTTAAAGAAGAAAGTCCCCAATTAGATTTATAGAAGTATTATTCATAATGTTTACATTTGAACTTATTTTAGCCTATGAAGATGTACGTTCTCATTGTGCATTTTCCAAGTTTTACATTTTTAATACATTGAAATTAATAGCTACTGGAAGAATAAAAAGAAGAACATTTACAAGGTTCTATAGATTATATTTTAGACAGGAGAGTAAGATGAGCAATCCTGATATTATTTATTGATGTGCAAAAAGAAGAAAATAATTTACCTTTTGTAGAACACCTGTTACTCCAAAATATCCAGTGGTGATCTACGTTTTTCAGGGTGCCCAAATTAAACATTTTGTTAAAGAAGTCAGTGTTGAGAGGGTGTTTCCTTACAGTCCAGCCACATGCCAGGACACTTGTTCTGCAAGAATTCTGCACCTAGAAAGGAAAAAGCCCATGCAAGTGCAAATGCTACACAGTAATCTGTCTAATCCAGTGGTTTTCAACCTTTTTCATTTATGGAGCCTTAAAAAATTCCAAATGGAGGTGTGGACCCCTTTGGAAATTCTTAATGAAGGTGCAGACACCTTTGAATTGTAACTGTGGGTATTCACATACTTTTGATTGATCATAGTCAATTTTTATGGCCCCCTTAGACGTAGTCTTTGGACCCCTAGGGGTCTGTGGACCACAAGTTTGAAAACCATTGGGCTCAGTTCCCCCACCCAAAATGACCCTTCATCACTTGATACCATCCTAGCTAGTTTGCACTGCCTATACAAGCTGACTTTCCTGGTCCTTAGAGTTTCCTGATTTTCTTATTTGGGCATAACAGAGAAAGAAGGGGAAAACAAAAGAGGAGAGCTTTCATGTTCCTCTAATAACCTACATCTTTCATACCTATTATAAACCAAATCCTTGGTTTTTTGGTTATACTTCACTAAGTCAATAAGAACCATCCCATGGTGGCAGGGGGGTGGGGGGACGATCACTAGGCAAACAAAGGGGAAAGATTGTTAGAAAGTTAACAGGAAAATGGTTTTCAACATCTTATCTTTAAAATTATTTTTACCAGTTCCTTTTTCTTCCAAATTTCCCAACAAGATCCTGTTTCGGGATGAGATGTGACATTTCAGAGGCACTGATTTTCTTTTGGGAGAAGTTAATGAGGATGGCTGAAAACTGGTCTTTCTGATGTGAATCTAACTGTAAAAATGTATCAGGCTTTACCCATGGCAGTGGGGTAAATTAATTCTGGTTACTTTATCAAATTCTACTCTTACAATGCTTACTGAAAATATAGGGCATGGTGTGCTGTTTGTATTTGCCATCTTTGGTAGAAAAGCGAATCTATGCTTGTACTGGTTTATGTGTAATGTCTGTACTTGGCCTTAATCTCTTGGAAGAAACTTTATCAGGAGCTGGCATCCTATGGATTTGGTGCCAGATCTGGCCCACAAAGCAACTGGATCTTGCCCGTGGAAGCTGAACATCCGCAAATTCAGGAGTAGGGGACATCCGCACCAGAGTAGGTAGGCTGGTAGGTAGATTTGTGCTCTGGAGGGGTTGGGGAGCAGAACTGGTCATAGGACTGTGGTGGCAGGTAGCAGCAACTGGGTCAGAAGTGGGCTTTTGCTGCAAGCTCAGTTAAAAGGGACCACCCTCCAAAGGGATGCTTCATTTCAGTTATGCACAAGTTATTTAGAAGTGTAGGCATTAGTTTTTAATATGTCTTTCAAAAAAAAAGGCCCACGTTGGATGTGTAGAGAGAGTTTTATCTCTTCTTTCTTTGCAAGCATTGTCCATACCCTCTATGTTAATTTGGTGCTCACTGGTTTTCCTAGCCAGTCAATGAATAGATGCATTTAATTTTTAGAAATGTCATATTGCTGTAAAATTACTTTGTGGCAATTCTTTTTTTCACCGAAATAGAGTGGAGATAAATACTTAATTGTACAAAACTTCTTGCAGATGAATGAGATTTGTTATGGTCGCATAGTGACCATTTATTTTGCAATAGATGGGATCTCAGTTGCTGTCACTGAGCCTGCTTCCTTTCATTGCAAAGTCATTTCAGAATATCTGGGGAAAGAACTGGTTTTTTTCCCCACCAGGTCTTGTAAATGAGCGTCAGGTGAGATGACATCCCATCAATATCTTAAGCCATTCTGATGATATACTGCGGGGTGAATTTGCAAATTCTGGATTCTTCCTTAGGCAAGACTCTTCCTAATTCGAGGAAGAATTGTTACCTTCGTAACCCCTGGAATTCGGTACAAGTGCATGTTGCAAAAAATCAGGTTGCTCTTGGGCTGTGTTCAGCTTTTGACAAGTTCTGTATATAGCTCCCTAACAAACTTTGCTTTGCTTAAGATTGAGACTCTTAAGAAATATCTATGCATTAGCACTATTCCTGTTGGGAATTATATGAACATTTACTAGTAATTTTTTTTTTAGCTAAAGGAAGTGAATTATGTTGTTTCATTTAACTCCCTCCTTGGTATTCATAATTCCCCCCCCCCCCCTTAAATAACAGACCTTTTCTCTTTAAATGAAGAGATTTGAATTTCATGCAGAAAAACCTGTTAGAATTCAGGACGGTCTCGATTCTTTTTCAAGGAAGCAGGTGATTTGAATTGATGAGCTACCAGGAGCTTTCAGAACTTGTAGTGCATTCTTAGGGCCTTGATGCATGGTAATTTTGGGTGGCTCCTGGATCTCTTAACCCCTAGTTTGTCTGGACATTAATACCCGAAACTGGTTTTAAGGGCTAGTTATGCAGCTCAAAGAGATGCCACTCCAGGGCAGGTTTACCTCTGGTCTGTGCTACCCAGTTGTGTTACACTAAGGTGCAACCACCTTAGGCTATATCTTAGTGTGCACCCCTCCCCCCTCGCCAACTTCCCTCTCCCACTGGTCCAAATCTGGGTCACTGCCCTCCCACTCCCCACCCCAGATCACCGCTTGCTGCCCCCTGACTGCTTGTGGCTGCCTGTGCTGCTGTCCCAGGGGAGCTGGCAGGGAAGGGTTAACCTGCCTGCCCAGCCCCGCTTGCAAGGGGGGATCCCCAGGGGCTGGAGAGCTGGGGGTCTTCCCAGAGACTGGGGGAAGCAGGGAATGGGCAAGATTCTTGCCTTGCAGTTCTCCAGGTTTCTGCTGGCCTGAACATATCCAACTTGGACTGCTTCTAACTTGAGCTAGCACTAACATCCATCAACATTTATTGATGTGGCTCAAAGCATAAGGTGTAACAAGGCCCTTAGTGAGTCATTTTTTGTCTTGGTCTTTCCTTCCCTTTCTCTCTCAGAACCTCAGTTTGGTTTGTATGCAGCCGTTGTTCTCCAGTACTAGAAGCAATAGCATCTCAAGAAATTTAGCAATAAGAATGCCCACTTTACTTAAGGTAATTTTCTTGCAGTCCATCCTGCAAAGAAAGGGTCAGCAGTATCAGGAACAACCTTTTTTTGTTTTGTATGAGCTGTGTAAATTGATAAAAGGAAAGAGCAGGCAATGCTCATGACCTGTTCATCAATTTTTCCATTTTTGAACCATCAGAGAGACAGAGCATGTGTAGTAAATGCTCCAGATGTACTGAATTTTGCCATGGATTTGATTTCTCTTCCCCACTCTGTCCTATCACTTCCATACATAGATGTTATGTAACAGAACTGATACAGATTAGTTAAGTCTAAAGCAGAATGAAGATTTAGGTGAAAGGAAATCAGGAGTTCGGAAGATTGAACATCTGCAAGTCATCCTAGGCTGTACCTTACACAACAGAAGATCATTTTTTGTTGTCTTTGGGCTCCTTTTAAATTTAACAAATTACATATACTTCCAGTGGATGCATATTTTGATCTTGCTCTATTATCAGCAGTTTTTGGAAGTAAATTATAACCAGATTTAATTTGGTTTTGAACCCATCACTAATACCTTTTGACAAATAGCAGTGTTCTTGAGTACATGCCTAAGGAACTGAGATTTGAATTCTTCCCAGATTGCATTCCTACAGTTGGTTTTATTATGACATGCAGGATTATAAACTGATATAGTGAAATATTGTGAAACGTGGACCACAACTAGCATCCGTAGGATGAATCATGTTTTCCAAGTGTAACTTTTCTGAACTCATTTAATGTAATTTGGAAAGATATTTTGGAATTTGGCAACTAAATTCTAAGTTAGTTTTAGTAGATTATTATTCCTTGAACTCCTACCTTCTCCTCTTCTACCTTCTCTCTTTCTTCATTCCATTTTTGTTTCTGTATTACTTCTTATTTGTGATTTAGATGTCTGTATTATGATTTTTGTGTTGTAACTAATAATTGATTATAAAAACGGGGGAGGGAGACAGCACATCTCAGAGGGAAGGAATAACTTTACATAATTCTGCTGTTAGGTTCTCATTTTGTTTAATGCTTTTACTTAAGAGTTTTTAAATAGGTGGTAGAGCTTTGTTCTCCTGGGTTTGTTTTCCTGGTATAAAAATGTATCTGGAGATGCCTAAACAGACATTCAAATGCAGAGCTCCTGAAAAGCAGAGCGCTCACGGTGCTGATACTGTGCATGTAGGGAGCTCTGTGCCAAATCTAAGTATGGAACAGTAGAGTCCAGACTGACTGACACACTAATACATAGTTTCTCTGGGGCTGTGTGTGGAAGCAGAGCACTCTGGGATGCCGGAAGACTGTACTCTGGCTTCTCTCAAAAGGGAAAGTATACCAATATTTGCTTTCTTAGGAGAAACTCTGCTGAGAACGATTTAACCCGAGTTGCTCCCAACTCTGAGAGTGGTCATTTTTGCTCTGGCAGTGACTCTCCCAGGAGAAAGTGAAAGTCTGTACTTGGCTTAAGAAAGGTTTGGTTACTTTTGCCTTTAAAAGGAACCTCTCTCTGATGAGTTCTTGAAGTCAGTCTTGATGGATATTTCCTGTTGAGAATGAAATATTAATATTTTGTTTTTATTGGAGATAAAAACATATCTTGGTATAGGCCTTATTTTGGCAGATGTAGTAGATATTATACTCGTTCATTTTGGAAAGTGGGAAGATGGAACATTTGTTTGGAAAAGGGCTCCTTTAATTGTAAGCTAGGCAGATTTGCTGTGGAGTTGCTGAGAGGTGATAAACGGAGTCAGAACAGCATTTTTAAAAGGGATTTTTCAGTATCCTCCTCTTTCATGGAGACTCATTTAGCAATCAGAGTGGGCAGGGTAAAGCAGAGATGACTACAAGTCAGCCATCAATTAGCAGAGTTTTGATGTATAATTTAAACACCGCTTAATATTTCGAGTTGGTTGCAAACAACGCTGTGCTGTGCCGTTTGTCCATTGGATTTGAGATACAGAGTGGAACCATTATTACCAAAGTGTAGATTTTCTTCTTTGGTTTTAGTACATTTCCATAACAATTTTGCAAGACTGCTATATATGGTAGAGTGGAATTTATTATGTGAGTATCCATCCTTACCATTTTAATTGGTGGGTGTATGTGCAGGCTTATATACTTGTCAAGCTTTATCTACCATTGTTGATAAGTGAATTAAATTAGATCTTTTATTCTTAAATTTATGAGACCATAAAGGCTTTCCCAGCCATCAAGGAGAAAACTCACAAATTTAGTAATGGGCTGTGGAAAGCAAATGGAGCTTGAATTCAGTTCATTTCATTTTGACAACTGTTACTGATATGAAGTGTAATTAAAACAACCTGTCTCTTGTAAGGCTGTCAGTTATTTGGTATAGTCTTCCATCGTTTAATTTACAAGGATGAAATAATTGACCTTGTATGCTTAGAGGACTTGCCTGGGAGTTACTGGCTGCAGTTTTGTTTTATTTAAATAGCAGCGTAATGCAGTTGAGAATAAATGTAATTTTTTCTTAAATCAATAAAATAGAGTACTGGTTGGTTTCCAATGTTTTCATAGAGACTCGTGTTATCATCAAAGTCCCACGACTGCACAAGAATAAAGTGGGAAACATTGCAACAGTCAGTAACAATAAATGTAATGGCAAATGAAGCAGAAAATGCATAGTAATTTGAAAACAATGGTGTTCAAGTTCTTTCAGTACTTCTTCAGGAACTTGCTAGCATTGTGCTACAACTGAGCCTATAGATGATAGTCAGTAGTATGATTTTTCAATGTAATTAATTGAGTATAATTGGTTCATGGAGTAGGATTTGATGACTACCAAAGTCAAGTAACTGGACTCATGGCACCTACAGAATACAAATGGATGTATCCTTTGAAAGTGCCATTGGGTAGTCGTAAAGATTTTGAACTCACAGTAGTAGTATCAAGGAATTACCCAGGATATTAGACTGAATTGCTGAATAAACTTATTCTGCCAAAATAAGGTATATAGAAAGGTATGTTCCTTACCCCAAAGGGAATCAGATTCCTGGTGCTTTAACAGAACTTACTCATCTCCACAAGGTACAGTTAGGGAGACAAGATGGCATGAAATCTGTGATTAAGTTGGGAAGGGAAAGGTGTGAGGAAGGAAGGTGAGAAAACATAAATGCCATTTTCTGCAGAGGATCGTTTATATTCCCTTCTTTTCACATGTTTGAGTTGCTTCCCACCGTGCTTTGTTTGTGTTTTAAAGTCCCATCAGGTCCCTGCACACGGTCAGCTTGTAGATGTGGACTTTTCCCAAAACACTGAACTCTTTGGATGAAAACAGAGTTGAAAATATGAAAATGGCACAAAGAACTACTAAGTAAAAGAAAGCTTTGGTTCCAGAGGGAGATGTCTTAAAATCAGAATGTTTGGTAATTAATGTGTGAAAAGTAAGTACTTTAGGACCATTAATTCCATAGCCAAGGTGGATTAACCCTCTAGCATTTGATTAATTGACAGGTCAAACCTACTCTGGCTGTAATGTGTACTTTGGTGCCTTTTAAAGTATTTACCTTTGCTATAGGAATTCTGGCTACCAAATGTTTTCCTTATGTTTCAGGGAGAAAGTAGACTACGCTGGGTCTTTTCTAGCATAGGTTACTTTTCAGTCCATGTAGACGAAGCCATACTGGGTATTTAAACAGAGTATGAGGGAAAGCAAAAGTCTGCCCAGTCTCCACCCATTCCTGCTCATTTCTACCTAATGGCCTACCAGTGTCTGCCTTTCCCATTGTGCAATGTCTAACGGACTTCCTACACTCCTTTAATCTCCTGCACAGTTGTGTAGTCCTGCTCACTACTGGTCCCATAGTGTTTGCACAGTGCCTAGCACAAAGATTCTGGCTGCTGCTTTAATATAAATGATCAAGTGAGTACAATCAGCTGGATAAATCCCATGACATTCAAAGACTGGTTGCCTGGGGAAGCCTTTTGCTAAAGCTGTCCTGTCTACTTACAAGCCTAAAATTCAGTATTGAATATCATTTCCATATCTACAGATGCTTTCATGTTAAGTGAAAATAAGATTGAAAAAGTAATTAGAAAAGCTTGTCTTTTGGTTTGCTTAATTAAAAAGTGACCAGCATTCTTATGGCAGGCAAAGGTGCTGAGAATTTTTCTTGCTATAAAAAGAAGATCCTTCTATTTTTGTTTCGTCTTTGAAAATGGCCCACCTACCATATCTATTCTTCCCCAGTTGGAAGTTAGAGATCGAGTTGCAAGTCTGAGCTGTTCAAAATTGGCGTCTGTGCAGTGGGAGCCTTAAGGGTGCAGGCAGCAAGCACTACTTGTACGGCAAGTCAGCTGAGATAATGCTCTCATTACGTCAATATGTCCTATTTGTAGTATTTAATTAGCTGACATGTAAAAGCAGATTACTTTTGACAATGGAGAAAGAAGATATAAAAGATGCTTTCATTTTTTTTTCATCTAATTGACCTCATTTGAGCATGCAAGTTGAAATGATTATCCAGAGTTGTATGATCTTCCTTTACTTTTTCAAGTTGGAGAGGTGCAAACTAAGTATTGTACTAGTGAAGCATCAAAGCAATATTAGCAAATTTCCCGTAATTGCCAGGTAAATATATTATTTGTTTCTTTTTTAGTAGTTAGCCTATTAATTATCCAACACAATAATGAGCGTTGGAGAGCTGTTTGTTTCAGAGTTCTGATGTGAGAAGTATATGGAGCCTTTCATCTCCAAAGCAAGAAAGCCATTTGATAGCTGCTTAATGGCCAATGAATTCATTTGTGGTCACAGTTCCCAGTACATGTGGATATGTCTCTCACATGGCTATTATCTTTTGCATGTTTCAAATGAAAACAGTAAGGATGGTAGCCCCTTCTGAGGGCATGAAGCCTGTCAAGTCTCAAGGAGATAAGTGCAAGGGTTTCTGGGAAATTGCACCTCAAAGTCTTGAAAGCAAAACTCATGTCACTTAAGTGTGAAGGCGCAGCAGGGAGAAAACAGCAGGCATACGAAACCCTGCTGAGGCCCTGGAGCCTGCTAGAGTTCAAGGAGATAGATAGTTGCAGGGCTTTCTGGGAAACTGCATCTCAAGCTGCTGACAAGCAAAACTCATGATGTGTGTGTTAAGGCATGCCCTCATTGGTGCTGGGGCCTCTATATGACATGGTAGTGTGCCCCATTGAGGCCTCCTCCTCCCCTACAGCCGCAGGCTGGTCTGCCACTTTAAACAACAACAGGTAATACTTAGTAAGTAGCACTAGCAGCATCTCAGGCAGCCAAATTGTCGTAGAGCCTTTCATTCCTTTCCTGCAGCAGCTTCTTCTCCAGCAGCTGCCAGAGAGCTGTCCTAGCTAGCCCCAACCCTGGGGCATAGATGCGCCCACTGCTCAGGGCCCTGTGTCCTTTTGGTCAGCTGACCGGGGACAGATGCTAGGGGTGTTGGTCTAGGGGCATGGCACTGGCAGCCAAGGTCCTTTGGGTCAATCTAATTTGGTATCTTTTAGCAGCCCAACTGAAGTTAAATATATCTTAGCAAGCTTCCGGGTTGAAAAACCCTTTGTCAGGTTGAGGAAGCACCTGCAGTTGGTGTGTCCGCTGTTCCTGGATGGAAGGAATAGCAAAGAAGCCAGAGGCTGCCTTGCAATGCAGGCAAGAAAGCCAGTCAGTGAAAATGGAAATGGAGGCATTGAGGTGAGGGACAGGCTGGGGTGGTGGGGAAAGGGGGATGTAGCAACGCAGGTAAAAGTGGAGTCGGATGTCTGGCAGGTTGTAGGGTGTCAGAATTCCAATGTCTATATTGAGTCCACGAATTTCTGTACCTAGGAGGTTGATGAAGTGCAGTTCATAGGCTCATCTGTGAAAAGTGGTTTGTAAATTCAAACAAGCACTGTGAACCTCGCTAACCTCATGACCAACTTTCTACAGTCCAAAATGCACTGAATGGATCCAGGCCATGCTATGACAGACATGTTAAATGTGACAACCTCCAGTATGGAGATAGCTTCACAATACAATACATCTCTCCATCAGCGCACTTGGTGCCCTGATGGAAAATACATGGAGACACCAAGCAACAATTGCACACCAGAATGGAGCAGACGCCAAAAATCTATCAAAGGCAAGAACAGAAGACCACCTGACTCCAATCTCTCAGGCCTGGTCCTTAAAGGGAATTACAAACTACTTTTCACAGATGAGCCTAGGGACTGGTTATGGTGCCTCCTACCTGCCTTTCACCAGGGGGATCCTTAGTTCTGGCATTTTATGGGGCTGCTGTGCCACTGGCAGTCCCACCAGGCCTTCTAACCCTGATAGAGTCCAGTTTTAGTAGTCGGACTCAGGACCTGGGTTCTCTTCCTTCTCCATAGCCCCAATCCATACCTCCAAGTTCATCCTGGCACAGGAGCTCAGCAGGGACATGTTCTTCCCCTGCTGGCTGGTGATGCAGTGAGTGCCGCCTCCAGCTCTAAGAGCAGGGCATTAAATGGTTTAAAAAAAATGAAAAGAGGAAATTGGGTCAGACAGAGTGAAGAGGGTGGCATTCACTTCATCTGCAGGTAGAGCTTGAGGAACCCCAGCAGTGGGAGGTTCACCTTGAGGAACACCAGCTGCTCCATCAAACCAGGATTCAAGGAGGTGCGGTGGGGTGTCATTACATCACCAGCAATGCTTTCGCTTGGAACACTGGTCGGTTGGACAGGACACGTGTTCCCAGGCAGCCATGGCCAGGTCCTGCCGTATCTGGCTGTGGCTTGCCCAGTCGGCCAAGGGGTCGCACAACACCAGGAAGAGCGGACTCTGCTCAGCCGCTTGCCTCTGCAACCTCTACCTCAGCCTCCTCTAAAGTGCCTTCTGGGGAAGGAGACCTGGCTCTAGGGGAAATTTGAAGGTTGTGGAGCACAAACTCAGATGATTTCCATTCCTTCCCAAGAATTTCCCTTGCTAGGGCACTTGGATCCAGCTCCAGTTCTTCCTCTGGCATTGGAAGGCTCAGCATGAGAAGTGAAATGGGGGTGCAGGAGACTGTCATGCTGGTGCTGATGCCTGTTGTCATGGTGGTGGTGGGGGCATTATGGCTGGTGAGCTTGGAAGGGATGCAGTTTCGGGCACAGGCAGTGGCACTGGCACTGCTCCCCTCTCCTTGTTGCCTGTACAACTAGTAGAAGCCTCATGACTGCTTGTTGTAGCAATGAGGCTGTGTCTCAGTTTGGGGAGGGAGGGAACTTATAGCTCTCGCTCTTCCTCCTTTCACACTCCTCCCTGAAGGCTTGCCAACTGCCTTTGCAGCACGCTTCGTGGTGTGGTTCATAGTGTCTTTGCCTTGGTGGGCTGGAAGATCTGTGCGTTCTTCTGTAATGTTATCTGTTTTATGTAATATGTGTAGACAATTGTATATGTATGTGTATTTATGTAATATAGGTATGTATTTATGCAATAAAATAAGTGTAGCCATGTGTTCCTGTATAAATTCTATATTATAATATGCAATATATACTGTGCTTCCCTACACAGTGAATGAAATGCACACTGTGAGAGAAAGCAGAGATTAGAAAAGAATCAAAATAGACTAACGAAAGCAAAAACAGGATTTTGGGGGAGGAATAAATTGAAAGGAATCAGTTAATAATATAATAATACAATAGAAGGGTATCGAAACCAAAAGGTATTGCTGAATCTCACTTGTTAGGCTAGCAAGTAGGAAATGAACAGTAGCCTTTGTTGTCTGATGCTGCTGAGCTTCTGGAAGTCAGCTCAGTAACTGACCCCAAGGCAGAAAGCAGCCCAGTTCAAGCAATGCTGTTTTTTATGCTGTTTTTCGGTCTCTCCCCGAATTGGATTGGAAGGGGCCTTGGGGAAGGATCACAGTCACTGGTCAGCTACACAGTTGATGTGAAAGCAGTCCTTCCCCCCTGCTTCCCCCTCCCTCTCCGTACTTTTGGTTTCCCTGTGGGCAAGCCCAGCTTCAGCTTTGAAACTTGAAAAGTTTTGAAACTTTCTGAATGTTTTGACTGCCCTCATTTTGTTTCGAGCCCTTCGTTTCATATTGATGTTGCCGTTTTGAGCTTGAAACGAGCTGAAACAGCTGACGAAATTTCACACAGTCCTAATTTGCACTGCTTTTTTTATGCTTCTCAACTTCATATATAAGCAGGTGGATAGGCCTGTCATTCTGCCATACACAAATTTCACACCACTTTTTTTTTTAAATGATACCATTCTAACCTACTTCTTTATGAACATTGGACATTAGTATTTAGTGCCTTAATAACATAAATGTGATACCATTTAATGTAAGATCTTACATCTAATGCTGTGTGATGTTCCCTGCAACTGGGGGTGAACTTGCATCCTAGTTAGACAGTTGCCTTTGACTTCAGTGGGGCCAGGATTTCACCCTGGACACCAGAAAATTAACAAGCAGTGTAGAAATGAGTTGTGTGTCAGTGAGTGATATTTTTCGAATTCAGGGAAGTGGGTATCCTGTTGTGTTGCAATTTTCAGTTATTACAATATTATAAAACCAGACACACCACTGTCCTAATAACATCTGAAAAAGTTTTATATCCTTCTAATGTTTATGTTGCTATAAACTCGGTTGCCAAGACTGTATTTTCCTTAAAATCTTCCAGTGCGTGGAAAAATACCCTAAGGCCATGCTGTATAAGCGCTACAAAAGTGGAATACAAATACAGAAGCTAAGTGTGCTAGGTGCCTAATATCTTGTTTTTGTTTTCAAATCTAAACTTTGCATTAAAGAAATTATAACTGGTGTCAACAGAAGCGGTATTCAATATCTATAATGTTATCTGCTTATGCATGCTTAAAACGCGTCTTTTGTAACAGTACTCTTTTTCCCCCTTTTGAAGGAAGATTCAGCTTTTGAAATTTGGTGCTAACGTCGAATCTTTGCAAGTCCGTTTGAGTGAGGAAGCCTGTGTTTTACATGTAAAGACTTTGAGAAGCTGAGTGGCATTGACACTTAAAGCAAATTAGTAAGCAGCTGTCGATCCTCTGGATCACAGTGTATACGTAAGTGCTCTAGTCAGATGCCGGATGAATCCTTTTGTGGGTGACGAGCCCAATCTAGGAGTGACACAGCTTGTTACAAGTTTCACAGATCTTTATGTAGTCTAAGTTGGAGTCCAAATTGACAGCGCACTGCTTTTTTCTTTCCTCGTTTTGCTCCTATCAAAGCCCCTTCATGCTGAGCTGCACCCAGTGCCAGATGTTCTCTCCAGATCGGATGGGATTTTGCGTTCTCCCCCAGCTTTCCACATAGGTGTTGCACAGCTTCATAACATTTTTGCACACATTGTGGTACCGCCTTTGAGGGTGACCCCACTTTCCAGAGGCGTCTTGAATCTCCCTATACAAAACCTTTTCTTCCTGATCCTGCTTTCTAAATGTGTCAGTCCTGTGTGCGCCAGTACCCGTGTGTTTAGTCTTCCCACTTTAAAGTATCTTTTCACTTTATTTTCAGGATTTTGTGCAGACATCATCTCATGTGGAAGCTGTTCAGTCTCTTGATATTCTTAGAATATGCAGGCATATGAAGAGAGAGACTGAGTGGCATTGACACTTGGAACAAATGTTGTTATACCCTAACGTAGTCAACCACCACTTTCTTCAACACCTAGAGCTCTCTTAGCCAAGAGTTAACTCAGCCACGGCGCAGTTTACTGCAATGCAAAGCAGTGAAGCTGTAGGGGTAGGTGATTAGACTGACTTTACATTATGCTGCATTTCATGAAAAAGAAACAATTTGGAGAAGCTGCTGAACTGGTGATATACTGTGGCTGTTGGACCAAGAAGTGAATAGATAGGATGCGAGAGAGACATTATAACCAGGGTATATCACAAGTGTTGTAGGGCTAGAGGCTAATCAGTATTATTCAAAGAATCTCAGTGATGAAGAGCCTTGTTCAATTATGTTAGGGATCATTTCCTTACACTTCCTTTTCTTTTGTAAAGCAGGTGTTTATTGATTCAGGAGCCTTAGCCAAATGAAGCCGTCAAGGGACTGTTCCCGTGAAATAATTGATCAAAACCTCAGCAAACATCCCTAGTGTGAAACATAATTGTTTCAAAAGCCATTCACAACTAATCTGCGTTTTATATTCCAAATGTTACCTTTCACCGTTGCATCTATCTTGTCAGACCTGAAATATTAAAATTTAAAAGACTTTCTGCCTGATGGCATACAGGCACCATAATAATGCAAATGTTTCTATTTTTGCAGCAAGCACCAAAGAAAAAATAGCCTGCATTGCACTTGGATTCTGAAATTCAGTTTCACAATATCAAACGGGGGGATGCGGTTGAGATACGGAATTTTACTAGAAGAGAAATGGGCCTTAAAATGAGGTTTTACATTAGTCAAGTAGTACTTCTGCCCTAGCAGTAGAATAAGAAACTAGAAACGGTGAAAAAAGACTTAAGTAGAAAAATGGACAAAGGAGAGGGACCAAGACAGGGGGTGTAATGCAGATATGAATGTGTACAAATAAGCATATTACTCATTGGTAATTTATGCCATTGGATTCTAGCTACTAGCCAAAATGATCCGCTAAGGAGAGAGCTAGACAGCACTGACTTCCCTGTTCAAACTGTGATGAATGCTTCTCCGTCAAAGGCTCCCTTGGCAAAGATGATAGCTTTAATTTTGTCAGAAGGCTTAGAAGAAAGTCGTAATGAGTATGTGTTTTGTGGGTTCAGTATTTAAGCATCTGGGAACTATAGCCTTATTGCTATGTGCTGGCACAGTGGCACAAAGCTTATGACATAGGTGACTGACATGGGGGCAGAAATTAAAGCATTGTAAATCATTTGTACTTGGGCAAGGTAATGCATTTTACTGCAGACTACCTCTTAAGCTATTTGTGAGCATTAACTAGCGTGCAGGTTAGCCACTCGGCTCTTAAGTGGGGCAGGGCATCATAAAACGACTTGTTTGGATTGGCAATAATTCACATATCTATAAATGGCTTATGTCTGATCTTATTTTCCCTTTTTATATTTCCCAAGCGTATCCCATCATCTCTGTGCTTGCCTTTTTGAGGTAAACTTGTTGGAATTGGGACATTCTTAATCTCTAATTTTACTGTACTTATTGATTTAGCTATCATTAAAAGTGCGTAACAAATAGAACCTTTATTTTGATATAAAGCTGATTTATTCAATATTGAGAAAAATGGAAGTGATGAGAAACAAGATCACTTTTTTATTTATTTTAAGGTTTAAAACATGGATAGTACCCAAGCGATTTTGCTATTTTTGCCTTCTGATTTTAAAGTGCTATTTTTCCATGGAAGAAGAAGGCTGTTCTCTGTTGTCATTACAGACAGGTTGGTCACCATCCCTGAGAAATTACATAGGGAATTATGCCTATGAGAGAATAAACCCCTGAAAGTGTGCAACTGTGTGGGTTTTTTAAAAAAAAATCTTATTCTACAAAAGATATATACAACAATTTCTAGTGCTCGTTAGTTAGGAGACTGCAGGAGGTAAGTGGTTTTTACCCGATCTCATTCATTATAATGACATTCCAGACATAATATTGTAGATGCATTTACAGTAATGCTTTTTGTTAGAAATAACAGTATGCTGCTCCTGCTTCACCTAAGAGTAGCTGCTTATTAAGCAATCATTAATCTATTTGCAGAGTCCGCTTTTTAGGAGTTTTCCCGAGCAGCACAGTGGAGGTTATGTTGTTCTAGTGAGTCACGGTTAACAAGGGTTAGCAATTAAGAAAGATGTTGTAAAAATGCCTGCATTCGTGGGGAGTTCCTTATTGCATTGCTTTGGCTGTGCATTCTGGAAGTGTATCAGTTTAATTTCCATCATATATGATATACATATACGTACGTGTGTGTGTGTGTGTGTGTGTGCGTGCTTTCTTTTGAAAAGCAAAGGTCAAAATACGAGAGTTGAGTTGTAGCATTTAGGTTAGGAACAGATGTTGAATTTGTCCCAGGATAAGTTGTGCCCGTGTTTGTCCTGGAACATAAAAGTCCCGGGACTGGTGTGTACACACATTGCCCATCCGATCAGGGTTTAGTGAGTGACTGAATGCACTGCTGCTTTTCTGCCAACTGATTCAGTGGTGCAATCCCAGGACAGCTATTCAGACGCACTTCAGTGTCCCAGGGACAAACTGTTTGCACTTCTCCTCCTGTGAACCTTTTAGCATTTGCCCTGTGGCAATGGACTTGGGTGTCGGAACTATTGGGCTTTGTCCCAGGGGAAAGATGGTGTGTCCTGGAGCAAATGTGACATCTGTTTGTAGCCTTAGCCAGAGCGTTGGAGGCATGAATACGCATTTTATGGGTCCTGATGCAGTCACCATCGATGAGAATAGTACTGCATGCTTGTCCCCTTTCAGCCTGCAAGAGCCATCCAGCCTGTGAGCTGGTGCAGAGACGTTTTGTTGATGACATATCTTCATCCCCATCCCCCTTAGACGTTAATGTCAGGGAGCATCGATACTATGATTGTCCTTATCCTCCCTAACAAGGCACGCACATCAGTGATAAAGGGTCCTTGTGTTCTTCAGATGACTGCACACTCGCATGAGAATCGTGGATAATCTTTCTGAAATTAGTTTATTTGTATTAATCAACCACTAGAAAAAATTATGATTTGTTAGGGCAAATCTCCTCAGTAGAGTGACTGTCCAGAAGATGGGCTGGTGGCTTAGATCCGGGCTGCCCAACTTGTGGGCATCTGGGGGCCATTCACCATGCAGGCCACAGACCAGTGTGTAGTGGCTAAACCAGGCTTCCTCCCAACTGCACTCGCTGCCCAGTGCCACCCAGGCAGCCTGGCTCCCCTTCT
Organism: Caiman crocodilus; assembly: GCA_030014935.1. NCBI lineage: Eukaryota > Metazoa > Chordata > Crocodylia > Alligatoridae > Caiman > Caiman crocodilus. The sequence goes on from JAGPOW010000261.1 coordinate 6,459,008, forward strand.
CCCCCCTCCCCTCCCAATATGCACTGCAGGGGTTGCCCAGTGTCCCTCCCTCTGCCGCTCATGCAGTGCAGGCAGGACGCTGGGTGCACAGGAGTGGTGGCCAGGCAGGGGCTGCTGGGCCATATGCTTACCTTTCATGGGCCACGTGCGGTCCGTGGACTGCCAGTTCAACAGCTCCGACCTAGATGTTTGTCTGTGATTTAAGAATTTCCATCAATGCCAGATCGTTGGGTGTCTTCAGAGGCTGTCATTCTCAATTCGTCTCTAAAGCAGTTAAACTGAACTTGTAAGAGCAACACACTGCTTTTCTCTTCTCTGGTGTCCTTTACTTACAGTATCCATGAGTCGGCCTTTCTGTCACGACTTGAGCGTGTAATTGTTAACAGTTGCAATGCAGACTTGTGTGCAAAGCCAGGGTCACAGGACCCCAGCCAAGTACCTATCTAGTCTACTCTTGAAGATGCCCAAGGTAGGAGCAAGAACCACTTCCCTAGGAAGCCGGTTCCACACCCTAGCCACCCTGACTGTGAAGTAGTGCCTCCTAGTTCTTGTTAGAACAAAGAACAACTCTACAATGGGCAATGTTAAACATTCATAAGAGAAAATGCAGTTCTATAATAAGGGGAAAAATGCACGTCTTGAAACTGTATCCATGTCTCTCTAATCCTAAATTCAGTACAAAATGTCAAAACCTGTCATCATTCTTAAGGTATAAATACCTTAAGAATATGATGGTATGGGGTGTTGTCCAATGTTTTGTGATTTCCGTGAATAGGGCATATATGTGTGTGTGTGTGTGTATTGCATTACAAGAGGATTGTTGGGACTTTCAATTATTTTGTTTCTGACCAATTTAAAACACTATTGGAATTTTGTTATGATGGATAGGACTGTGAAAGATACTTGAAACAAAACTTCAAATGATCAGTATCTTCAGGTCTCAGCCTGCCCCCTCAACTCGGGCAAATGATACAGAAATGGTGATGTGTGTCCTCACGCTTGTGATTGTTCCAGTGTACGGTTCTCGTGCCACCACTTGAGTACAGAAGGTGGAGTCGTAAATAAAACAAACTACTATAAGACTCGGGCGTACTTACATGTGCTATTAATGGGCAGCAATAAACACTGGCACAGTTCAACTGGCAGCACGTTGAACCGGGGTGGAGTATCCCTGGTTGGCAGGGGGGCCAGGGATCATCCTGCCAGCCTGAAGCTGCTGCTGCCTGGCTCAGCGTGCTGTGGAGGGGCTAGCTGGGGCAAGAGGAAGCTCCAGTGCAGGGCTAGCCGGCAGGCAGCGCCCCCCCGCACTGCAGCACCCTTGTGCCCGAGCAAGCCAGGTCAGTGTCTACACGTGCATTGCAGCAGAGTAAATAACTCTGCTGTAGGATAGTATTCGTGTTTACAAGCACTATTTGACAGCAGAGTTAATTAGTTAACTCCGCCCTAATAGCACCACGCATATAGATGGCAACATCTTACTACAGGGCTAATTGGGCAACTCCGCGGTAAACATCTCAGGCAGTCATGCCCAAGGTAAAGCTGCAATATGTCACTTTTGTCACAGCTGCATCTGCATAGTCATCTACTCTTTTTTATTACCACCGTACCCCTGATCTGAGAAGGCAAATCAGCCTGTACAGAGCCCCCCCCCCACCAGATGCAAGGAAGCCGGTGACAGATTCAGTGGGGATGCAGAGCGAACAGACGGGAAGCCCGTGGCAGCATGCCCAGCTGGGCTCTGTGGGGCCTGGGGCGGTCGTCCCAATTTGCACCTCCCTAGGGATGGCCCTGCCTGAGATGGTTTCCACAAAACCCCCTACTTCTCTGATCTGTTCTGATGAAATGTTTCTACCCCGGGGCTTCCAACAAGGTAGCCAGATAATACTGGGAAATGTGATGGGCAGTTATCAAAAGGGGACCTATTAACTACTATACCTGTAGGGGGGTTTTCGCCCTCATTTTTTTTCATCCATCCTTCACAAATGCTAGAATATACTCTTATTTAATCTGTCCTAAAATTTATGGAAGATTTAAAACCCACAAAAGGGCAGAATTTACAGTCGCACATAAATATCTAGCGGAAATAGGACATTCTCTAAGGACCTAGCCTGTAAAAACTTTGGTGAGATTGGTTATGATCTAATAAGTGCTTGACCTGCCCACCAGTTTCATTACCAATTGGCAGCTGTCACAGCAAAAAAAGGAAATAATTAAATTAGCATGTGTAGATGACTTGTAGGATTCCAGACTGCTGGTTTTCTTAAGCATTGAAAGTCAGGTTCCTAAAGGGGTTACCCCCAAACTACAAAACTTTTGGCCCTCCATCCAGTAATTAAAATACCGTTAAATGAAAAGAGCAGAGAAAAAAAATACCGATAATGGTTTATAACCAGAATTTCAAGTATTGGATATCTGTCTCAGACTTTGTTTATTTTCTTGGAAACTTTTTCCTCGAGTGGCTCGAAAGTTACTGCAAAAGCTCAAGGTTTTTCACTTCAATTATTTAAACAAATGATTTTGATTCCTTGGCTGGTTCTCGTAGGCATCGGCTTTTCAGTTCAAGGACTGATTGACAGATCTTCTTTACAGTGATGATGAACGGCCAACCCCTTTTTTCTTTAAGCTAAAATTGCTTTGGTGGAAAATGCTATGGATAGTAAGTTGGAAGAGAAGACTCTTTACCTAGTCTTTCCTATTGGTTCTATCACCACCTTAATATTGATATTGTATAGAAAAATGATCCCCTTAACACAGAAACAGATTGCAAGCAACAGACAGCTTGGATGCGAGACGAGTCGTAACTATTTCTATTGGCCGTTAAATATAGTACCAGGGAGAAAAAGTGACTATTGAAATACCACAAGAGGAGGAGAATATCACATCTGTAAATTCTGAGCCTTAGAAAACTGAATGGGGAAGGGAATGACGGGGACTTTGGTATACCTTGAAATCACTGGGATTGAGTACTTGACCTAGAAGGAACTGCCCAATAACAGTTCAGGAAGTGAAATGCCAGATGAATGTTGGGAGACAAAAATGAGGCCGGGGAACATGAGGGAAGACGTTCTGTAATCCAACCTTTCAGCAGCCGTGTTTCACCGCGCCTTCCTGACCCGCTTCCTCCACAGCTTTTGAATCTGCCTGCATAAAGAAACCAACTGTTTCGAATTTTCCAGGATGCGGCTAAATCTTGAGGATGCTTCTGTTTGGATTTCCTGAAATAGGACTTTGGTCCAAGATCGGGCCCTGGCAGCTTCTTACTAAGTACAGTGATGCCTGATGCCAAGTCAGTGCAGCTATGCTGCTTTGGGACGATGTCTGAATTGAAAATCTGTATAGTTGTGCTTGGACTAATTGACTCTGCTTTACAATAGAGCTAATTTGCCTGAACGCAGCATTATGTGAATGTTGCAATCCTGTTTTTACCTTCTGAAGCAGCAACAGTAAACCTCCTGGGTGTTCAGCAATAGCTAACCAGCAAGGCCACACCAAGACTCGTATTTCAGCTGTAAATAGAAGGGGGCTACTTCCAGTTTTGGAAATCCGGGGAGTGTTTTGAGGTGTTCTGGGTTTTTCTCTAGGAAACCAAGTGATTTCCGTTCCCCCCCACCCTTCCCACCCTTTTGTTACCCCATGCAGTATTTAGCTGTTGAGGTTATCCAATAAGTGAACCGTGCTTATGATATTTTCTGACCTTGTGTCTATGGTGCCCAAAAGTTATTTTTATCTGAAAGCTGATGGGTGAAAAAGTTGGGGTGGTCTGAAAGTACTTTTCAGTAAGGTGACATCTCACAGACTGCCACCATGAACGTCTTTCGTGGGGGGGTGTCTCAGATAGATAGGTTTTCTCCTGGTCAGAATCCAAGACCAGCGTGCTGAATAGTGTGTAGGAAGCCTGTACTGGCACAGAGCGTGCAATGCCTATTCTGTTGATTTACTGTGGATTAAATGAGAACTTCAGTCTTTGTGGCCGTCAGTGTGGTGGTTTGCTGTTTGGCTCAATAAATTCATACATTTTTTAAAAGAAAGTTTTCTCCAGTGACTTCTAGCTGCAGACATTACCATGTTAAAAATCAATGCTGAATCTTTTGAAAGGTCATTAGCATAGCAAATAGACTAGTACCTATTGATCAACAGAGGTCTCTGACATGCACAAGAGTAATTTCCCTTGGGTAGCTGGGCATGTGGCCCCTCTTAAGCCTTCAGCGGGAAATAATGTTGACATATTTGAGTTAGAAGATGCAGCTTTTACAGCTGAACTTTATCCGATCTGTGTGGATAAGTGCAATGCCTCTTGCTTCTGTTTTATTAACTGAACCCCTGTGCTACCAATGAAGAATAAAGCTCTAGAAGTTTTACAGTATGTTAATTAATGTCATCTATTAGAATTGTAAATATTTAAATGATTAGGTAATATCCCATCCATTTTCTGTTTATGGCCATTTTGTAAACTGCTTACTTTATGAGTTTGAGATGCAATTTCAGCATCACATCTGCATCGTAGTTAAGTGAGATGGTATCATCAGTCTTCAAGCCCCAGAGATTCTGAGCGTGTGTCCAGTACACAGTGCGAATATTGGTAGTAGTTGCACATCGTTTCTCAGCCTCTATGGCTCAATTCAAATATGTTATCTCATATCATTACAGTGTGTTTAGGGTGAACGCTGTGGCTAAGTACAGACAGTTAAAAAGCCCAAGGCTGACTCGAGTCAGTCATTACAGGTTAGTTTAAGCTGAAGAAACAATTAAACGGACATTTACTTTTGATTCAGGGACTGCAGCCCCATGCCTGCAGCGGCTCGGGCCAGAAGCTGTGCTAGACCATGGGTCTCTGGCACATAGCCAGCACAGGCTGTGTATTTGCTTTCTCTTCCTGCTGCCTGAGAGGTCTCTGGGATTTGCAGTTGAGAATCATAGCATCAGGACTCTGCAGGTTTGCTCATCACTTCCTCTTCCTGCTTCCAGGTGCCTCTGGGATTTGGAGTCGCAGTCAGAGCCAGCAGTAAGTTTAGCAGGGCAGAGCAGCTGTGTACTTGGGGGAAGAGGGGTTTAACCCCCCTTCTTGGCCCCAGACCCCAGATAGAGTTTGCTTTGGGGGGGAACAGTCTGTCCCTTCTCCCCTCCCCACCCCAACCCTTCTCTGGTGGAGCAGACAGCCCAGCCCAGCCCACGGTGGCAAAGCATGCTGGGATGCAGGGGGACTGTGATTTCACTTGAACCAGGAAGGGGTCTGGGTCAGACATTTCATAAACTGGTTTAATCAGTTAAGTCGGATACAACATTGAATCAGGTTTATCTTAAACCAATTTCAGCCATTTTGAAACTGGCTTATGTGCACTGAACTTCTGTTCTGTTACAGGTTGAAACCAGTTCTTGATGACTTAAACTGGTTTGTGTGCAACGTCTTTCCCTATCTTATATAATCCCTTCAATCATAATCAAAGCAAAGGTTGGCCCATTGGGCTAGTATGGTTGTGGCATACCAGTTTCTCTAGTCACCAGCACCAGTGTGCTAAGGACGTTGAAGTTGCTGGGTCTTTGGCTGCTCCGCCTGAGCGACTGGGTTCCCATTGGGCTGTTGTGTCATAGATTCATAAATTCTAAGGTCGGAAGGGACTTAAATAGATCATCAAGTCTGACCCCCTGCATAGGCAGGAAAGAGTCTAGGAGGGTCTAGATGACTGGCGTCAATCTTCAGCACGACCCCACAGCAGATCATGAACTCGGAGCTTTGCGGGCATAACAAGATTCCATAGCAACACTCCCAGCATGCCCCTGGTTTGAATCACAATGCTTTGTAACATTCACGCATGCAGTTTCATTCATTTCCACCTGTTAATTTTTTTTTTCCCCATGTCGCTCAAAAACAAGCCTGTCTGTGAAATAAGAGCAGGGTTGTAATGTTAAGCACAAGGATATGAGAAAGCACAACCTCAGACTGGAAATGGCCCACGTAAGGGCACGTCTGCAGAGCCACGTGACAGTGTGCTTGTAGCTGTGGTAGGCACTTAGCTTGCATGCAGTACAGCAGTCACGCCAATGCAGGGGCCTGGATTTCAAGGCAGCATGGGAGCCCAGTAAAGCTGGGGTATTGGTGAGCTTGTACAGCACACCCTGAAGTTCATGCATCTGTGTCCTCATGATGCCTCATACCTGTTGCACTTGCATTTGGCTGTGTCTGCATGTTGGCAGCTCTGGGTTACTGCTGTACATGTAAAATAAAACAGAAGATGCAAGAAAATTATAGCTGAGCATTTTCTTGGTGTGGTAAAGGTCTGTCTACGTGTACAGGGAATTAGCCCTGGATAATCAGATCCCAACGAATGTAATTTTAGCGCAGTGAGTTAGGCTGGCTCCCAGGATTATCTCCACTTTTGTAAAAAACCTTTCATGGGGCTTTTTATTCTGATTGGACGTTTAATTAACGCTCTGTGAAAAAAAGCTGGGAAAACAAAATCTGCACTAAAATGTCACTTTTCAGGAGCTTACAAAAACAAACTAGATGCCTTGGCTTCAAAATGTAGTTAGTCCTGTAGAATTGAGGCCCAAGGGGACTTGAGTGTGCAGGAGTTCCTGCAGCGAGGGTTGGAGGAATTTTTCTCCAAGGCAAAAAGGTATGGCACAGCATTACTATGCAGCGTGCTTCACTTGAACCGCCCCTTCCCCACGTCGGTACATGTACAAGAGAATGCGTTTATATAATATCTGAACCATGCCATCGTGTTCTAGGAACTGACACGTGCCATCTGCTCATTTTAGTGGGGATGTATAGCTGTTCAGAGATTGTGGCTGGTTTTTTTTAGGACAGGCGCTGTTTTTTAGGGCAAAACTTGGTTTCTGTGTGTGAATATACTCTTTCTTGTCACCTCACCTCAAATTAAGATCTAACAAATCTAATAAGGAGGGCTGGGTTCAGGCCTCATCAGTTCTTGAGCTAGTGTCCACCAACAGCTTTGCTTCTCTAGGAAACAGTTAGAACTTGAACAACAATGTGGCTTTCAGCGTATTACTGAATCGGTGCTGCTATCTGGGTGACGACCGGAGGATAGTTGGAAGTCCTGACCACATAACCCCATGCAACTTTTGAAACTGAGTTCAGATGGAAGCGACTGAATCTGCGATTCTGTAAGTGTAGTAAGTCTACCCCAATAATCTCCCTTCTTGCGAGATGGAGCTCTGTCAAGAGGGACTTAATAGGAGCCACAAAAAATGGGAATACCACTTTAATGGTCAAAAGGTAAGATACCAGACCTCGTGGCATACTCACCACAGACCTGTCGTTTGCTAACCACATGCTAAAATAAAGAGATAAATGTCTTATTAGAAGTGCACAGAAGCAAATTATAAATGACACTTGACTGACAAGGCGATGGCTGTCACTTTGCAACCGGAGATGGAGAGATTTATGGTTTAGAAATTCACCCGTCGCTCTCGAGAATCCAATTTGTGAATTACTCATTTTGTTACAGGTCAGGCAGATGTGCTGCGGCAAATGATATTGCTGTTCTAGATATAGCTGGCACTTTGTCCCATGGTCATGCAAGCACTTGTTTCCAAGCCATTTAATTCTTTGTCTACTCTTAGTTGCCCATTAGTTCAGTTGGCAGCTTTCATTTCCCAGGGCCTACACAGCTGTTGTTTGTTTGTTTGTTTGTTTTTTGGAACGAGTTTCAGATGTTTCCCTTGGTTTTGTTAGCTCTATCTTCTAGCTCTAGTATTGTAAATCTCTGCATCCAAAAGATTTGCTGTGTCCAGCATCAGGCAACAGTAGCGGTGACAGGCTGGAAGGCATTCGCCCAAGCAATTCTGTCATAAATGGAAAGGGAATTTGGGGTGATTTCCACCATCCTGGTGGATTCCATCTTCTATTTTGATACGGCAAAATTGTATTCCCAGAAAAGAAAAACTCTTCAGGAAATTTATACTGCACCTTTTGAGTGACCCAGAATGCAGGAAGCATCAAGGACTGGATTCAGTAGCACCTAGGAGGCATGCTCTTCCGCTCTACTTGAGAGAGTAGGATCTAGCCTTGTTTTGAAAAAAAGAAATGAGCAGATAGTACATTAAGGGTATTAGCCCACCTTAGTTCAGATCATAGAAGCTGAATGCCGCACTGTGCTATCAGCATATGCTTGGTAATTTAGAACGGTACACTAGAAATACTTTCAGCATATAGCACTTACTATGCAAGTATTTGTCAGTCAGGGCACCCCTGCTTGTGCAGGTGAGGTGTGATGGGATCTAACGCACGAGCCACACAATTGCACTTGTTCCTATGACACGTGCATGGCAGGAGACGTGATCGTGGGATTACACAGTAGATCTCATCACTACTTATTTCCGGAGTAAGGGAAGCCTGATCCCAACCATGGGGGGCTCCCAGCCATGTGGTGCCCCACATGTGCCCTGTAGCTGTGACCTCCCAGCTGCAGTCTCTCAGGCCTGGGGTTGCATGTGGTCCCCCATGGCTGGGAGGTTGCAGATGTTGTGATCTCCCAGCTTACACCCCCACAATAGCTGTGAGCTCCATGCACACCTGGGCCTAGGAGACCACAACTGCACCCTGTGGTTGCCAGGACCCAGAAGCCTGATGCTGCAAATGTTGGTCCTGGCAGCCACAGCCAGAGCTGGACCCCGTGTTAGCAACTGTTGGGCGCTGCCAGGGCTGAGAGTCCCCTCAGCTCAGCAATGGGACTCCCAGCCCCAGCTGGGCATGGTGCATATGGGAGCCCGGCGAGCTGACGAGACTTCCAGGTGCAGGAGCAGGCTTTGCTGCATGTTCAAGTTAAAGCTGGATAGCAACCAGCTATAAAGTTAATAAATATTTTCAAGGTCAAACTGTATAGCTAGTTGGCCCTTTTTATAGCATGGTAGGTCCTTTGCACACAGAGCTGGTCTTGGTTAATTGTACAGTTAACTGGTTAAATGCGCAATACCCATAATGTGTTGAAGGGCCTCAGTGGCCATCTTGGATATACGAGACTATAGAATATTCTTGTATAAATGAGAAAATGAGCAGATGCCATAGCATCTGTTCCTTGCAAGAGCTTGGGCCTAAGGGAAGCAAGATGCATCGCAGCTAAAGGAGCTTCTTGGGCAACTGTTGTAATACAAATCAGCCTTCTGGAACAGAAACATTTAAATTAAGGTTGATAATTAAGGTTGACATTTTCCAGTGTGTGCACCTATGTATAGGTACTTACGAAGGCAAGTGGCCTGGCTTTCAAAGGTGATAAGAACCAACATTTCCCATTGACTTCAAGGTGTAATTTTTGGGCTAAGTTTTTACTGCACGTAGCTGTGAGTCCCACAAATCGTTTTGATACCTGAATTCATCCAATGCGTTTCAGTGGTAATTTTGCACTTTTTAGTTCATGTGTTGTAACAGAGGGGATTGCACTTGTACGTTTTCGTCTTTGAAAACAGAAATCCAGCATATGCAGAGTCCTCAAATCCTGCTCCTAAATTTCTTTCCTCGCTTCAGATGTCAGCGCCCTAGTTACTTCCGTGTGATAGGATCCCAAGAAATACAGCTTTGGGGTGGGATGCGTACTTGTTTAATTCCGGGCTTGTGACTCATTATCCTTTGGTTCATTCACTACTTTCCAAGATTTCACAACTGGAGATTAGGATAAAAGCAGCAGTATTTTTGGGGTTGGAATAATTCTACAATTGGCAAAGGAGGAAATTCCTTTTGAATTTTATCAGGATAAATACGCAGTTACCAGACATGGATGTTAGTGTCTATGCTTTCAAGAAGCTGCTAAATTTGCCAAGAAGCATTACCAATTAAAGTAGTTAATTAACAAGTAGCTATGTTAAAATTAGTTTGGGGCTGGAGGAGGGGAGAGAGAGAATTGTAATTAGAAAAAGAAATCACAGCTGCTATTTAGAGAAGTGTTGGGAAAGTTTGCAGGTCTCACCGCCTGAAGGGAACACTGCATTGCGGTTATGCTGGCTCCTTTCATTCATTTATTGCCGTCTCAGTTTTCTAGGAAAGACCTACTTAGGTCTCAGTGTCACAGTTTCCAAGCAGCGTTGGTTATCCTAATTCAATTTGCCGTACTGCAGGCTAAAATCTTTATTTAAAAAAAAGGGTGGCTTTTTTTTGGAATTCCTTAGAAAGATAAAATTGTGTTTTCTGAGCTGCAAGTACATAAGGAATTTGGCTGATTATTTTTTCATTTAAGGATTTTGTCTCGTCTACAGTGTATCGATTTTTCTTCAAAGAAAGGGCTAGTTAGACTAGTCAGCGGAGTTAGACTACATGAGCTCTTAGTGCTTAGTAAAGGGTAGGAATACGGGAAGTTTCAATTCGCGGATTGAGGCAGAGTTTGAGATGGAGACTGACAGAAACTCTAGTTGAAGCAGAATCAGTCACTTTTCATTAGGCTGTCACCTATACACAACCTGTGGTTTATTTCAGGGTTTCCCTAATAATTCGTCTCTGGCCTGAGGCTGAACAATAGAGCTTTTGACTCAATTTTTTTGTCAAATAATAGAAATGGGGTGTCAAAATCACGGTGGTTGAAGGAGGCTTGATTATTAAGTGTGCCACTATGATGACATAATATCAAAGGCTAGCAAACACTACCAGCTTTGCTAGGATAGGCATGCCAATACCAGTGGAGATCTTAATAGGGAGACAGCCTATGAAAATTAAATATATGTTCTGGTGATAGGTCAGGCCTTAGGATCTTCCATTAAGGCTCCATTCACTGGATTGATTATACCAGTGAGGGACTGTAGTGTGATATTCTTAAAGAGCAACTATATAGTTGCTAATTATTAAGTGGGTTTGTGGGAGGGGCGAGGGGAGAGGGGGGAAGAAAGTTGGTAAACTGCCTGGATTTTATATGAAAAAATATATATTGTACCTGTATAATAGAGCTGGGGTAGTACCCTTACCCAAACAGATTATATATGCTAGTAACATAGGAAAAAACCTTGTGGAAAGTGAGAAAAAATATGTGTATTGTTTTTTCTTTGGACTTACAAACCCTATGGTCTCCAGTTTAAGAACAGTGCATTTGACTGATATTTATAAATACAGCTGATGCATCTAATTAGTTTAGACTAATTGTATGGAGAAACCATTCAGCTTAATGACCCGAAGGAAAAGACATTTTAAGGAAATCACAAGCTTTGCATCTCCTGCTGTTTATTCTAGATTAGAAGTCATAATTATTTGCTTCTGCTGACATAATTGTCTCCATATGAGCCAACTGTGATGTCACAAAAGCAGGATTAAGATTTCAGCTTGGGAGCAGCAGGAACAGATGGACCAAAATAAATAATTGTGCTTCATGCAAATATCCACGCAGGTGACCAGCAGTGCAAAACATCATCAAGCTTGGGTACTTAATTTGCTCCGTTCTGAATAATAATGAAGGCCCAGTAGAGAGAGGGCTTGTTGTTTGTTCTTCTCATTTTGCTTGCTCGGATTAGACGTTGAGGTGCTACAATGAGCGGAGGTCTACTTGAATCATAATGTTGCTAGACAGTAGGTAGAAAGTGATTCACAGAGTTTAAATCTGGAAAAGGACAATAATACAAGCCATTACTTTTCATCCAATTAATCCTTTATTGAGCCTAATCAGTTGTTTGACTAAAAGATAATCTATCCAGGTAAACATCCAGTCTTGATGTGAAGACCGCAAGCACTGGGGGACAGCTTTGTAGAACGGAAATCTTTATTTAGGATTTAATACAGCAGTCCCTTGCATAAAGCTGTGAGCTGAAAATCCTTTACAAGCGCTAGATATTCTGGATATTTCAAAGGCAAAAATGAATAGTGATGCCTCACAAAATTCATGGCGCTTAGTGCCTGATGGGACTTGACGTTATATGAAGAAGACTAGTTCTCCTTGTGAATATGATGATTTATTCCTTATTATATATACTGTTGGTATATTAGCCTGGTAGTAACCTAAATTGTATTCTGTTTTGCATGGGATGTGTGCATATTTCTCTCTCTTTCTCACAAATAAAACAACCCCAAAAATGTTTTCGTTCAAATTGAAGCTCTTCATTTTTTTTGCGATTAGGTTTAACTTGATTTTCACGTGACAGCTTGTATCCACTATCAGCGACTTCTGAGAAACTGCAGACAACCAACAGGCAACCTAACTGCGTACAGCCAAAGCCAGCTTTGCAGAGGAAGGGGATCTTTTGCAAGGGCATGACTGATTGTGGGTGGCATATTCAAATTTCAAATTAAAAGGCCTCAATTTAGCAATGTCTAGCTGAACAAAAACCGCTGGCATTTCCCAGAGCTGGTTTAGCTTATTGTCAGCTGGCATTTGCATCTTATATTTATAATGGAGGTCAATGAAAAGTTTCGTCCCTGCACTGTTCTTCTTGATGCAGCCCATTATAATATTTCCACAGATGGAGCATCTCCTTGCTTACCTTCCACTTTGTTATCACGTACATGGATCTTCTCAGCTATATTTTTCTTTTCTTGGTAATTTTTGCTCTCTAGTGTTTGTAATTTTTCTGCCTAAAATTCCTGAAAGTAAAAATCCTTTCCTGCTTCTTTCTTGTGGCACTCAAGGTCCGCTGGCATCCTCTTGCTTTTATTTCCTTGTGCTGCGCTCCCGTGCCTTTGACATTGTGGCACTCTGCTAGGGCTTAAGCTTTGCGAGTTCCAGGGCACAATGCAAGATGCATTTATTTCACTTAGCTTTTGATTGATTTTCTTGCCATACACTGTTGGTACTATATTGAAGTTGTATTTTTTATTATTGTAAGCCTTTAGATGCTCTGGTGCTAGGCAATCTAGAAATGTGTTAAATAAATAATATTGATTTCCTTCTATTCCCACTTGGCAAACATTTTATTTTACTGTGTTTGTGATGCTGGTGCAAGCATCATTTTACTGCCTTTATTTTCTCCTTGATGTATGTCTTGGCATTATATAGTTCAGAGGACCATGCTAGTGTCTGGACAGAAGCACCTAGGTAGAGACCGTTCACAAAAATAACAAGACTATGCACCATGGACTGTATTTTTGGTTAGCTATCACTAAATAACATGAAGGGAGATTACACATTGTCTGTAGACTTCATGTTTATTGTTGGGAAAAGAGTGGTGTTGGTTGGGGCCGTTATTTCGGGATGTTCAGTGTATCTGATAACATCTTGGGTGTCCCAGGAGTGCTATCTGGAACCAGTCCTATACTTGAGATACCAGCTGGATGATCTGTCTACCTTTCTCATATCTTTAATTGCTGTGGCCTGAAATGTAAGTATTTAGATATTTTCCACAAGGTTTACGCAGATGCATAATTTGGGCCCTAGGAAATTGACAGTAGCCCTTTTAAAATTCTTTATTTAGTTAAAACAGGCTTTTTTGTGTGCCTCTTTTGCCAAGAAGAAAGGAAGATTTTCTCTTAAGGAAAGGCTCATCCATCATCTTATAAAAAGAGCAGTACTGCTCCCTCAGCTGATTTCAGGAAGGTGCTTGTGGTTTTATCATGACTGGGAAACGCGCTCGGGGATTCACTCCCCTGGCAGGTACAGCGCACGAGGCCATGCTGGAGAAAGGGAGACTCTGTGGCAGCTGCGGGCGTGCAGAAAACCAGCTACGCCTGTTTCCAATGCCATTTCTTAAGTATAATAGCAGGCTCTCTGCTCCTAGTGAAACTTCTTCAAGACTAGGCACGGTATGCAAAAAGCCCTAGGTGGAACCGATCCAAGTTCTGTAAGCGGCGTAGTTTAGATCTCTAGCGAATAGCACGCACATTTGCCATTTGGTGGGAGGGGCAAATCTTAGACCCGGTTCTGCCCCCTTTTAAACCAGGCTAGGCGCCGAAGTTCTGTTCTGTTCTGGGTTTGGACTGGTTTTGTGTGCCGAACGTCTGTTTTTTGGTATAGACCAACTTCTCATCCCACTTACACCGGTAAAAATGAAATGTCTGTACTTGGCCTAAAAGGTTATTGTTTAGAGCACAAAAGATATGTTTGAATACAGTTGGAGAGAATCTCAGTTTTGGTCATTGAATAAGCCTGGTCTCTTTCATAGATGCTAGGGTTGGACATCATCGAGTCTGACACCCTCTTCTTTATTAAAGGAAGATTTAGTCCAAATTTTACATAATGGTTAAAAACCTTAATTTTCTTAGGTATTTTTCTGTAAATCTCAGAGTATGCTTTTGTAAGGTCTTAGCTAGAAATGGTTTTATTTTTTTGCTGATTTTATTTTTTTTTTTGCCTAAAATAGATATTTTTCGTTACAAAAATGTAAGCAATTTCATAATTATGGGATTATACTCATCTTTTCTCCACTAGACTACTGGGGAAAGGGAGGAAAACTCATAAGAAAGTGAGAGAAAATAACACTTTCCACTTTTTCTCACCTTCCTGGGGCTTTTTCCCCCCCCTTTTTAAAGGATGGGGGACTGAGGTGCAAAGTGACATTTTTACTTTCTTGCCAGTTGTGGAAAAAATTGAAAAATATGGGATTTTTCCTCTCACTTTCCCTTCCTCTCCCCCCACTTAAGAAAGAGTGGTAAAAAGTGAGAAGAGCCTTTTCCTTGAAACCACAGCTTTGCCTTTTTCACATCCTACTGTTTAGTACACAAATAACTGTATAGGGCAAGAAGCACATGCCAGCATTTATTGGTCTGCTGCACTGTGGCGTTGTAAATGAAACTTGATCACCTGAGTGTTTGTAATAAGCCCTTGCAAAATCTTTCTTATGGGCTTGTACCTTTTCATACATTTGCTGACTGCTGAAAAATACTTTCGGTTCTTTTTGGAAAGCAAAGCAGTGGCACAGAAGCAGGGTTTGGAGCCTACTTCATGGTCAGTCCTGAGATGATAATGTTCATCTTTTTCCCTCTGACTAATAGTAAACTGAGTCCCCCCATTCCAATCCATTAAATAGCTTATTTCAAAACTAAGTGACAGTAACTTAGTGCAGCAAATCTTCAGAGATACTATTTTAGTGATAATTGGGTTTTTCTTGTAACACCACAGGTGTGCACGTGAAAATTTACAGGCAAACGTAAGAGACAGGTCACCGTCTGTGATATGTCAGACTAGATGTGTAACACAACCCAGTAGGGCATGGCATGACTGGGCAGCAATAAATAAAATGTGATGGAGAGGACAGTGGGTGGACAAAAGTCCCAGAGATCTTGACAAAGGCCCGCCTTTGCTGTCCAATCTTATTCTAACGCTCCTATATGTAACTTGTGCTACTTCACTAGATCTTTTCTTGCCAATAAATCCTATTGCTTGCCCAACACCTGTATTTCACAATCTGTTTGATGACATAATTCTTCTTAACCAATTATTTCTGACCTGACTGTCTCTCATCCCTGATTCAAGCAATTTATTTAATGGTTTCAACAACTGCCAGTACTTGATCTGAGTAACCGTCTTTCAGTTAACATCTCTCATCATTTTTGCCCCCCATCTGCTTTTAAACTGCCCATTTGTATGGATTCTGTGCATAAATATTTTGTGGCTCATTGGATTATTTGCATAATTAACTAATTGCTTCTTGTTTGCATCTCTGCATAACAAATTTGCTGCCACGTGATTAACAAGCTCTTTAATTTCTTATTAATTATGTACTGTTCTTTTGAATATCTAAATTAATCGACTGTTTAAATTTGCTGCCCTACTCCAACGCCCAATTAATTGCTTTGATTAATCAGATAATCAACTGCTTAATCTTTACTTAACTGTCATATGAACTCTGCACTGCCTGGCCTACCCGCACCTCTTCTACTCCAGTTTCCTCACCTCTCTAAATTTTTGCTTACACCTCCTTGCCTGTACTCTCGTAGTCTTCCCTACTTCACTTAGCTGCTTTACATCATACTTCAGTGTTCTTCTCTACTGCTGCTGGCTCTTCACCTCTAACAGTTCTTCCATGTCTGCTCATGCCTGTCCCACCGGGATGATGAGAAGGGGGCAGGAAACCTCTCCCCCAGCACGGGTCATGGCAGGCAACCTGCCACAATGCCAAGAAGAAAAGCCCTGAGAACAGGGCAAACTTACCTGCAGGCACAGCTGGGATGGTGAAACAGGTAGACACAGGACGCGTGAGTGGGGAATGGGCAGAGGTCCCTCCCTCGAATTTTGGTTCTTTAGTTAAACTTTAGTTACTCTGAAACCCCCCTCCAGGGTCAGAGGGAAGGCGATAGGGCAGATGCCAAGGGTGAACGCACCAGGGCCACTCAGAAGAGCCCAACACGGAGAAGCTAGGCCCACCAGTAAGGCCATGATCCCATCTCGGGCAAATCTGGGCAGCAGGAAGAAAGGCTGTTGTGAGTGTCAAGAGCCACAGGGGGCAGGGAGGGAGGAGAAAACCACATTGAAGCGGGGCCAAATCTCTCGTCGTTCAGCAGCACCAGTACACTGGCACAAGTCTGGGGTGTGGGGAGGTGGAGCCCTAGGAAAGCCCACTAGTGATGATGCCTGGCGTGTTCCTCACAATGGAAGGAAACGCTTCTACTGAATATGGAGAACATGACATTGCGCCATGACAAACGGAGCAACCTGCGCGTTAGATGCACACTCTAGGGCTGCAAGGGAGAGGCTCCATGAAGTCAGGTGGGCACAGTGTCAATGCCCACAAAGCACGGCTTCCCCATCCTTCTCGCTCTCTACCAGCAACGGTTTCAGAATGAGAAGCAGTTTGCTTGTACAGTTTCATCTTGATAGTTGCTCTGTTGAGCTCATGGGTGACTGGTGCCTCCTGAGGCTGGGGGGGCACCATTTGTGGGTGACATTGTGGGCGGGGGGGGGTGAGCGGCGACCGCCTGCAGAAGCCAGTGGAGGTGGCCAGTCTTAGGGGGAGCATGTGCCCTGCGAGAAGGGAAAACAACATGTGTGCACTTTGAGAGGGGATTGAAAGTTGTCTGAGATTGCAGAAATTCCTGCCCAGAAGAGCAGTCCATCTTTTTCCTATGAAATATGAAACATCATAACCTGAAGGAAAAATGACTCCACATCCTGCTCACCACAAAGCCACTTCAACTTAAACAGACTATTCCAGCTTTCCTCTGAGCCTGATCAGCATAAAGAGAACTGTTCCAAACAAGAGATTTTACCACACCTTCACCTCTCCTATGAAATATGAACTTTTATTTCTACCTAGGAGAATTTTTACAAGCTCTTCTCCTATGCCTGAAGAAGGGGCCTTCTGCCCGAAAGCTTGCAAATACAGAATTTTTTTCTTGCAGAAACCTAGTTGGTCTATAAAAGATATCATCACCTCTACCGCGAGTTCTGATTCCTTTTGCCTCTAGACTACAACCTGGATGCCGAATCCTCTGCTTAACGTTTCACAACTGGGTGCCATAGAAGCGATGATTCCTATGGAGACTAAGCATCAGGATGAGGAAGGATGCACCTTTAAAATGCTTTTCTTCTCGTGACCATGGTGTGCATCTTAAGAAGACGTTAAAAGAAAATCTGCTGCGTGTCGTGTAGACTTGTTTGGAGCGGGAATGCTTTTTTTAACATAGTCCACAAGGTGTCAGCTGCTCTTCAAGGTTATTAGAGTGGATCTATTAGTGTGTGGTGTTACCAACTGTATGCACGTGTGGCATGTGAAACGCATTTACTCTTTTTGGACAAGTCATTCTTTGGCTGGGGGGAAAATAAATTAAAGGATGGGAAATGATTATCCAAAAGCTAAAGTCTGAGACAAGCTTATGTGCTGGGCAGTGCCTTGCTGTTCATTTATATGGTGATATTGCTAAGTTTGTCTTTAATATTGATGCTGGCTTGAGAATGCTTTGCAGGAAATTCAAATATAAATTGAAGTACAGGTGACAGCTGTAAAACCTCATGTCCTGTTTTAAACACAGTGAGGACTTTGGTCCTTTATGTTGCATGAAGGTGCATAGTGTCACTTACTTTTTGTTAACATCTGCCACGTGCTAGTTTAATCCTTTCATTTCGTATTTTGTTCTCCGCTCTTTGTTCCTCTAGACTATAGTAAGATAAGGTGTACAGAGTGTGTCGTGTTGTTAAAATATTACCATTGCTGCTGCCGCTCTCCTACTGGCTGTCGTTATCCTTAGGATTCTCCGTTCACCAAACAGTTGATTTTTTTTTTTTTTCCTAAATCTGGCTCTTATCTCATTTCTCTTTCTAGGAGCAAGTGTGCAGAGGCTAAACCCCTTCTGTTGTATTACTGTCTTCTTCCACATTTGTTAGCTTCACAAAAATGACTCGCTTTGTATACCCAGTGTGTGCTTTATGTTGCACACTGTGTTCTGTCATTGTAGCAAGACACTCTGAGTAAAATGTATTACAAATACTTTTCCTAACAGAAATACTTTTTTAAACTGTGGGGTAGACTTCCAGGGAAATGGATGAAAGCCTTGGGGCTTTAAACCCAGTCCAGACAAAGCACTGGGAAACAGAATATGGAGAGAAACTTCAGTGGCAAGAGTGTGGTAATAGTGCTCTTGTAGATCTATTTCATCTCTAATTTCTGTTAACTTGATTGTCCCACTGGACTGCCCTGAAAATGTATAAATCAGGATGTGAAATAGAAAAGCTTGCGGTTTGTTCTAAGTACTAGGATGAACAATGTGCAGTGTTGTAATTTCTCGTAGGAAAAGTGTTGCTTGACCTAGGCAGCCACATAAAGAATTCTTTTCAAGGATGTTTTAGGACGTATAGTCTTAATTCAAGAAGATCAGGAAACAAACTGTTTCAATCTGCTGGTACATGTCAGGCCAAATTCAATACCTTCTATTAAGCATTTAAGTATGATTGAATTCCACCAAGTTCAGGGCCTGAAAATCCATTAACGCATCTACTTTTGTAACTCGTGGTCATCTTACCCGTATGACTGAGTCACAAATAAGCAATGAGGAGGAGGAGGAGCTGTTTAATTCTTGCAGTAACTGTGTTTCAGGACTCAAGTTGGTGCCCAAACCCACTTACGTACCTGATAGGTGGAGCAGAATCTGGCCCTTGCAGCCCTTTGATTAATTTGTTGTAGCGAGCACGTTGCTACATAGGAACAGTCTTTGCATGCGTACAGCACCTAGCGCGGTGGAGCTTGATCTCATTTGAGTTCCTGGGCATTACTAGATAAACATAACAAGAGCCAACTTGCTTAACTTCAAGTATGTCAGTGTTTTATCATTCAGTTGGACACTTCACATGATTAAATGCTTACGTGAGCACCGTGGTGAATCGGTGACCAGCCCCGGACAGCCCACACACGGACAGGCAGAGGAAGAGCTGGCAGTGGCAAGGGCTTTCGCACGCAACGTCTTCCACCCATCGTGTCGATTCTCCACCTAGGTCCTTCTCTTCTGCTGGTACTCTGGAAAACTCCCCCTCTTCCTCCTTTACCTGCTTCCATTTTGCAAGCTGGCAGCAGAGAAAGTGTCTGGGGAAACTCCCCATTCAAACTCCCCTGTTCAGTGCTCTGTGTTGCTCTGGCAAGGCCTGCCGCCTCTTTCACGGTGCGGCGAGCTGCAGTCATCCCACTCGGCCACTGAGCTTAGCACCTGAGGGCTCCTCTACTCGTTCCTCCAAAGAGCCGTGCAGGCTGGCTCCCAAACTGAAGTTATACAACCAGTCCCAGGCCAGGCAGGCCTTCCTGCTCACTGGCACTCACCAACCATGGCCTCCTGCTCCTCCCCAGCCAGGGAGTCCTCTCCAACTCCCCCGTTCGCTGGGTTGTTTGCTGGGTTGTTCACTTGTGTTGCTGACTTTGGCACCCTAGCTTTTGTTTGAATGGTTTTGTCTGAGCCAAAATTAGCTCCTTAGTTTTCCACGTGCTCGTTCATTTCTTGTCAAATGTACAATAAACTTCTTGTCATCATTTGTGCAGACGATGCTGTTCCTCCTCGTAATGTTTATTAAATATAGAGAGATCACATAAAAATGCCCAATTACCTAAGAGGCTAGCAGTGAAAAGCATGATTTTCCATTGGTTGTAGTAGCAGAGTTGGGTGTCAGCTTGGTAGGAACACACATATACCACCAACTTGCTCTCTTTTGCACTCAGGGTAATGATCATTGCAGTTAATATAAGAGGAGAAAAATGCACAAGATGCGGCAGAAATTCAGTTCTTTTGTGGTATCATTGGGACACGAGATTTTTCTTTCTAAAACACGCATGCACTAACCAGCTACCAGTTGGGAAAATTAGTTGAAGGAAGATTATTTGACTTCTCACAAGGTTGCATTCGACCTATGTTTTAACCATCAGCGGTAGCTAGCTGGCTAACTAGCTAGATGCATAGATATATGATTGTCATGTTGCTGGAGACTTGTCAGCACTTAAAAGCTATAAATAGGGATGCCACATCTAATCTTTAAATATATCAAGTAAGGATTTTTTTTTCTTTCTTTAACAAGTATGGAAAAATAACTAACTTCTAAATAGAGAGACTTGGCATGGTAAACTCCCCCCCTGCTCAGTTTAGAAGGGATTAGTGTGGCATTTGGAAGTGAGGTTTGTAAAGGAGGTTATTATTAAACAACTTAATGTTCCAAATACCAAAGAGGACTATTTCTCTGCAATAAAACAGTATATAGAAAGTGTTGAAATCAGATCTGCTTTAGCAGCACATTACTCCCTGTGACTTGCTTGCAAAATCCAGAGATCCGAAGAACAAGGTAGATGGCAACCACCTGCAAAGTCTTCTGTAGAGTTCAAGTATCTTACAAAAGTAATTTGAAAGACAATGAATTGTTTGAGTGAAATAATTGTTGGGTCTAATTAAATATCAAGGGAATATGTATTTGCAACTCTATGACTGCTTGCAGACATTAAAAAAATGGCACTTTAAATTAAACTTGGCATGTTGCCATGCTGAGCTCCAGGCATGCCCAGCAGAGACAGCACGTTACTTCACCCTGGCTCTGCGGTGTCTGCAAAGATCAGGTGCATTACAGGGGATTTTTTGGCACTTTTATCTAGTAGCTGATTGAATCTGCTTTAACTAAAAGTTCCCAAAAGCCCTGCTAAAGCACCCAGTCTTTGTAGACACTGCAGAGCCAGGTTGAAGTAATATGCTGCTGCTTCCGGTGAAGTATGTTTTGGGTGTTTTTTTTTTAAATATCTGCAAGCAGCCTATATGATTGAACTTATCTAACATGTTTTTGAACATATTACCTCCATAAATCCATTTGTTCTATTACAGTATTATTCTAGATAAAAGATTTTTTTCTCCGTAATAACAGATACAGTCCTTGAACTGCTATTTCCATAGAGTCCCACAGTAGAAGCCAATATTCAAAAGGGTACTCAAAGGGTTAAGTGCATTAAAACCACTAAAATAAAAATGGTACTGAAAACATGCCTTATTTAGTAATTTTATTGCACCCCAGAGTGCTGCAGGTACAGAAGTCAAGATTATAGTTTGACCCCCACATATAAATTGAGTGAGATTTCTCATGGCTCTCTTGCCAGGGGGTGGGGTGGGGTGGATTTATAATTGTAACACTGCAGCAAATGAAATATCGCAAAGTTTTGTTAACATGGAGTTAAGGCTGATTAGAGAAGTCTTGTGCCTTTTTGAAATGTGGATAGTGGCCAATCTCAAATCTCTGAAAACAAGAACTACAAGGTTAAGGTGCAAGCTACCCTGCGTCTTAGTTCTGCCCTCAACGAGCAATGTCCCAGCATACCAGCCACGTCCAGACTAGCTCTCTTCCCTCCACAGACACTGTCAGATGCTTTGGAAACAGTGCATGCGAGTGCATTACGATAGTATCATAGAAAGTTAGGGTTGGGAGGGACCATCTAGCATCGCCCTGCTAAAGTACAACTGTCTAGCATCACCGTATCACTCTGCTAAAGTAAAACTCAGGGTTAGGTCAGACAGCAAACACCACTGTTCATCTTGAAGATGAGTTCTCTGGAGTGAGAGCATCCCATGGAGGTGAGAAACCTCTGAAATAATAGCTCTGGGGTATGCAAGCTGCAAAATTCATCTCGGTGGGTGTTCTCATCCCCTGTCCCTGCGTTGTCAGTGCTTGGGAGCCCAGTCATTTCATCAAGAACGCACATTGCTCAGCTCCTCACTCTGGTCTCGGCTTTCTGCGCGTGCATCAAGCACGCCTGCTCTCAGTACTCCACCTGGGGGGGCAAGGCTCCTTGAGAGAGCATTCACAGAAAGCAAGGAAACAGAGAGAGAGAGCAAAGGGTTTGGTGGAGGGGTGGGGAGTCTCACAGAGGATTGGGCCCCCTTCAGATTCTGGCTCCCAGATGCACAGATGTAGGAGGGGGCAGATCATTGAGGGTCTGATAATCTCCTCCTCTCCTTTTGTTATCTGTCACAAACTCTCGTGAAAGCCTTTCCGAAGTAGCGTGCTACTCTAGGCCGTGATTCCCAACGTATAAAATCCTCTGGAGAGAAGTATCATGCTCACCTGGCCTGACAAAGGAGGGATTGAAACCCAAAGGTACACCCGGACAAGCATGCACGTGCATTTTCCTGGGGACGAAAAGCAGTGGCACATAGATGCTGGAGAACGGATAATTACCCCCGGTGGGGTAGAGGAGGCTGGGGCCAGCAGCCTTACCTGGGGTTTTGGGGGCCTCCTGGGGCTGCAGCAGCGGTGATCCAGATGTGCGGAGCCTGGCCAGCAGCCAGTGTGGCTCTGGCTGGTCAGGCTCTGGTTTTGAGCAGCACACGCTGCAGCCATGTGCACCACCTCGCTTTATTTTTTGGTTAAAACCATTTTTTTTTTAGATCCTGGGATTTCCTGGTATCTAATTTTGGCTCCACACTGCAGCACAGAGAAGTTTTTCATGTGCGCCACATGAAAGCCTTTGCAGCAATACCAAGCACACCTGTGCGCTCACCTGGACGTGCCCCCAGTAGCCGCTGCGTCACCCAATTTATGGTGCTTATGAACCCTCATACTTGAACAGAGCCGATGTGGCTCAAGCTACAGATGCTAAGTTATACCTTCACTTCTTCAGAAGCAGTCAGTGTAATACACCAGCTCAGAGCAACCTGAAGCACGTTATGTGAATTTCGGGAGAGTCCTAGCCATAATTTGAGCCCCAGGTTTGTGCACAAGTTAATCAGACAGAGGTAATTTGGTTCCTGGAGATGAGCTTTACGTCAGGAAACCCTGGCACATCTGACCTCAAATTTGGATCATACACCTTGCTACCTGAACTCGTATGAGCAGGGATCCTGGTTTTCTGAAATTAAAAAAAAAAAAAAAATCCCAATTTTTGGTTTAAAAAAAATAACCCCAAGTCCATGGTTTCCCATGATTAAAATGAAACATCACTATATGTGTACACTCACACTCACACTCACTCACTCTTCTGAGTCCCCAGCACAGTAGCAGAACCAAGGATCAGATTCTCCATCACCGTAGTGAAGTGAGTACCAGTTCTACTACCGGGAAGCCTGAGCATCTTTTTCTGTTTAAAGATCCATTGATTCGAATGCTTTCAAATCCACAGGTTTTCTCAGCCTTCACGGAAATCTGATATATCTTTCAAATGTTAATCATGGACAATGTGGATTTGGGGTCCTTTTTTTTTTTTTTTTTTTTTAAACTGAAAGTTGGGGATATTTTTAAATCGGAGAAAACCTAGATCCCTGCTCATGAGGCACAGCAGATTTCAGTGCAAGCTCAGTATCCCTGTGGATTTGACAGCATTTGAGCCAGTGGATCTTTAAACAGAAGATGATGCTCAGCCTTCGTCTGGTAGGACTGGTACTCCACTATGGCGATGGAGAATATGACGCTTGGTTGTTACTGAGCTGGGGACCCCAACATTGTGCTTAGGTCACTTGGAGCTTAAATTTCACACGTTGAGTTCTTGCTGGGAGCTGGTGGGTCCTGCAAGAGCTGAGGACTTTTGAGAGCTCCATTCTCAGTGTAACCATCTCTTAATACGTCTGAATCAAAAGGTCAGATTTTGCCTCGTCTTGCTCAAGCAAGCATTACATTTACATTATTCATGGAACTAGTGATGTGAAAAAAGTAAGTAACACTTAGTAATTATGTTAGTTAATAATACGTATCTCAGTGGGACAGTGGATTAATGATCGTAAGTAATTCGGATCATGAACAGAAAGTGCGCTGGAGCTGCAAAGGACTATTGTCTACCTTGGCTGCATGTTTGGCTGATCACCCATTTCCTTTGATAAGAGCTAAATGTCGTGTTGCCAGGGTGTCTCAGTGCCGCTCTGGGACTCGCCAGACAAGGCCACTTCAGAGTTGCTTCAGAAAGGACTGAATCCTGTCTCTAATATTCCTTAGCTTTCTCCCACTCGGGGCTTTAGTTTACAACACAAACGGAGATCTCCAGGCAGGAAAGTCTCTCTGTAGCCCAGAATTTAAAGATAGCGCTTTCTAGTTATAAATGTGTTGGAAACTGTTCGTGTCACAACCTCATCTTTTTTTTTAGAGTATATCATGAAAATAAAATGATGTCTCAATGCTCCAGCCAAAATAAATTATTGAAATTTAGAAGGAAACTGCAACCACATTTTTTTTGAGTTTTTGCTGGGGTTTTTTATTGCATTTCCCTTTCCTGTGCCCATAGCTTCCAGTTCCTTAATACTGCCAGGATGATACATTAAAATAAGAAAAATATAGAATTGGAAGTTTGAAATATGTGGGAAAGAAGTTTGTGCTTCTACTGCTAATGAATTGCATTGTTACAGAAGAGGCAAAGTTTTTTGTGGGTCGCATGTTATTGAACTAACTGCCTGACCGGGGAGAAATTTAGACAAGGTTTCCGGTATAAGGCACTCACTCTTACACAAAAGCTTGTCTAAACCTCTAATAACCTCTCACAAAAGATATCACCCACACAAATCCTTGCCTCTCACGTATTTCATGGACCGTCGCAGCTAGAAAATAACCCCAGCGCTGCCGTTTTTATACCATAATTTTATGAGTGCAGTGCAATATTTAGGTTACTTGTCTGTCGTTCCTGAAAGCTTCATGTTTGATGAAATTTACTTCCGTGACTTTATAGACCAAATCCTTGCAGATCAATTCTTCTCTCATTGATTGTTCTGTCCCACATAACTCAGCCAGTGGCGCAGTGTACTTGGGGCTTGGGAAAAGGGGACTGAAAGGAGATCCTGTGTTTTTGCTCCAACGAGGGGCGCTACTGTAAAAGATAGCGAGTGAGCCTTGATTTACTTGTGACATTCCTAGAGGGGAAAGCGGCACACGGGTCTGGAAGCTGCACACTGAGGCAATATCATCTCGTAATAATGCTGGAAAATGAATATGATTTTACTTATACATTCATATTAAATAAGAGAATGGCAGTCGTACTATAGGATACTTGACATCATAGCATGATGGTTTTCTACCTTTGCATCTTGCTGATTTTCAGATCAGACTGCCTCTGTTTATGGTTAAAAAGAAGTTTTAACTAAATAGTTGACTTTCCGTCTCCCAGGGATCTGGATGTAAAGCTTTGTTCTTTTTTTGGCAATAAGTCACCACTGCAAATCAGGAACAGTATTGTAGATGATAGGGAATGATTCCAGTTGAGCTTCCTTAGCTGCATTAGTTTTTTGACGTTTCCATGAGAAAAAAAATCATGAAATCTAGTCTTAATAAAAGGAATAAAAATGACTCAGAATAGTCATGTTCTGTTGGGACATGACATCATGTTAGGATTATGTTTTAATATATCAGATTTGAAATTTGTCTATTGAACAAAATGTGTGCTCTGATTGCATAACCATAAGGATAAAAAGAGGTACTTAACCTGTTTTAGTCTGAAGACAGGCAGAAAGCAAGAGAAGGTGGCACCTTAAAGACTAACTTGTTCAAAAAGACATAAACTTTGATGGCAGCCTACTTTGTCATGCTGCTTCCTATCATCTGATGAAGTAGGCCATTGCCTACAAAAGCTTATGTCTTTCTGGATGAGTTGGTCTTTAAAGTGCTGCCTGAGCTGCCTCTGCATGAAGGTAAAGTTTCAGTGCATACCACATCAATCTTTGGTATAGTGTTCCTCAAAGAAAGGTATTTTGTTGCTTTGTAGCTGACTTCCCTACTTTTTAAAAAAAATCGGATTAGCTCCTTCCATACCAAGGAATGTTTTATGATTTGTAACTTGGACTTTTAGCAGTTAAAGTAGAATTTAGGAACCGGCTTTATTATGGCTTATGGCATATTGTTTTTGACAAAGCTGTTGTTTCCCAGTATGGGACTTATACTTGTTGTTGTAGTGCAGTGTCTGTTGCACAGACAGGGAGAAATGGTTGAGAATTAAAATTTATGGAGTCAGACCATAGGTCTACCTAGCTCCGTATCTTGTCTTACGCGGTGGCAACGTGTGGCTGTTGAGGAAGAGGAAGAACAGAGCATGTCCAGCATCTTCCACCCTGGTCCTTTCCCGTTACAGCTTCCAGCAGTCAGAGGTTTAGGAAGTTTGGATTTTGAGGCTACGCCCCTACCACATTTAGTACTTACTGCTGGAGCTTTCCTCCAAGATCCTGTCCAGTCCTCTTTTGAATGGGGTCAAATGGCATATGCCTTACTCTATTGTGTGATTTGTAGAAATATTGAACAGGATATCTAGAATATATATATTTTTGACACAGTTGGCTTGAGTTATCAAATCTTGATTTTTTTTTTTCAAGGCTTCAGTTTTCTCAAAAAACAAAATGGAACAAAAATAACCCAAAGCCCTCGAAAATGTATTGCATGTTTATCTTTTAATTGCGGATTTTTGGTTTCCGAAAGTTGCCATACCTTTAGAAGTTGCATAATCTGACCTGCCAACACTTAACAACACACTCGCTTCTCATTTTGAGTCGACCAGTTTAGAACCAGATGAGTCGCGTTTGTCATCTCTTTCCTCATTTATTCTTTTTGAATTGTCATGTAACACGTGGTCACTGCCCTCCCAACCCGATGTCTCTGTCAGTAAGAACAGAACTTCAGTACAGGACACACACACACAGTGGTTTAAAGGCACGATAGAAGCAGAGACCGTCCATTGTACATGCTCACATTTTGAATTGATTATATAATGAAACATCCAGGCCCGTGCAATAAATTCATTTTATTTTAAATTTACTGAATTATTATTTTACCAGAATTTTTTTCCTCCCATTTGGAGAACGTGATGATTGCAGCTTTTCCATAGCCAGGAACTGTCCAACACCTCAACCCTTCTTATTCAGTGTAATTTGAATGCTGTGGTATACAAGAACTCATTACTTCATTTGATGGCAGTGTCCCATTACTTTATATCTGCTGGTTGTCTGGTCATTAAAATTAAGTTTTTAACATGCCTCTGCATCCACACCCCCTTCTTTTTTTCCTTTCTTCTTTGCTAGGGACTATTAACTCCATCATTTGAGCCCATACCTCAGTGTGCTGCTCAGTGGGGCTCTTTCTGCAGCTTATCCTCAGCACATTCAGTCTGTCTGAGTTCTGCTCATTCCTCCTCAGCAGGATTTATCAGTCCAATCTGTGCGATCCATCCATGTGGCTAATCCCGGGCCTTTATCTTGTTTGTATCTTTACTGCCTGGACTGGTGCATTCTTTTTTTTAGCCTTGACAAATGTAGTTTTGCCCTGCTCCTATCCATTCAAAATTGTTGTTGCAAAGTTATTTTTCTGGCATAGCACTTTGACCATGTTGTACCTCTCTCTGCATTCCTGTCCCAGGCCCTCCTTTTCCATTACATCAGACCCAGATTAATTATTTCTGCTTCAAGGCCTTTTTGTCATGTGTTAGAGTCATAGAGAAGCAGGGCTGGAGCACTGGCACATACCAATGAAAACTCCAGCCTGTGCTGCCGCCAACACCCAGTGCCTCTGAGGAAGACTTTAAAAGAAAAAAAACCAAGCAAAAACTCTGACATATTTAGCAGCAGCGGGGAAGAATTCCCTCCTGACCCCATGCAGCAACCAGCAAATCAGTCCTTGTACTGCTGACTCCTACCTCTGCTGACGAGTGCCAGCCATCAACCGCTTTTCAGGTTTTTTAAACAAATGCATCCTTGCTTTATCCCATTCAGCCCCAAACTAGTCATATAAATATAGAGAGACAAGTCACTTCACTGCTGGCCTCCTAATCTCTCCTTGCAGCTCTTTAAAAAAAAAAAAAAAGTGTGTCTGTGTATTCACATGTATGCATGTACACACACACACATGTGTGTGTGTATAGATAGGTGGATAGATATATGTATATGTATGTGTGTGTGTGTATATCTATATCTAGAAATATAAATGCAGTATGATATATTTGTAGACATATGGCTGTATGCATGTGTTATTTTAGCTTACCGTTGATAATTGGGGTCTGTGTACACTCTCCTCCCCCCCATGATCAATGGTTAAGCTAATATCACCACATATGACAAATCAGTACTGTCCTATTGTTTTTCATGCTCCCCCGTCTGTCTAGCTATACCCACTTGTTTTTGTCGTCTTTAACTTGGGTTGTAAGAGCTTTGGGGCAAGTCTGTTTCCCCCCGGTGTGTGCAGGTGCAGTGCCTAGCACTGTGGGCCTAAATTCTGTAGCACATGTTGCTCCTACAAATGATAAAAACATCTTTTGTTAATTTAGAGCC
Organism: Caiman crocodilus; assembly: GCA_030014935.1. Classification (NCBI taxonomy): domain Eukaryota; kingdom Metazoa; phylum Chordata; order Crocodylia; family Alligatoridae; genus Caiman; species Caiman crocodilus. Next base: position 6,487,536 of record JAGPOW010000261.1, read on the forward strand.
TTATCTGACTTTAGATATGAAAGTATTCTCTACTGGTGTCCAAGGAGATACTTTTAGTCTCTCTAATAAAATGCCAAAAGATTATTATAATAAAGCTTTGCTGTCTTGTGGGGCTGATAAGTTTTTCCTCAATTATGTAAAAATTAAAGCATTAATTAAATTCCCATTATTATCTCTTTAGTTAACTTTCCAGATTTCACATATTAGGAAGAATTGCATAATATCCTACATGATGAAGTAGCTCCAGGACTTATTTTTTATAACGTAGTAGAAATGTAACATGTCAGTACAGTGCAGATGTCCTTTTCATTTGATAAATTTTGCTGGGAAATTTAGGGTCGGTCATTGTTACTTAAAACTTCCCAAGGGAATCGATTCTATTTTGACTTCTTCTGAGGCATTTGCTATTTAGACTCTGTGATGTCCAGTCACTATCTGATGTAAAGAGAATTTGATCTTGGTTACAAAAGCATACAGTTGTTTCCCCATTTTAATAACCTCCAATTTGGTAACGTGATAACACAAACATGCAGGACCCTTATTTGTTTAAGTCGTCTTAGTGTCTTGCAGTTATAACATTGCAAAGTTGTTGACGACTATAGGCCTTTCCCTCACTTGGCAAAATTGGTTTACTAGAATCATATAATGTAATAGAATATTGTGCTCGCCTGGTCTCATATAGGTGTTCCCTTGTCACCTTGCAGTGTGTGCCTAGGGTTGGCCGCAGCGTTTGTTCCTGCGGTCTTGGCGAGGGCTTGTGTTCTCCCTGAGGGAAACCCCGAAACTCGTCTGCCACGACTTGGGTCTTCCTTTCAGTGCCAGGAGTTCCTAGGGTGGGTATTTCTGGGGGGAGAAGAGGAACTTTGATGATTTCAAAGGCCGTAGGCTTTGAAATCTTTTTCAAATAATATTTCTTAGGGCTTTTCCTTTTAAGAGGTTTGCATGACAGTTCTCGGTGTGGCCATTACAGATTAGAATGGTCAGTTGAACTCTGAGCATTTAAGTCATAATTGTGTACATACATATGCAACATTTGTATTTACAGTATCTATGCTGTTTAATGTAAGCGTGAAGTTTTAACAATAAGGAAGGGATCGAACAGGAGAGCACAAGATGTGTTGGATCAACTGTGGGCTTGCTTTTCAGAAACTGGTGGCAGAGAGCCCTGCGAGGAGTGACAAAGAGGTTACACTGTCTTTGAAAAGGTTCTTTTAATTGCTGTTGTCTCTTACTATAGCAGCTTAATTGGACATAAGCAGCTGGCTGTAAAGGTAACATCTATTCAGTCCCTTCCTTCTAGGCTTGACCAGCTTATCTGCAGAGTATTCAGTACAAGTATTGACCGCATCAAACGGAAGTTCAGTAGCCCGAGGCAGCATGGTAGAGTGGCTCGGCACAGGCTCATCCCAGCTGTTCCTGTAACTCCAGTTGTGTTTGTCATGTTACAAAGGATTCAAATTTGGTGCTGCAAGACCGGCATTTAGGAGCTTGCATTTGGAGGGGAAAAAAATTGAAGAAAAATGGCATTCGTTTCCCTGTGCCCACCCTAGCACATGTGGAAAAGGAGAGGATAGCGTGTGAACTTTATAGAGGGGTTGTGGCAGTGATGTGCTTCGAACGGCGTAAACACTGTAAACAGTAGCTCCAGTCGCTGGGCTCATCAGGCTCCCCCTTGCCCAGCTGCATTTACTTCTTCGTAAACATTGTCACCGCTGCATCAACTCCCAGGCAGCTGGGCCCTGGGTCTTCTGTCATGGAAGCCTACGGGGGAAATAATGTTCGTATCGGAAGAGTCAGTCTTCCCATATGTTTTTTTTATTTTTTAAAAATTGGTCAAATGGTAGTACCTGTAATATGTTAGTCACGGGCCAAACGTACATGGCTCCTGTCCAGGTTCCCAGAGCTATAGGAGCTTGCTACTGTAGGCCCGTGCCACGTGACTTGGGACTTACTGAAACCAGGGTGGCTGGCCCCCAGTTTTGCAGGAAGAAAGTAGGGCCCAGCAGCCATTTCCTGGGCAGAACGTGGTGCCCCCCGCACACCTCTGATTGAATGAGGGGGCCCTGCTGATTCGATGCAGGAGCTGCCTGTCGTATAGCCCACCCCTCACTGGTGAGTGAGCCCCTGTTTTGCCGGCAGCCCCTTGACCATGCAGATGCTTCCCCCCACTCTTCCCTGCCCTGAAGGGCTGCTGCAGCAACCCAAGGACTCCTCTCTGGGCGGCTGGCTTTCCTTTCAGTAAGACATGCCCCCCGCTCCCTGGGGATTTTGCGGACAATGCTGGATTTCACAAAATCCATGGAACTGCATTTTTGGTAGGTCCCTACATATGAGGAGTCTTTCACACCACCCTCTTTGCACTGCTAGAGTGGGCCAGATAAAAAAAATAGGACTGCTATTTTCACTGGGCTAAAGTGTCCCTTATGCGCCACGTATTCTGTGGCAGCACAACACGGAG
>JAGPOW010000261.1:6544647-6563150 GCA_030014935.1 Caiman crocodilus
TTCTCTCTCGTCCGCTCCCTCTCCAACACAACATCCTTGCTCATTCAGCAGTCGTCTTTTTTGTGTTACTTCGTAGGCTCTCCCGGTAGTTGGTTCAAGAGTCTTCTGCATTGTTGTTCTTGTGAGATAGGACTGACTTTCTATAACACGTGGCCTTCTTAAATCCCTTGGACTAAAAATGCCTTTCTTTCTTGTGGAATTAAACTCTCTAGCTTTGCTTTTGTTACCTGCTTGTGGATGGCATATTTATTGAGAGAGCCTTTTATTTTGTATACTTTCTGTGATGCATGTTATTTTATACAGCTTCTATATTGAGACACGATCACTGAACTAAATGTAATAAGGAAATAACAAGCTAGGTTATAAAGGCTAAAGGGTGCATTTTCAAAGTAGTGAGGATATAAAGAAATGCATAGCTGTTGGTATTGTGAACGGAATGGGTATGTACATGCTTTTGCAGCTGAAAATTCATCATTTTATGCCTATCTTTTTTCCTTCCTTTTATTCACTGTAGTTTTCTTTGGAAATAATAAAAGGCTCGCAATATTTTTCTCATGAATTCTGCTGTTGAAAACTGGCCTTCCAAAGGCTAGTTATGTAAATGATTGTTGTTCTGCATATCATATGTATCACTGAAATCCCAAAGCATGCAAATTAAAGTGCTTCCATATGGCTGCCTAGCCATTTGTACTTTATTAATCAGTGGAGAGCAGGGGTCTAGCTAGAATTTTTTTTGCATATGGACATCCATCTGTTCTATCATTGCCCCCATCTCCATGACTTTGGCATTTGCTAGCTTTACTTTGGCACTTACTGAACTGCAAAACGGTTTCTTTATTGATTCATAGTCATTATACTTGCTGCCCTTTGATTACAGACTTACAAGCTGAGCAGTGTCAGGGAGATATTTTAATATTGTTACAATGCAGGACAGATCAATATGTGTGTAATGGAACAGGAACATAAGCATTACAGTTAGTGTGTTGTGGCTGTTTGATTCTGGTCCTTCTCAGACTCTACCTGCGCAGAGGTATACTGCACCACTGCTAAACTACCTCTTAGAGTGCAGTAGAAGGCCTAAGATTTTATTGACATTTCCATTGGATTAACCAATGCAAAATGTTGTATAAAATAATGGATTTTATTCAAATATACGACTTGAAATGGAATCTTTGAGTGCTGCAAACCTACAGGAACTCACTGAGCTTCCATGGTTCTTTATACAAGATGGAGTGACTCATGTAATGCCTTGATTTTTCTTAAATGAATCTTTCTCAGCACCTTTAGTATGCATTTTTTAAGCCTAATGTGAATCTTTGTGGTAGAGACATATGGTACAAGTAGACATACCCTTTGAACTGTTCTGGAAATGTCATGGTTTGGGAACCAGCTCACAATTTTTGGGGTTTAGAGGTGTCCCCAAGTACAGTACCAAGGGTTTTAAGAAGAATGGTCAACTTTTAGGCATTGCAGTGCCATTAAACCACCTCCAGAGTGTTGTATCCAGTGAGTATGCTGCACAGCATACCTTCTAGTGACAAGTGCCCCAGTTTTTCCAGTATTCCCCAAGCAGAGGAGGAAGACCCTGGCATGGCTGACACCAAGGAAGCCTGTGATGTTAGTTGCCTGCAATTGCAATTTTCTGATCCCTTTCTAACTAAAATTGAGTTCAGTGAAAAGCAACTGAATTCAATAATGACCATTCTTGCATTTCCCCAGAATCTTTGCAGTGGTACCCTGACTCAGGGAGCCCATGTGTATGTGTGTGTGGGGAGGACCGCTGCTTCTGGGTTCCCAGGAGATGGGTGTTCTGGCTCTGCCAGAGCTTTCATGGCTTCTAAAGAGCATCCTCCCCCAAGCCGCTCATCAGTTTACTTCGAGTCCTGGCATTGTACCAGGGTTCAGTTCGTCACAGCTGGTCTCTGGTGTTCAGGGCTAGCCAGTTGGTTGGGAAGGGTGGCTGGATAGACACCTGTTTCTCCAGTCCTGGGGGGCTGGGTGCTTCAGGTGGCTGTCCAAGATCTCTGGCTTAGGCTGCTGCCTTATGAAGACTTCCCCTAGGGGTAGCCATGTGGTGGGCAGGGTTAGGAATGGATTGAGATTGATCAGTGGCTTAAGGAAAAATGCGATGTAAGAGCAGTGGAGACCTTGAGCAGTCCCCTGCGAATGCAAAAGCAGGGGTAACTCCTATACCTATCTAGCCAATCTCCATCCCAAATCAGCCTGGGATGCCACAGACTGGCAAAGTGGAGTAGCCAGTTGCTGTGCGAGGACTGGGGTGCAGTGTAGGATGCCTGAAGGACCAACGAGACACTAGCCGTGAAGGGTTTAGTGTCTGCACATAAAACTGAACTGGTTCAGAATAAAACCTGATTATCCAGATAGACTTTTAGAATGTTCCAGGGGTTTCAAACTGTTCTAAACTGGCTTGTACATCTGGATGCTTGCAGTTGAAACCACATGTAAAGCAGTCTAAAGGTGCTCCCACACACGGGCACATCTAGGATTTTGAAAAGGGGGGCGTGCAGGTGGTGAGGTGCATCATCACATATACAACACACATTTTTCTTTGGTTAAACATAAACTAGGAGCTTTACAAATATGCCAAGGGCTGGGGCTGAATGATTCAGTTCAAGATTGAAGCACAAACAAATATAGAGGGGAATAATTGCTTCCCTTCATCTGCTGGCAACATTCCTACCAATACAGCCTATTATGCCATTAGCTTTCTGGGCAACAAGGGGACACTGTTGACTTGTATTAAGCTTATTGTCCCACTGTAACCCCAGGGTCCTTTTCTGCAGAGCTGCTGACTACTCAATCAGACCCCAGGCTGCAGCAGTGCATGGGAGTGTTCTGTCCTAAGTGCAGGACTTTGTACTTACCCTTGTTGAACCTCATGACATTCCTTTTGGCCCAGTCTTCCAATTTGTCTGGGTTTCTCTGAATCCTAACCCTACCCTCCAATGTTTCTACTTCTCCCCACAACTTGGTTTCATCTGCAGGGTGCACTCTGTCATCTCCAAGGTCACTGATGAAGTTATTAACCAAAACAGGAACCAGGACCCACCCCAGGGATACTCTACTTGATGCCAGCTACCAACTAGATATTGAGCCATTGACTTATTGCCCTCTGGGCCCAATGATCCATACAGTTTGCAGTCTATTCACTCTATTTTGCACTGGTGAGGCCACATCTGGAGTTTTGTGTCTAGTTTTGGCCCCCTGCTACAGAAAAGATGTAGGCAAATTGGACAGTCCAGCAGAGGACAACAAATATGGTTAAGGTGCTGGAGTACTAACTGACTCGGGAGGAGAGGCTGAGCGCACTGAGCTTATTTATTCTAGAGAAGAGAAGACTGAGGGTATTTAACAGCAGCCTTCAACTACCTGGAGGGTGGCTCTAAAGTGGATGGAGCTAGACTGTTCTCAGTAGTGGCAGATGACAGAACTAAGAGGAATGGTCTCATGTTGCAGCAAGCGAAGTTTAAGTTAGATATTAGGAAAAACTCTCTCACCAGGGTAGTGAACACTGCAACAGGTTACCCAGACAGGTGGTGGAAGCTTCCTAATTGGAGGTTTTTAAAACCGAGTTAGACAAAGCCTTGGTTGGGATGATCTAGTTGGAGATGATCCTGCTTTGAGCAAGGGGTTGGACTAGATGACCTCCTGAGGTCCCTTCCAACCCTAAATTTTCTATGCTTCTATAACTTCATTGGAATTATTTATAACAGTCCACAAGGCTGTGAAATGGGAACTTTGTTACCAGGAGCAGCTAACAGACAGGAGAATTTCAGAACAAAGGGCAGCTTGATTGGTGGAACATCAAGGCCACTAAAAGGAAGAGGGGATCATTAACACCTGTAAATTAAAGAGTTTAGAAGGGATCAGGTAGGTTACAATAAGCCATGAGCCCTCACTGATGCTAACTAGAAATCCTGCTGCCACTGTCAGGCAGTTGGTTTTAAACTCTGGGTTGACCCAGAACCAAAGGGAGGTGCAAATGCCCCACTGCACCCCCTGGATCTGCCCCAGTGCACAGAGATAACATTTGAGCCATTGCAACAATGTCAGTGATTGGGAGCCAGTTCACTACCACTCTGGACAGAGGTGTCCACACATGCACTGCCCGTGGTTCTCAGTAGACATCTCACCTTTTAGCCATTGCACGTCTGCTGAAATGTCACCAGGAATTGGTAGAGTACCCAGACCGTCATGCCTGCCAGGGGTCGGGTTCCTGGAGAGGAAGAAGGCTCAGACTGGGGCAGGAGGCTGGAGTGGAGGGGTTACCAGGTGCTGGGAGTTGTGCGAATCCCACGTATGGTTCCCAGGGGGTTGGGTGCTCTGCCCCTCCTCTGTCCCCAACAACTCCCTGGCTTTTTCAGCCACTCAGGTACCTTGCATTGCCAGCAATTTTAGAGATGTGTGTGCAGTGGTGGCAGGGCTGGCTGCAAGAGTACAGTGCAGAGGATGAGGAACAATTCATCGTTTCATGGTTTCAATTAACGGGTAATGCACTAATTCACTTCACATTGAGCATGGACTTGACCGCCATTCTGCTCTGTGAAGTGCCTGTTGTGCAATGGCCGTTTCCTGCCTTACTCCCACCCCCTAGCAGTTGACAGGTGTGTACTGTTACAGGCACAACCACCCACCCACCACAAGCAGGGGGCTAGAGAGACCCCCTTCCCCCAATCTCGCTGCCTCCTCACCCCAAATAAGCCTGGGACCCCCCTGCCAGGGTCCCTAGCAAGGAGTTGAAATGGAAGCTCTCTGTTTCCCCACCTCTGTAGGTGACCATGGTCTCTGTAGAGACTAGATCGTTGGACAGTCAAGTCCTGGTTACACCCCAGAGCAGCCCCATTGACCTGCATGGATTTGAGGGGTGAGGAACGGTATAGTTTGGGATGTCTGGAGGACTGAGGCACTAGGCACACAATGCTCAGTGTCCACACATAACACTGAACTGGCTCAAAATAGGGCTTAATGTTCTCGTGTGCATTTGAAACCCTCCAGGAAGTTTAAAGTGGTCTAAAGTGGCATGCATGTCTAGTCTGTTGGGGTTTAATATGTACCTAGAATGTTCTAAGCGTTGCATCTGTCTGCACTCTTAAGTATCACGCCTGTCCACATCCATAGCACACATTTAAGTGCCTACTTGCTGAGAAAATGTAACAGGGCTGATTCAAACAGTACTGCCAAGCTTCCAGGTATGTGGGCACCTCAGGTTATGGGGTGAGCTTTACTGGTGTTATATTTGCTAATCATTCTGCAGTGGAGGAAGGTGGGGAGTACAAGCTGTCCTACGATGACCGAAGGGTGTCAGGTCAGAACTAAAGCTCGTGGGGTATACAGGAGACCTTTCATTTACCAGAGCCCAGAGAAGGATGCCCCAAAAGTACTCCATTCTTTTCCAGTCTAACGAGAAGTTCCTATTTTTTCCCTGCATAAAATCTTGTTCGTTAAATCATGTGCCGTCTTGAAAACTAGGCCTTATTGCACCACATTGCCTTGTTTTCCCAGTGTCCTGTTACAGCGCTGTTGTGCTGATAGTTTCCAGTCCTACAGGACAGATAACGTTGACAAAGGTAAAGCCCTGGATACCATCCAAGGAGGAAAGTTTTTATTCATTATATTTTTTTTAATTCCGTTTTAAATTAAAACCTAAGCTTTGTTAAAAATGTTAGCTTTCCTTCGTAGCACCTGGATTCTGCCAATACCTCGCTTAGCAACATTTTGGGTTGTTTTTTTTTACTTCAGGTTATTATGTGTCACATTATGTTGAGATCCCGGGAAAAATAGGAAGACTTGTTTTTGTTTTTTTTATTGTTTTAATGTCTTGTACGACATTTACCTCCTAGGGCTGAGTGATTTGGCTAAGTATTTCTTGGAAGAACATTAATCAAATTGTGAAAATTGGAATAACTCACAGGAACAATAACAGTAAGTGACTGAATAATTTTACCTTCCATGCAGTTCTCCCCTGAAGAGTGATACATATTTTTTTGGTTTTGTTATGGTCTTGCTCAGCTCATCTGCTTTTCACATAATTATGGCTTGTGAGACAAAAACACATTTTCACGGCTTTATATTCCTAACATCCCAAGACCAACTCGGTGTTGGTGGGGGGTGCCAGATGATTTTTGTGCATCACTCCTAGATCTTTAAAACCGCTGTAAAAGACTATGTATTTTACCTATCTAAAATATATACTTCAATTCAGCTGGAATGGAATCACTGAATATCCCCCTTGTATATTAAGTGGCAAGACTAGCCATGTTCCCCCTAGTGAGAATACAGTAAGTGGATTTTTACCGTTTTTATTTCTGTCGAAATGTGCCCTCCCTACTATACGCATGTCTCTGGCAAATGTCAGGCTTATCTCATATTGAGAATGGAAAGTGCTGGTTTGTGGTGGTCCTTGCACCAGGCAGCCTTGGTTGATCCCTGATAAAGCTTTCTCACTTGGTCACTTCTACTGGTACGGGGCAGGTAAAAAATCTTTTACTGGACAGGTTACAGGAGTGGGCAGACGAGAAAGGATGGGATTCAACCCGGACAAGTGCAAGGTGCTGCACCTGGGGAGGAAGACCCAGCAGCAGACCTACAGGCTGGGGAACGCCCTTCTCAGCAGCACAGAGGCAGAAAAGGATCTTGGAGTCATTACTGATGCCAGGATAAACAATGTGGGGACGTGGTCAGTAAAGCTAACCGTACCTTGTTGTGCATCCACAGATGCATCTCAAGCAGGATTCAAGGAGGTGATCCTCCCCCTCTACGTGACACTGGTCAGGCCGTAGCTGGAGTGCTGCATCCAGTTCTGGGTGCTGCGGTTCAGGAGATATGCAGACAACGTGGAGAGGGTCCAGAGGAGGCCACTCGCAAGATCAGGGGGCAGCAGGGCAGGCCCTACGAGGAGAGACTACGGCACCTGAACCTGTTCAGCCTCCACAAGACAAGGCTGAGAGGGGATCTGGTGGCCAGCTATAAACATACCAATGGGGACCAGCAGGCAATGGGAGAGTCCCTGTTCCCCCGAGCACTACCAGGAGTAACAAGGAATAATGGCCACAAGTTGATTGAGAGTAGGCTCAGACTAGACATCAGGAGATGCTACTTCACAGTCAGGGCAGCTAGGATCTGGAACCAACTTCCAAGGGAAGTGGTGCTCACACTTCCCCTGGGGGTCTTCAAAAGGAGGCTAGATAATCACCTTGTTGGGGTCATTTGACCCCAGCATCCTTTCCTGGCCATGGCAGGGTGTCGGACTTGATGATCTGCTCGGGTCCCTTCCAGCCCGACCAACTATGAAACTAAGAAACCAGTCACCATAACAGAAGAAAGTTTGTCGCACTTTCTTACAGGATGCACCTGTAACAGAACAGACGCTTGGTGCACATGGATGGGTTTTAAAATGGTGGAGCCCCATCTAAGATTTGTCCCCGCTTTCCCCTCGCCTAAGTGCAAATGTATGTTTTGTTCACTACCAATCTAAACTATGCCGCTTACAGAAAACTGTGCAACTTAGATGGATTATGCCTCGGGTTTGGGGATCTCTGTACCTAGCTATTACCTCTAACCATCGCAAGGGACCTCCAGCAGGCCGGGAAAATGGCATGGCTAGCCATGCTGTTCATCCCAGAGCTCTAGCTTATGTTTTAAGTATCCTGGGCCTTCTCTTTTAGCTGCTTTGAAAACCAGAGGCATGTGCATCTATAACTGAGGGCATAGTTTGGGATGTGGGATCTTTATTACTTGTGGTGATGTGTTGGAAGCAGATAATGCTTTTTAGAGACCAGCTTGAGAATGAAGGACTACCATTGATGCTTGAAAATAAATTACATGAGATATGGCATTTTTGGGAGAGAATTATCCTAATACCATTTTTATAGTATATTTTTTTCATTGAGCCCCACTTTGGAGTCTCGCATTCCCAGCTTCCCTGTTGTTTGTATTATATACCTTTATTGGAAATGCAAAAGAAATAGAACTTGAGTCTGCTAATTTTGTGCCCCAGTCCTATAGCCATCTTCACATGTGTCTTTTTATGTGAGTAAGTCTCATTAATAAGTGTTTCCAGGATCAGCACTTTATTAAAATGCATATGTTACAATCACTAGTGCCAAATTAAGGTGAAAAGGGGATAAGAAAATGTATGCATGTCATTATAAACTCTATTTATGTGCCTGTATTTACTATATGGAAGCTTTCAGTGATGATGTATGTCATCTATGTTTCTTTTGCTGGCTATGTAGATGAGTGAATAAAATGCAGTAACTACAACCTACTAAATCATAATATTAATGCAAAAGTAAAGCATAAGGATATTATAGATATCGTGGCTCACAGCAACATGTAAATAAGTTGCATTTACAAAAGAAGTGAAATTTTTCTATTGTTTTGTAAAAGGCAAACATTTGACATTTTGTTAATTAGTTAAACAGGTTAGTTAATTTGTTAATTTAATTAAACTTGCAGATTAATTATGAATGCGAGTAACTCTTCTACACTTTCATGTAAGAACAAAAGATAGTTAAATCCTCAGAAGGAAAGGACGATTAGCTTGGGTACCATGTATGAAAAGAAAAGCAGGTGCTCCCTGGGAAGAACACACATCATAAATACTAAATTCTGCCTCCCCTAAGTTAAGGCAAAATGATATTTGAAGCAAATTGGCTCTGCAGTGCTGCTGGTTTTGGGAAAAAGTGATTTTAGGATAAATGTAAGTGCAGTTGTCACAGTAGTAAACCACTGCCTTGGAAGTACCAGAAAAGATTAAAAGGCCCCCTGTAAGTTCCTGTAGCCTTCCCCTAGATTGTAGCATGCTTTCCAAGTATCATTTAGATGCATCATATTGTATGTGTCATTGGTTTCCTTGGTTTAATTTCAGAGTGTTCCTCCCATCTTCATGTTAAAAAAAATTCAGGGTTGATATTTGACCAAAATGCTATTTGCTTCCCCAGCTTCTGAGAAACGGCTACACCAGCACTTCCCGGTGTATTTATCATCTCGACGACCTATTATATTTATAGGTCAATCTAACAGCTTTATGCTGCTCATGTTTGCTACTGTTCCTGATTTATATGATTATTTGTACAACCCCCTTCTAGTGATCCAGACTAGGGTAAGTTTAAATATGAGTGATGAGCTAGATGAATGGTAATGTTGAATTAGGAGGACAGCTGCTTAACTCAGCTAAATGGTTTCTTTTCAACTTTTGTAGTGTTGCTAATTTTTTCGATGTCTTTTTTAGCAGATATAAAAACATGAAATTGTATTTATACATAAGCAGAGTTTTCTGGATTGTATTGCATAGTATTAATTTTATGTCCTTGATTTTAATAGCAGAAAAAACAAGACATTTTGTTTTCACTGAGGTCTGATATCCATCTTGGAGGAGCGTAGTTCGTTCTTGGTCTTTCCTATTTTGCACCATTTGGTTTTCATCAAATATGGTGTTGCCACTGTGTTCATTTGTACAGCTGCTACTTTCTCTTACAGTAAATGCTAACTTCTTATTAAGGACTGCTTTTGGCTCAACTTTGGAAATAGTGTTTAGAAGTTCAACTTGAACTTAAATATTTCGGGGTTGTAACAATGGTAATGTCTTGCATGTCAGATCTGATGTTTTAAAGAAATTGGATCTTAATTACTCTTCCTTTTTGCCAGATGCTGTATGGGCTTCTCCTCACCCTTTAATATATACCAGCTTTCCTTCCTGCCCCCATTTACACAGGAGTAGCCAAAACATTTCACATTATGAATCCATCTAGCTCCTGACTTACCTTCAGCTGCAATCTCTAACGGTTTATGGCAAGGCAGAGCAGATGTGCTTGGAGAGTTGTGCAGAAGTGGGTGAATGCGGCTCTAACCTCGGGCAGTGCCTTGGAGGGGAAACAGGATTGGAGACTGCCTACCCAAGCCACCACCGTCACCCTGCCCAGGAGTCATCAGACTACAGGTGACTGTTGTGTAGGGGGAACAGGTTGGAGATGTGGAATAAACTCTTTTAACCTCTAGACTGTTCAGCCCTGGGTTTGGTTCAGCCTGTAGGAGGGTGTCACGTAGCCCTCCAGCCCATTGAGACAGCAGGTTTAACGTTAGCCCGGAGCACGTGCCAAGTGTCAAGCTTTATATCACTTTGCGTTGAGTGGGGAATAATAGTTAAGGATTCAAATCTTACGTCTCTTCCTTAGTTTTTACGTGCACACACAATTAGAAATAACTTGCCATTGGCTTGATTAAAGACCAAGCTGTGTCTCTTTATTCCAAGCAGCCTTAGAGGCACGCTGTGTGCATGGGTCTCCTGAACAGGTCTGCTGAAACTGGAGCCGGTAGCAGAGTTCAGACTGTCAGAGCACAGGGGCATGCCATGACTGGCTGTGATAACTAGTATCCAGGCCATACAGCGTAATTACATTCTAGAGAAAAATTTGTCAATGTTAGCTGACTCATCATACGCCTAGAGGTAACCCTTAAAATTATACATATTTGCAGTGTGTAAATGGTGCCGATCAGAATACTTCTGTGAGAGGGATCTGTTTTTTTATGAGTACAAGATTGCTGTTTGCAAGCATTAGCAGACAGCCTTGTTTTGCCATGGGCAGCGCAATAAACTTTCAGTAGCTGTCACAGCAGAGGTACAGGCAGAGGGTTGAATTAGATTGCTTTTCTGCACACAGCGCTCGGGCTCGGGGTCAATTTGAAACAGGCTAGACAAACTTGTCTGGTGCAACTCGTCTGTTCTGCCGTCGTGTTCCCCGTCACATCCAAATGTATTTGTCTCTCAACAGAAACGTCCTGACATACTAAGCAGCAAGTACAGCATGTTTCTAGTGCTTGCCATTGTCTCCTGCCATGTGGTAAGCTTCCAAAATATGAAGATTAGGAGCAGGAGAGGGGGAAAAAAAATCACTTTTTTTTTTTCCACGTGCACTAGCATGCAATACGTGATCTGTGCAGTTAGATTTGGCTAGCTGTCCTGGACTTGATCCAAGTCTAGTGTGGTGGTGATTTGAAAGTGAAGGAACATCCGGATTCCTTGGCTTTCATTGTTTTCAGCATAGTTTGGGTGAGGACTGCATTTAACCTGTGAATTCACTTGTTGAACTCCAGCAGTGACCTGGTTGGGGCAGTGAAATGCAGCATGGAGCAAGAAGGGCCCAGCACTTCTTAATAATGCTCCTGAATCTCCCACTTCAGCAGTTACGAATAGGGGGCAGATCGTATTATTTTTGGGATCTTCTTCATTGTTCACTTCTGCTTGCATCCAGAAGAGCATTTATTAGGTTTAGAGGGAGTGTTGCAGAGACGACTTTGGCCAGAAAGAAAGATGGGGCAGCCTTTAATTTAAGTGAGAAAAATGATTGTGGGGAGAGTTGGTGATGGAAAAGAAATGTCAGGAGACCTTCACCTCCAGAAGTGCACAAATTAAACTACCTCTTGAAGGGCAATAAAATAGTTCTTTTGGAAGGATAGACTTCTAGGCATAATAAGCAAGCCTCAAACATTCTACCCGCTCTGGAAAGTCTGGGATGATGGTTAACATTAAAGGTGGAGAAAGTGAACAAAATTTAAGTATACGTTTTCAAACGCACAAGGTGTGGCCCAAGAATGATGGGCAGTTCTGTTTTCTAGCAGCTGATGAACACATTACTCTCCTAGCACTAGACAGCCACTCCAGGGATACCTAAAAACAAGGCAAAAGGCCTGGATTCCCACAGACAAGTTCAGGTGCATTAGCATATCTACCTGTCAATCGATCGATCTATACCTATCTATCGATACAGATGCTAATGCACCTGAATTTGTGTGTGGGAATCCAGGCCTTTTGCCTTGTTTATAGATGGATTGATCTATATCGATCTGTTGATAGATCGATCAATCTATATTGATTTGTCAAGAGAGAGATATAATTTAATATATGTCGATTTTGTAATTACATAAATATATACCTTCCTAACAAGCTTTCAGCCTCGATTCTAAAATAAATACTATTTATTTCATGGTTCTATTGTTTTTTCATTCAAACCTTTGAAATCAGAGTCTGATCTTGATGGCACCATGATGATTCTTATGAGAATCATCATTTTCATCAGAATAGTTTGCTCACCAGATGGTATACATTGTTTTACATCATATATCATATGTCAAGCTTAGGCATCTCTGAACTAGTCATTAGCAATTTTTACCTCAGGCCATAGCTATCAGGTTTTTAATTGTTAATTAGTAGAATTTGATCACATCTGAAGAACAGTTGACAGTTGGGAATATTTCCTAAGTGTCAAGTGGAAGAACAGTAGGGCAGTGAAGACAAGCCGTTTATGGACGTTGTCGTATTTTCTTCTCTGGAGGTTTTCCGGAAGAGGCTGGAGAGGAATTGATCTGGCATGGTTAGGAATAGCGTGTGCTGCATTTGCACAGCGGGTTGGATTATAGATGACTCCTGAGATCTTTCCTGACCCTGGGATTCTGTGACATCTGCATGCTTTCAGTATTCCCAAAATGAAGCTGTAGATTTAAGTTATCTGTGTATATGTAACAGTGTCACAGAAGAGAGAGAGACATTGTTTACCAATTTTTGTAGGCAACCTATTTGTGCAAGGTTAGATTATTCTTTACGTTGAAATCCGTACAGTTTAATGTGGTCCGCTTTTCTGCCACTTGTGAGAGAGCTGTGTTCTGTAGCGTATTGACTATCTCCTTGCAGCGGTTTGCAGTTGTAACAAATTAAGGGCCTGAATTGTTTTGCTTTGTTTGTTGTTTATTTTCTGGTTCCCACGTTCACACCCACAAATCAAGTCGAATGCTGGGACAACCGCAGTTACGACAATGTGGTTGAAGAGCGGCTTCGCCAAAAAAAAGCTTATTTTTAATACTGTTAATAAACCTGAAATAAAATCCAGTCCACTTTTGCTATATTGGAATTGGAATTTCATAAGAGCACTGATAAATAAGGAATAACCAATGGTAATAAGTACTGGATATTTCTATTTACTTGACTGCAAATAAAACTTTGTAAAAAGGTTGCTGTACTGTGAAGTCAAGTTTCTTAATTTTCATTCCATTTTGATTTGAGGGATGTGGATTTAGGGGGGGTCCTGTGAGCTGATTGAATCTCGTAATCAGGGAAAAATCTATGTAATTTTCTTTCTGCTCCCTATGGGTGAAAGTAGGAATGCTAAAAGAGCAGCTGGTATAAGACTGGACGATAGGGTTCTTGGTTGTGATATTTTTTTTTAGTTAACATAAAGATAAAAAATGCAGTTTTTACAAAGTGTTGGACTATTATTAAGAATTATTTATTTTATTATTTATATTATTAAGAATTGTGAATTGAAATGTATTTTTTTTATCATCTGGAATTTAAAATAAAAATAATTGACTGCATTTCTTTTATTTCCTCTGCATTTGGAAGTAAAACACACTTGATATAATTTTGCACAATGACCCCAGAATTTAATTTAGAGAAATAAAATACTTGAGAATTATTCTTTCCCCTTCTTTCACTTCAAAAAAAGGTTCCTTATTATCTTTCCCTGCAGTGGAGCTGAACTGACCTAGCAAAGGATAGAAGGACATTTTAAGAGGTCCCAGGCCCAGGTAGTGGGTTGTATCTGGGAGAAGAATGGCAAAGGAATCGTCTCAGAGCCTTATTTCTAAGATTACACAGTGATATGTGTTCTCACATTTCTTTAATTCACATGAATGCGTATTCATCAATTTTTTGTGAAAGAAATGTCTCTTTAAAGATAATTTGTTTGAGGAACAGGCATTATTCATTGGGATTGAAAAGTAATTGCTGGCATAAGGGCTAGCATGGAAGAAGGACCAAAAAGATAGCGGGACATAGGCATAAAAGGCAGTGACATAGACGGAGCAGAAAGGGAGAGTAGAGCCATAACAGAATGCAAGATGTAGGTCAACGTGGAGATTTGTAGGCCCCCAAAAGTGTGGGTAAGAAGTTTACATGAGATATAGTTGACAAGGGGGAGCCCAATTAAAGTATCCCAGGGGAGAGACGTGTATCCAGACCCAGTGGACTGGAAAGTAGGACAGAGAAGTGACCAAAGAGGGAGTCAGAAGTTAGGAAGAAGTTGCTGGTAATCAAGATGGGAAATGATCAAAAGATGGATGAATGTTGTAGCCTGGCACACAGGTAGGGGTCTGGGTTTTTTGCGACAAGAGGAGGCAGCAGGACATAGTGACCATATGGTTGTGTGCGAGAAGGAGGAGGGAGAAGCACCAGTCACAGTTGTGGTACTTGCTCTCCCAGATGTGGAGAACTGAGGTGTGGCAGGGCACTGTGTGTGCCTGTCACTTTAAGGGCCTGATGCTGGCAGCCACCAGGTGCCTGATGAGGGCAGCAATTTGGAGTCAGGGGCTGTCTATATAAACAGGGCAGTTTGGCTGCTGGAAGCCAGGCAACAACATCGCCTGACTGACCGGAGGGCTGCTGAGATCGTGTGGAGGTAAGGGAGGAGCTATAGGGGATGGCTAGGAGGCTCCTGGTTCCGGGCATGACCTAAAACTGCACCCTGCCAGGAGTGGGTGGCATGGTGGGGCTCTGTGGCACGGGAACCCCAGAAAGTGCCAGGCTAGTACCACCCCGGTGAAAGGCAGGTTGGGGCGCCTTAACCCCTAGCCCCCCACCACCAGGTGGGTAACCCCTGTGTTTGCGTGAAGGGCCCAGAGGGCAGACCCCTGGAGAGAGTGAGGGGCTAGAGACCCAACCTGATCAAGAGAGTACCCTCGACTGGCCCACGCTGGGGCCGGGACCAGGACGGTCAAAAGGGCCGGGGCCCACCGTGAAGGACGCCCAAGAGCCGGGGCCCTGGTGTCCCGACTGGCCTGGAGGTGGGCCGAGGCTGGTAGCCAAAGGTCCGGGGGGGACCACGCCCGAGAGGGGAAAATAATTTTGGGGGGGCTAGGTAGCCTGAATGAAGGTGGAGAGGCCGCCTGTGTGGAGGGATCATGGAGGGGTCCTGTTAGGAGGATTCTGGGCCCAGTGTGGGGGGCTGGTGATTATGTGAACATCAGGATGCCATCTGCGCGGCTTGGGCTGTGGTATAGGGGAGGAAAGCAGCCACAGAGAGCGCCCCCTGGCATCGGGGCAGCAAAATGGGTAGCCTCCCGCTTAATTGACATCTATTAATTAATCTGTTAACATCAAGGCGTGGTGGGCAAGAAGGTGTGTGGTTGGCCCAAGAACAGGCGAGTGGGCCACGGAGATGGGCCCCGTTACATGAGGATATAGGAGGGAAAATAAGGAGCTGGTTCTGGTCCACAGTTGGCTTGATCTGGCAGCGTGCCTTCCTGGCGAGTGTCAAGGAGTCAGCTGTACAGGCTTGGACTGAGAGAGACAGGGCCTGGAGTGTGGAGGTGAATTTGCAAATTATCAGCACAGCGATGACAATTTGTGTATGTGTGAATGAACTGACTCGTAGGCCAGGGAAGGGGGGGAGAGGAGAGAATTAGGGGGCAGTTCTTCAGGACGTGCCAGTGAAGAAGGGAAGAGCAACGTCCAAAGAACCTGCTGAAAGAGCGATGGGAGAGGAACAGAGATACCGTCCTGGAAACTTTTAATTACGCTGTCTCAAAAAAGAAAAAAAGAAAGAAAAAAGACACTCTGTAGCAAGCTAAGAAACGTTTTGTCTCGTCTAATATTTTCTTCCCTAACTGATTTTGCTTTTGTATTAAGGCAACGCTAAGCTGGTTTTGAGCTGGAGGAAAATGACATATGGTGGTGTTTAATAATTGAATGTATTATACAGCATCATGTAACATAATTGGCCCTGGAAGTACTATACATATTGCTCAACTGCCTCTGAGAATGAAAAGCAATACTCATTTTTTACACGTAACTGAGTTTATCCTTGTTTATTGATTGCTGTGAATATCCACAAGTCAAATTACTGATGTTAAATTATGGAACTGATCGCGAAGGAGCCGTTTTATACAATGTATTGCCTTAGCTGCCTCTTAGCCTTTCCTCTCGTTTCCTTTTCAGCTCATGCTGGCCATTTGACCATCATATTAAAAGCTCGTGGTGATGATTAATAATGATCTTGCTTGTTGTTGGCTTGTTCACTAATAGGCCAGACCATATCAGAAAAAGCCAATTTAAATCTCGAGCTCCTTTTTGCCCAACATTGTTTTCCTTTATGAAAAGAGGAGAAAAATCTTACCATTTTCTGTATGAAATCTCTCTCCCTGATGATTACTGCACGCACTGTGACACCTGATATTTATCTTTGAATAGCAAAGTGTTTGCAAATATTAAATATTAACTATAATATTAACTATTTGCTTTTCTTTATGTAGCTCTTACAGCCCACAGTCAAGCCTCTATTGCCAGCTGATGTTCAAACTCTTAGTAAAGGATTTCCCTGCCACTGAGGATCTTGACTTGGTGTTAAGTCAGCCAGTACAAAGGTCAGGGTTTCAGCCACGTTTCTCAAGAAAGGGAGCAAGAGGTAAAACATGGCATTTAGAGTTTCTGGCATGTTAGAGTACACATAATTCCTCGAAGCATTGCTTATATTGTGGGGACCACTAAAAGACACCGGTACGGGTTCATTAAGTGGAAGATGTTGTTCTTTGTTTATTAATATAAGAAATAGTAATATTTTATGTTCATAGGCAGTTTAATATGAGCCAGAAGGAGCAGGACTGATCACACGTGACAATTTTAGCATATTAACTATTTTTAAGTGTCACAGTCATTTTTGTCAATGACAATTCAAGATTCAAAAGTCCATATTTTTCCATCCCAGGCTCAGGTGCCAATAAGAACATCCCCTAAATGCACTGCTGTCTACTGTCTGATTTCCAAAACTCCCTTTTGGAATTAGTCGTCATTTCTCCTCTTTCTCCCCTTACCCTGGTCTGAACAGAATATTCACCCATATCTTAGCGTGGATGTTCCTGCCTTCCTGTGCTTGTGCTTTTGCAGTGCAAATAACCTCAACTAACCCTGGAACAGCACATGTTGCTGTGGTCCACAGATGTAGCTCCTTGGCTATGCAGTCTGTTTCTGCTGTGGGGGTGGAAAATGCCACTGAAGTTTACTCCAGACTTTTCTGCTTTCTCAACATCCTCCGCTGCAGAGTTTTTTGGAGGGAAATTTCAAAGCTTATTACAATTGTTATGGAACACTTTTGCTCAATAATGCACCCATTTATTCCCAGCCATGTCCTAGAACTGCACTTGCTTTTTTGGGGAGATTGTCTGCTTAGTTCTGCTCCTTCTCTAAAGTGTGCAACTGTTAATGCCTTTGCAGACATCATGGGGAAAGGTAGGCTGAAAAAAAGTAAAGAGATAGGCTTCTATCTGCTGCTTCTCCTCCTGCCCATTGGGTTGCTGCAGTTCCCTTCTTCTGGGACTGTAGTGTAGGCAGACAGGAGGGGTTAGCTGCCTTTAGGGGCAGGCAGCTTATGTCATCACTCAGCCCCATCTACACAAGGCCAGGAGCAGCCTCACTCAACCACCTCTTGTACCTTCCCCTAAGCACAGATGAAGGTCACTGGGCACAGTATAAACACTGCCAATTCTGGAGAGAGCAGTAAAGGCTTCTTACAGCCTTCCTGTGATACCATCTCTGTAGCAGGTCCATCAGTGGGATCTCTACTGTTATCCTAGGCTGAAGCTTCAAGGGGAAGAGACAAACATGTCTGGCTCATGCATACTGTGAAGGGTAAACGTCTCTGAGGAGTGCATTCTTGGACCTCCAGTATCTTTCTTGTGGCTAGGGACAGAAATTACACATAACCAGTTTCATAGATTTCATAGACATTAGGGCTGGAAGGGACCTCGGAAGATCATCAAGTCCAGCCCGAAAGGAAGTCAGCTGGGGTCATAGGATCCCAGCAAGATAAACATCCAGTTTGCTCTTGAAGGTGTTCAATGTAGGCTCTTGAACCACCTCTGGTGGCAGGCTGTTCCAGACTTTGGGGGCTCGGACAGTAAAGAAGTTCTCCCTTATGTCCAGCCGGAAATGGGCTTGTAGTAGTTTATGACCATTTGACCTAGTCGTCATCCCTTGGGGTGCTCTGGTGAACAAACATTCCCCCAGATACTGGTGGTGTCCCCGATAAACTTGTAGGTGGCCATCAGATCCCCCCCGAGCCTGCACTTTTCCAGGCTGAAGAGCCCCAGGGCTCTCAGCCTGTCATTGTAGGGTCTGCTTCCCTGTCCTCTGATCATGCGTGTGGGTCTCCTCTGCACTCTCTCAAGCTTCTCCACATCCTTTTTGAATTGTGGATCCCAAAATTGGACATAGTACTCCAGTGGCAGCCTCACCAAGGCTGAGTACAAGGGGAGAATGACGTCCCGGGATTTGCTTGAGAAGCATCTATGGATGCAAGCCAGCATTTTGGTCGCTTTACTAGCCACAGCATCGCATTATAGTATCATAGTATCTAGAGTCGGAAGAGACCTGGGCAGATCATCTAGTCCGACCCCCTGCCTTGGCAGGAAAGAGCACCGGGGTCAGATGACCCCGG
>JAGPOW010000261.1:6565471-6580376 GCA_030014935.1 Caiman crocodilus
TTGCTGTAACGTCCTAGAAACTTGTCGTGATTTTATTTTACGCTCTGTTAGCAGTCATTAACATCGAGAAAGTGAAATGTTACTTTATGAAGTTTTATACCTTAAAAGAAGTGCAAAAGCACTTTATACACGGCTTATAGATGAAATAACCCCAGTGAGATCAAAAAGCAATATAATTTGGAGAACAGCCTTTAAATAATTGCTGTGTAACTTGAAATGCATTCAATGGCTGCTTATAGGTAAATATAAAATTTTCTAGTAGAGTCTGTTTGCTAAAATCCCAGAACACTTCCTCTTGCTTGTGTGGGCAGATGATGAGATGCATACAATTATGTTACCACTTCACTGTTGTTTTTGGTGTGTTCACTTCGGAGGCACAATTTGAAGTTTGGAAAGGCTTTTGATTTGGGGCATTATGAGTGGGAAGAATAAAATATAACATGGGCTGTTTGGTGGAGTTACGTTCACCTTGAAAACAGCAGTGTACTGATTTAAAGGATCTTTGAAGGATGCATACAAGTTTACTGAATTAGGCCCAATCCAGATGGGCCGTTTACAGTGGAGGACGAGGGGAGGTTGCCAGGCTGTCTCAAAATCTGACAGACCAACCACTGTAGCTTGCCCAGGGAACGTTAAAACCCTGATTTGTTTGCAAAAGATGTGAAAGAAAGTTAAACTGTGCTGCTAAGTTGTCAACATGCGTTTAAGTGTTATTGTCCCCTTGAGGTTTGGTTTGCAAAGCTTCTGTGTTATTCCAGCGTTGAACCGAAGTAACTTTGTCTGCGATAGTCTATTTTAAACTGTAACATAGAAAACAGATGCTGTTCTGAAAGAGGGAAAAGGACATCTTCCAGGGAATGTGTCACAGCTGCCCTGGCAAGATGCGACTGTTTTTAGAAAAGAAACACTATTGTGCATTAAAAACAGCCTTCTGCAATGCCTGATCCCCACTCTGCTTTCTTACTAAAGTCTTTTGCCTGTTTTTACGATGCAAAGACCTTTGAGCAAGGGAGGAGGGTCGGAGAACAGGAAAGCTCATGTTGAGAATCAGGAACATTTTTTGGGTGAGGCATATTAGACTATGGGAAGTAGTGGAAATCTCCAGTGATAGGACACTTATGCTGTTTTTGCAAAAAAAGCACTGGGAAATGTACTGTAGACTGAACCTGTTGTGTCCTTGGATTCTGGCACTACTGGAACTGCTCCCAACCGCAAAAAGGAGTGTAAAAATAAAGAAGCAAACAAATTACAGTTTTTTGCTGCTGTTCTAGATGATTTCTTGGGCTACAACTTTTACTTGGGTCTTTCCTCTTACTCAGAATGACTAAAATAACTTTATTAGGTTGCATATTATATCGCATAAAAGGGTATACAACTTGCATCACCGTGCGGCATTATAGGTTCAGGCAGTGGTCAGAAAAGTTTCTGTCTCAGTGCATCCGGTACCAAAGCAGTCATGAGGGCCCACCAGAAGGCTACTATTTAGATTTATCTCCAACCCCCTCCAGAAAGGTTCAGAATGGCTTACAATAAATGACAAACATGCTTGTGCTAGTGACTGCACAAACACAGAAGAAAAAAAGAGAGTTTCTACGATAAAACACGTACGATATGCGTAAGACCACACAACAGATAGATCAATCAAACAGGGTAGCAAAAAAACCAGTGAAACAATATTGGTCATCATGGGAGGCAGTAGTCATAACCCTGGCACCTGGCTAAGGCTGGGTGTTTTGTAGGTCTCATGACAAAGAGGAATTCATGAGGAGTTCCTCCCAAATACAAGGGGCAGCATGGAAAAAAGCTTAAAGGTCCTTTTTGAAAATGGAAGAATTGGGAAATGGAGGCCTGCATGATGGGACTTGTGGAAGTGGATCTTCTGATGCTGAATGAGAGAGAAATGGATTGAAAAGACTGCCTTCGAATGCTATAAAATGTGACAGGCACAGCATTTTTGTATTATCGTTGTGCTTCCCTGGGTGCCAAACTTATTAAAAAAAATTTTATTGGCATGGCAACCACACCATATGTCACAGATGACCACAGATCCGGGGGGGGGGGGGCGGTGATGCAATGGTAAAGTTGTACCCTCCTTTGGTTCCTGGTCAACCCCAACTGCTTGGCAGTGGCAGCAGCATGTCTATCTAGGCAGAAGTGAGGGAATCAGTTGAGGTCTTGGCTTATTACTCTTGATTTTAGCTTATAAGATGTCTTGTAGGCTGAGATCAAGTGTAATGCCTGATTCCTTCTAAACTCTCCATTCCACAAGTGTTAACTCTCCATTCCATCCTTTCTCCTTTTTAATGGTGTCCATAGGCGCTGACTTTTCTTTTTGCTGGGGGCAGTGCTAAGACGATAGACATGTGGAAAGTTTTATACATTTCAAGTGATAGCCTTCTTCCCAAGGGGGACCAGGGCCCTCCATCTGTATCTGAAGTTGGAAAGCTATTTCCATGCTGGGGCCTGGCCAGAACACTGGACCCAGCTGATCCCAATCAAGAGATCGTGGCAAGTCACGATCGCTAACAATTTCGCCAGTATTGGCTGTTGTTAATATTTTAACAATGTAAAATGTAAAACAATGTAACGTGTAGACTCTTCTTTAACTTTCAGTGATACAGTTATCAATGCGGGTTTGGAAACTTCCGATATTAAACTTGATAATTTATTGCTGCAGAACTGTGATCCATAAGTGAGTTCAGTTCCCATATTTGGGTTTAGACCTATTTCTCATTATGACACAGCATGGACTAATGGAATTATTGGATGCCTGTCTTTTTTCTTGATGCCTTCAGATATTTCCTTTGCATACTTTGAGATAATCTACCACTAGCCCTATAAGACAGAAAGCTATACAGATATTAATCAGGTTGTTGATTGATTGTTTCTTATTTACTATGAGGAGCTTTTTGGTTGGGTTTTTTTTTGTTTTTTGGGGGGGAGGGTGTTTTTTGGGGGTTTTTTGTTTGTTTTTTTTAGTGAAAATGACCGCTAGAACAAATTGATTCAAACTATTTCCCTAACACAAGCAAACTGAGTAAGACTCACAGGACTTCCTGGTTTGTTGGTGTATTTTGCATCATCAAACCATTTAATCATGTATAACTAGTAGTTAACTAGATTAATAATCCTGGATTCGAATAACTCCAGATTTTTTGGGGGGGGAGGGCAGAGAATCGAAACATTAATTTAAACCTTTTTGAGCCCTTTATATTTATCTCAACTGTATCACTCTGATATTTCTATCTGTTAATGAATCCTTTTATACATATATTAAAAGGTATTGTAAAATGGCATAAACATGTGGGACACTGAGGTCACACTAGGCTGAAATATGAGGTGCGGCTTTCCAGCTGAGCGGCAATTTCCAACTACCTAGGATTTAGCATTTCCTCCCACTCAGTTCAGCAGTGATGAAACTACAGCTCAGGTTTTAGCCTTGGCTCTTCAGTTTATGTATTTATTTATGTGTTCCTTCACTATAGTGTCCAAGTTAGTTTTGCAGTGTTGCTATCACATTCAAATACTACTGACTTCCGACAAAAAGAAGGACGTCAAAATCTGATATTTCTATGGAAATAAATACTAGCTTTGAAATGCGCTTTAAACCCTGCCAGCGAAGTATAAATCAGTTCCTCCTGCATCTGAAGAGTGAAAAATATTGTTTCGTGGTCCAGCTCGCCTTTCCCACTTGGAAAATATCTCAGGTTGGTGAAAACATATGATATGGATTTTGGGGAGGACCATACCTTTCCTTAACAATCATTAAAAAGATATTTACCAAATTCTCTGTACAGCTGTACCTGAAATGTGACATTATTCCAGCCTTTAAGCATTTCCCATCTGAATTGTAGCTCGGATGTTTCAGTGTCACGAACTTAAATACTACCTCTTATTAAATATTTATGTTTTACAGTAACAGCTATACTACCACCTTCACATCCAGAAGCAAAGAATAGTTTAGTATTAGTGAGTGTTGGACCTAGCAATATCTGTGTCATTGCAATGGCAAAAAAAAGGATGAGAAATGGTGGGTGGCTTCAGTGATCACTGTGGAAATTGGACAATATAACCTCTTTGCAGAGATTTATATGCAAGGAACTGGAATGCAATCCATTTTTATCTATCTTGCCTTTGTTTAACAGTTCTTATGTTCTTTAAGCCCTAATTAAGTTCAACAGTCATTATCCTTTTCTGTGTCCCCGTGTACAGTGCATTTTAGTTAACAAGACGTTCAAAATAGAATGATTAACAAAAAAGCAGAAGCCAATGGTAGCTAAGACCATGCATATTAAACCTGATTTCTTAAACCTGAAATTGGCATTTTGGAAGAAAAAAATATACACACATGCTATTTTATATGCTTAATTTTGTGTTTCTAAGTACTAGGTTGTATTGATCAGAGCGGCTTTATTGCATTGCTTCAACAGAAGAGATAATTAAATGAATGATGACTAGAAGTAGGCCATTTATATGTCATTCAGTTATTTAACAATGTGAACTGTCAAAATGTTTTATTCAAAGACTTCTAAGAACTAGATTTAGAATCCAAGCAGATGCAATTCTTTGGAACCAAATGTTTCATCAGTTCTTATGACTCCTTGTTGTTGGTTATAGTACGGATCATATGCAAAGCAGAATATGTAACACTTTGGAGGCACTTGTAATTTAAATAAGGTGTTTATTTTTCTGAAGTTCTATATTGCATCTTTTTATACCACTGGAATATTCCAGTTTTAAGTACATAGACTTTATGTACAGTGACCTTCAATCCTCTTACGCTGATTTATAGCAAAGATTATAGGTATTTTTAATAAAGTCCCCAAACAAAGATGATAGTTAATAAAAACCTTATTTACTGGAATATAAAACAAAGATTTTTTTGCCCAATCACCATGATTCGGGGACAGAATCTCTGAATCTGAATTGAATCGGGAGGCCAGTTAAAAGCCACATCAGCATTGGGAGCGGGGACTCCGCCCTGCTACCGCTAGCCATCCGGGACCTGGGGGCGGGGGGGAATGTAGGCGTGTTTCACTCCAGGTGGAACGGGGCAAATAGCAGCAGGGCAGAGCCCCCATTCCTAGTGCTGATGTGGCCATGGCAGCACTGGGAGTTGGGGCTATGCCCTGCTGACCCAGAGAGCGAGCTGCATGAGCATCATGCCCCCGCGCTGGCTGGGCAAGCAGCAGCAGGGCATATCCCCTATGGCTCCCCCTGCCAGGGCAGAAGCAGCCACAGCTAGAGTAGCTGTGGGAGAAGCCCCCATGGCTTCCCTGTCCAGCCCCATGCCATGCCTGGCCCCAGCCTCCTGGCACTTAAAAAGGAACTGCACTCTCTGGCTGTGGCAGTGGCATCAATTGGGGCCTCAAGGGCTCATTGCAGAGCCCTCCCATGCAGTGTGTGACAGTGGGGGCCAGCAGGGATCACCACCTTCCTGCCTGGCACCTGCTTGGTAGGTGCCCTGTTGTGTGGGTGCAGTGTGGCTCAGCAGGGCACTGCACTCAGTTTGTAGCTGGAGCCTGGCATTGCTTAGCCCCAGCTCCCAGGCAGTGAGCAGCACCCTGCTGAGCTGGGCTGCACCCCCACAACATGGCAGCTGCTACAAGGGTACCAGGGGTGGCAATCCCCGCTGGCCCCCACTGCCCCTGATGCATGGGGGGACCCTGCCACGAGCACCCAGAGGCCCCACTTGCTAATGCTGCAGCCTGTGAGTGTGGGGCTTTTTTTTCTTTTAAGTGCTGGAAGGCTGGGGCTACCCCTTTTCCCCCCTTCCCCCTTCCCTTACTGTCACATGCTGCTCATGTTATGTTCTCAGGGAGAGAACAGTGCCTGAGTAGGGTCTGACAGTAAGGGGGAAGGTAGAGGCAGAGACTGGGGGCATGAAGGCTGCAGGGGAATGAAGTGTGGAGGGCAGAAGTCAAAGGGACCATCTAGACCTCCCCCAACTACCTAACCACTTCTCCCTCCACAGCCGCTGTTTTCCGTGCTGTACTAGTGGGAAGGGGACAAATTCGAGACAACCCCCCCAGTAATTAGATTCTGTACGTGGAAAATTATAACAAATTTATCAATTTTCCATATGTTGAATCTCATTATTGGGGGGTCATCTTGTATTCAGGGTTATCTTAGATTTGTGTAAATATGGTTATTTCTGCTGAAACCACGTTTCGGTAGAGTCCAGGTAAACTCCTGAAACCTACATGTACATGCTTTCTACAAATTCTATGCCTTTAAAAAAAACCCTTCCCCTAAAAGCTAAGGGGTCCACTGGATTCCCCTTTCTGTGCACTTGTCCTTTGTTACTAAGTTTTGCCTCTAGTTGATGTTTGCCACCTGACCAGCTTTAAACATGCCTCTTAAGATGTAATATCAGCATAAACTCATTGATTCCAGTAGTCCTCGACTGATATAGACTAATTGATGATCTGGACTTAGATGTTTGAATGATGAGAAACAGATCCAATGAATTGAAAAGTGGTATTTATCTTCTAGTAAATTGTAACCTTGGCCTTTTTATATATTAGGAAGCATGGAGGCCAAGTGAAAGGGCCACTTTCACCATGAGTCAGGAGACTGGGATTTTCTTCTCAGTGTTGCTTTGGACCTGCTGTACAGGCTTGATGCTAAAGTTTCCTCATCACTTGAGGGAAAGAACAATACCGCCCATTCTCTGTGGAATGATGAAAGACCTTCAGAAAAGCAGAGACAATACAGTAGATACCTTAAAGCAAGGGGTGCCCCTCGGCAATCTGCTTGCTTGACAGCACCCTTTTCATTTAAATGTTTTGTCATAGCTGTTTTTCTGCTGTTCAGTTACTGCGTGAACGTGGGACACGTGCTTAACCAAACTGTTCCTCGGCTTCTCCATATGTGAAACAGGTTGTGATGCTTTCCAAACATACGTCGTAAGAATGGGAATGACTTGTATTCAGAAATAACTTGCACTTTTAATTAAATAGCGGGAATAAATGTGTCTGTACATTTGCCCTTGCCATAATAGGTAGAGGCATGTCTAAATTTTCAGAGTAAGGGCCAATTGGTATTTTACCCTAAAATTATAGATATGCATTGTGGATTCACTACTTCTTGGTAGGAAATGCCAAATTTGTTCATAAAAGGTGCCTGTGGCATGGCAGGAGAGGTTACACCCACCTGGCTATGAAGCTGGAAGTGATAACCAGAAGTGAATTGCGAAGCAGGTTGCAAAGTTGAGACGGATGTAGGAAGCTGCTGAACTTTATAGATGTTTCGAGACCTTTGAATACTTGATGCTGTAAATGATTGAGTATTACAAAGTGTGGTGTTGTAAAGTTGTAAAGCCTTGCTATGCTAATGGGAGGGTCACATATCCTAAATGCTAGATAAACTTGACATCCCTAAGGGCAGGTGCTGCAGACTAAAGTATCATTTCTGTCACCTTTGCTAACACCTTTGCTAAGACCACATCTGCACTGTTTGCTTTGTGAATGTGTGCGTGTTACAAGCGCTTTTGCTCTGGGGGCTTTTCTACTTCAGCAAGCCTAGTTTTTTGTTTCCCCTTGATTTTTAATCGTGTGTGAAAGTTGTCACCGGCCCTCATTTACAAAAGAAGAGCCCCCGTGTGAAACAGTAGTGTCATTCCTCCAAGCATTGATCTTATTTTTCTTCATGTTTTAAAAAAAGCCTCTGTGTTTACTCTGAAAGGGATTATTTGCATTTATCTTTTTAGAAGCACACGGCATCCAAAATCTGTGCAAATGCCTTCCTGGAAGACTTGAGTTTACAATAGAAAGGGATTTAAAATATGCAAAGGTTCATATTTGGGAAGCAGGGCTAGACCAGTGCTGCAGGCAAAGCAGATTTTAATACCCTATAAGGGTACAGAGATTGAAGAGTTTTTAACCAAGAATTTTTACTCACTGATTGTCTGCTGGTGGATTTTACTTCAAAGACCATTGCAAACAGCAAACTTGACTCCACTGTTGCTCCAGAAATCAGAGGTTTGAGTCCAGATCCCAGTCTCATGGAAGTAAGGAGGACTCCTTCCTTTATTTGTATATGATAGCACTTAACTCTTCCTGCATGTGGATAATAGGGCTATGCAAAGCTTTGGTCCCTGTTTCGATTCGGAGGAGATTTGGCCTGATTCGGTGGCCGAATCTCTGAATTTGAGTTGAATCAGAGGACTCTTTAATCTCTCTTAATCAAATTGGAATCCTCCGAATCGATTTGGAGATTCAGACATAGAAACAGCTTTATGTGTTTTTTCTGCATACCTCTAGGCAGCAGTGGCTCATGAGCGCTCCAGTGCTGGGGCTCATGAAGCATCCCACAGAAATGCGGGGGATCCCCAGCACGCTCAGCAGCAGACCCAGAAGTGGACCAGAATCATTTCTGGTCCACTTCTGGGTATACTGGGGAGCACTGGGGGTCCTCCCCATGCCCCCCCGGCTCGGTGGCTGGTGCCTCCTGGGTCAGGGGGGCACCCAGGGTCCCCCCCCATAACTGATTGCCGAGTTGGGGGGGTGCAGGAGAGCTCCCCGGCAGACCCAGAAATGGACTGGAAGTACTTCCTGGCCACTTCTGGGTTTGCTGCTGAGCACGTGGAGGGTGCCTCCGCACTCCTATGGGATGCTCCATGTGCCCCAGCATAGCAGCAATCACGAGCCGCACCTGCTACCCCAAGGTATGTAGAAAAAACTTTTAAAGCTGTGTCTATTTCTGAATCGCTGATTCTCCTTATCAGCATTGACTCTTCATATTTGGATTTGGCCAAATCGAATTGGGGACAGTGATCCAAATCCACGAATCAAATCACTGTGCGTGATGCGGGCCAAATCCGAATCAGATAGGGCCTGCTTTGCACGCCCCTAGCGGATAAGGACTTACAAGCCTGGTTCTAAAATTCTAACTCGGAGTCTGGCTCGGGTAGAAGTAAATGGAAGTTTTCCCTGAGGAAGGATCAAGTAATTACTTGATACTGGTCTCCATGGGAGACACTCAAGGTAATTTCCAGTGGACAGAGGAAACTGGACTCCCTATAGCCTGCTCCAGCTGCTTTCAAGGAATTCCTTCAGGCTGACCCAGAGGGAGACTGCACCTTCCTGTTTGAACTAGCAGATTTACTGCCTTCTGTTTCTTGGCAGGTTGAAGAAGCAAGGGATGGTCAAATTAGATATTTGACACGGACGATGAGTTGGGGCTTTTCAGAATAAAAGGAAGTGGTGGACCAGGGATGGTTATGGCAGGTGGCTTTTTCCTTCACACATTACAGACAATTGTTGGATGAATTTTGAGAAATGATAGTACGGCTTTTTGTGGCTTTGCCTTTAAATTCAGATTTCCTTAAATATCAAAACTCTCGTTGGGCAGGCAAAATGCTTGCAAGGGGTTTTCATTCATTTCTTTCCTTGCACCTTCAATTAGCTACCCACTCACAAAGCTTGGGGTAGGAGGTCCTGGGCTGTTGGGTCTTATTCAGGGTAACAACTCCTACATGCCCGAACTCCGTGTAATATTTCTTCCATGAGCCATTGGTGCATGTGAGCAATTGTCATCTTTTAAAGTAAAAAATGTTCCTATCCTTATAAAAGTCTTATGCCAGAAACTCCTTTAATCGTTACGGTGCACATATCACAAGCTATTTCATTTTGAGAGAGATGAAGAAATTCAGTTAGTTTTCTGCAAAATAGGGTTCCAAGCTTACTGTCGCACCTATTTTCTTCCTTTTTTCCTCTCATTTAGCAACCCCCTCCCCACCTCCCCAAGAAAACCAAATAGGTTTTGTTTGTGCTTGGTCGGTTGCTTTGCTTTTAAATCTTTATACACTGAGTTTTAGTCGGGAACAGTTTTTTGCAAGAGTTTTCTTCTGCGATGAAAAACAGAGTTGAAAATGGAAAGTATGACAGGTCTTCAACAGCAGCAGTACTAGCTGGCAGAACTATAATTTATAGTACACAAATATATAATATACAGAGACAGATATTTGTATGCTTTAATCTTTAAGATCAATCCAATCCCTACCCAATTTGTCCCCAAATGAGAAACTTAAAAAAGAAAATAATGGGCGGGGGAGGTCAGCTGGTTTACAGCATCGACTAACAATCTGGATAATTCAGTACGTTTCAAGTCTCAGTCAGTAGTTCCTAGTCAGCATTTGTCTGTGTTTTCTCGGGAGTGCTGATCATTAAACAACGTGTGCTCTTTTCAAGGCACTTGAGGAAACTTTCTTTTCGATCCCAGGAGTGAATCACCGATACTTCTAATGTCCGATGGCTAACAGGGAGGTTGTAGAAGACAGGGCAGTGTCTCACCTAATAGACTAACTTGTTCAGAGACTCATGGGCTTTCCTATGTTCCAGTCTGTGGCACATGGCTGTAGCCTGTGAAAATCCATGCCCCTGGATGAGTTGATCTATAAGATGCCACACCAGCCTGCCTCCTGTCTAAATTCAGATTACCACGGCTAACTGCCTTTCTCTGCTCCCAGAGGTGGTAGTAATTCTTCAATGACTTGAGGCCATATGATGTGTTTGAAGAGAGTCAGCTGAGGGGCAACATGATCAAGGTTATAAAATCTTAAATTATGCTGAAAAAGTGAATAGGAGACAGCTATTTGCCATGTCTTATAACACAAGAACTAGGGGGGCACCCAGTGACCTGATCAGGCAACTGCTTTAAAACAAATGCAAGGTTTGTTTTTTATACTATACATAATTAACATGGGGAACTCGCAGCTGCAGGATATTGTGAAAGCCAGTCGTATAATCCAGTTCAGAAAGAGAATAAATACATTTCTGGAGGATTGATTCATCAGCGGCTGTTAATCACAGCCGCTAGGGATGTAACCTTCTGCTGGGAGGTATTGGAGGAGATGAATCAATGTACATATGCCTTGTTTCTAATATTCTTTCCCTAAAACATCTGCTACTTGCTGCTGCCAGAGATGGTGAACGGACTAGATGGACCTTGGTCTGACCTGTGCCAGCTGTTCTTGTTGTCTCATTTTATATTCCCCAGGAACCTGGATCATAACATGGACCTTTATCTTAATGTGGTGAATACTAGCTTTCCATGTTTTTCTAAAAATGCGTTACCATCTCCGGAAATACCGCTGAGCCAAAATTGACTTAAGAAAGCTGTGTTTGTACACACTTTTATCATACAGACATATGTACAATGCTGAATCAAGCACGAGCAAACAATAGTTAAAAAGTAATGAAGACTTCCACTCTTCCACTGCCAAGGTGGTGAAACTTCAAGTTTCTAAGGCAGCTAGCTAGGACGATATAGAAAGCCAAGCCCCCAGTCCGAAATCCCATAGAAATCTTGGTGTCCTTAAAGCATCATCAGCGTTGCTTACCTTAATGAAGCAGGCTGCAGCCAAGGAAAGCTTATGCCTTTTTGAAAAAGTTAGTCTTTAAGGTGCCACCGTGCCCTGCCCTTTGCACAAAATAGTAGCATCAGCCTCTATGTTAGATGGTGTGGTTGGGAGAGGGAACTCAACCAGAGTGGTTCAGAGGGCAGCAGAATGAGGTGGGAAGGGAGAGGGAGGATAAAACACAATGGGGTGTCTCAGGAGAGGGATGCAAGCCCAGGCAGAGGGAAGGAAAAGACTCACTTCACAAGGGAGGAAGAGCACAAAGACGTCCCC
This sequence comes from Caiman crocodilus, assembly GCA_030014935.1. Classification (NCBI taxonomy): domain Eukaryota; kingdom Metazoa; phylum Chordata; order Crocodylia; family Alligatoridae; genus Caiman; species Caiman crocodilus. Next base: position 6,577,107 of record JAGPOW010000261.1, read on the forward strand.
CAAAAGCTAGAAGAGGAGCAGGGCTGTCAGCCGCCCGAGGCACACCAGAGGAGGGCTGGACATGATCAGACTTTCTCTCCTTAGAAGCCTGTTGGATGTAGAAGAAATGTGGCCCAGTTGTCTTGGCAAGGAAAGGTCACAGGGCTTGGAAAGGAACCAACATGGAAATAACAGCAAGGGTCTGAACTCCAACCTGCTGCACAATCTGAACCTCGAGGATTCCCTTATCGATGGAGTTGCGTGTTGTTTTACCAATGTAGCAGAGCTATGGCAAACATCCCCAGGCACTGATGCAAAGGGGTGACAGAAGCAGGAAGGCTTTTTGCCATGTTCACCTGGCAGAATAGACTTTTTAAGACCTGCCTGCAGACTTCAGTAGGTTTATAGCTGTGATAACAATAGCTTCAAATTCACTCAGACATTCACACAGCCCAGAGCTTCAGTTTATCTAAATGGTCATCCCTGGGCAGAAGAAAATATTGCCAAGTATGCCACTGCCGGCAGCTCCCTCATGGGGGATTGCCTTTGGCAGCTTCATCAAAATCTCTGGCTTGGTTCATTATTCCAAAAGCAGTAGGACCAATACTGTCTAGGAAGTGATACCTCGAGCGTTCATGCTGCTATAGTCAAATTCATCGCCATGCATCTGCTGCAGCCCACTGCAAGCGGTAATAGAGGATCATGTTAAATAGGAGAACTCACCATGCACAGTCTTGAGCAAGGCACCAATTCTCGTGAGTGACACGTGAACCATGACAGTGACACTGCCGTACCGGTTTGGAATCCTGTTCGAAAGGGTCTTCAGCACAAAAAAAATTGTGGGTCTGAAATACCTTCTGTGACTTTCCAGAGAGGAGAAAACAAGTGGCTCGTCTCTGTGTTCCCCTTTCCGACTCTCAGGCAGAGAAGTTTGAAATATTAAAGGAGCCAAAGCTCTTCCCAGATGAAAATGTAAATGGGCAAAAACCCTTGTGCATTTGTGATATCTGCTTTAACGCGATACTCTGTAGGGGTGTGCAAAGTGGGCCCTCTTGGATTCAGATTTGGCCAGAATCAGGAACAGTGATTTGATTAATTGATTCGGGTCACTGTCCCTGATTTGATTCGGCCAAATTCAGATCAGAAGATTCGATGCTGATTCGAAGAATCAGTGATTCAGACATATGCACAGCTTTAAAGGGTTTTTCTATATACCTCAATGTACCAGCGCAGCTCATGAGTGCTGCGATGCTGGGGTGGATGGAGCGTCCCACAGGAGTGCGGGGGGAAGCCCTCCACGTGGCGGGTTCCAATTCAGTTCGGAGGGATTCAAGGGTCCTCTGATTCAATTCGGATTCAGAGATTCGGCCACTGAATGGGGCTGGATTTCCAAATCCGAACCGAATCAGGGACTGAAGTTTCATGCAGCCCTAATACTCAGTGCGGCTGACTGTGAACTATAGTGACATTGTGATATTTATTTAAAAGAAAATGAAATGGTTCTTAATTTGCAGGATTAGTTTGCTCTGTAGTTATGATTGGAATAAAGCTCTCTGCTAAATTATTGTTTCCCACAAAGGACATTCTTTAATGAGCTTATTTGTTTGCTCATTTTGTTTGGATCTAATTAATAATGCACTTTGATGCAGTAACATCTGTAATCCTAATAAGGGCCTAACAAAGAGACCAATTTAAATAAGTGATCGGAAACCAGTCTATACCCATAACAGAACAGAAGTTCAGCGCACGCAACTGGTTTATACCCATAACAGAACAAAAGTTTGGTGCGCAGACTGGTTTAAAAATGGAAGAGCCCCGTCTAAGATTTGCCCCAGCCCCGACCAAGGGTCAAATTTGTGTTCTGTTTGTGACTGATCTAAACTATGCTGCCTACAGAAAACCGCATAGCTGACTCTGCCTCAGGGTTTTCAGTGTCTGCACCTAGCTTCAGAGAAAGACTTGCTGTGATTTCCAAGTGGTAAGGTGTCTGTGCCATTAGCAACTTAAAATCTCATTGTGCCTGAAGATGGGTATCACTGCAAAGAAGTAGTAGAGGGGTTTGCGGCAAGGCATTTGCTAGTGCGTAGAGTCGCTCTCATCAGTTTGTTTTGCAGCCAGTTTTACTAAATAATGAAGTTCAACACAATGAAACTAAAACAGCCATCCACGGAGTTGTGCATAGAGTGGCTGCCACTTATATGATAAAAGTCAGAGTGACCAAATGCATGAATATTGCTCTTTAGGATGGAAAATGCATGCAAAAAAATTAGCAAAGACCAAGATTCATTTATGTCTCTCTCTTTGGAGACTCTTGAACCCTGGCAGAAAAGAGGAAGCCTTGATATCAAATAATTTTGAAGGACTTTGACATTTTAGTAACCAGTGCAGGAGACAGTATATGCATAGCATTTGGGCAACGCCATTCACAAGAAAAAGAAAAATTCAGGGCCTTGCAGACTCAACAGGGTTATCCCATATATACTGAAGATATAGTACTGGATGGAGTATTCACTACCAGATGCGCTAAAGAGACTGTAATTGGGTTTCACTTTCAGCCTAATCACTGCACAGTCATTTAGATGTCATCAAAGTCACAGAAGAAGAACCACCTATGATGTCTTTTAAAAACTTCTGTGAGCTAGGGAGACTTCCGATCAGCGTGATTTGGCTCCATGCTGTCAGTAGGGCAATTACTAGCGTGTGGCTTGTTTAGATTTGTGTTTTTTCCTACGCTTACGAAGCTCTGACCTTTATTTCCTCTGCTTAAAAAAAAGGAAAAAAAAATCTTGATTTAAAGTTTTCCTTTGATTAGGACTGTGCAGAGTGGCCTTGAGACTTGTTAGCATCTTGCTGCTAGATTGTGCTTTTCATCTCTAGATCAGAAAGCACTTCAGAAGGAGGCAAATGTCCTTGACCCTATTTTACAGGTCAGGAGACAGAGGCACAGAGAAGTAAGTGGCTTGCCTAGAGCAGGGGTTCCCAACCTTTTTAGATCGAGGACCGGCAAACTGTGGAACCGCAGTGACTGTAACTGGCAATCTGCGGTCCAGAAGTGACTGGCACACCGTGGAGTGGCAGCCAACCCTTTTTAATACTCGGTATAAAAAAGGGTTGGCTGCTGCTCTGCAGTATGCCGGTCATTTCCAGACCTGTGGTCCGGCAGCCAACCCTCCTGCAGACTGGCAGTCAACCCACCGTGGCCCAGCATCGGGCTGTGGCCCGGGGTTGGGAAGCTCTGGCCTAGAGTTACGCAGGAAGCCAGTAGCAAGGCCACAGGGATAGTATAGATAT
>JAGPOW010000261.1:6586641-6604092 GCA_030014935.1 Caiman crocodilus
CGGGGGCACAGAAGGGAATTGGTGAGGTTTTATTCACCAAGGTGTCCCCGGGGGTTACAAGAAATAATGGCCACAAGCTAGCAGAGAGCAGATTTAGACGAGACATTAGGAAGAACTTCTTCCCAGTTTGCCGTGGCCAAGGTCTGGAACGGGCTCCCAAGGGAGGTGGTGCTCTCCCCTACCCTGGGGGTCTTCAGGAGGAGGTTAGATAGGCACCTAGCTGGGGTCATCTAGACCCAGCACTCTTTCCTGCCTATGCAGGACTCGATGATATATTGAGGTCCCTTCTGACCCTAACGTCTATGAATCTATGAATTGGAGACTTTTGACTCTGGAGAATGGAGATTTGCTGTTGCTGACACATTTCCTGTGCAAATGAAGCCAACAAAAGTTAATGCACCTGGTCTTTGGAGTGTATTGTTTATTTGTGCTTCAGTAGTGTCTAGAAGCTCCAATTAGAGCTAAGAGGCAATGGAACTAGGTAGCAAAAAGTCCTTGCCCAAAGAAACACCTACATTACTTACAAGACGGTGGCTAGTTTAAATAAACATAATGAACATTAATATTAATTAAAGCTGCAATAGTAATAATAGTGCGGTCACATCCACAGTCTTTTACGGACTTAAAACACTGTAAAACTGATCCTCACAAATCCCTTTTAAGTGTAAATTAATCCCTGTTCTCCAGATTCTGTAGAGTGCAAAATTTGGCTTAGACCTAAACGAATTGCCTAAGAATGGAGCCATGAGTCAATGACAGAAGTTGGGTTTAAAGTCAAATTCCCAGACTCCTTACTTCACTGGTCTAAGGCCTCTCAATTTATTCCTGGGTACAGTGGAAAGGGGAACAGTATGGCCAGTTTTGGACTGTTACTACACTTAGTAATAAAGCAAGAAGTTTTTGGATAGGTAGAGGTGGAATCGATTTTAACTTGTGCAGTTTTCTGTCAGTCTTGTAGTTTAGATTTGTAGCGGCAGAACACTAATTTACCTTGGGGGTGGAGGAAGCGGGTTGCAAATCTTAGACTGGGTTCTGCCATTTTTAAATCAGTCTGTTTGCCAACTTTTGTTCTGTTACAGGGATTGAATGGTTTCTGATCACTTGCAGGCTAGGGGCAGAAGTTACACATAAACCAGTTTAAATAATCAAAAACTGGTTTAAGCGTGCAACAGAACAATGGGTGTAACAGCCCAGAAGTGCTGGAAGCAAAACAAGAGTGCTGCTGGTGTCTCTCTCGGCACCTCCACCCCGCCAGCTGGTGAGGGTCAATCTCAGGGGGGACACATCACCCCCTCCCCACGCATTGCCTTTTAACATAACAGAAGTTCAGTGCACTTAAAACAGTTTCAAAATGGCTGAAACTAGTTTAAGATAAACCTGGTTGAACATACTATCAGGCTTAACTGGTTTGGGTCAAACCAGTTTATGAAACTTCTGTCCCAGACCCTTTCCTGGTTCAAGTTAAATCATAGAGTCCCAGCCTCCCAACATGCTTTCCAGCCCTGGGCTGGGCTGTGCTGTCTGCTTCAGCAGAGAAGGGTTAGGGAGGGGAAAGCAGGGAACGCCCCACCCCCCCAGGCAAACCCCAGCTGGGGTCTGGGGCCAGGGAGGGGAATTAAATTTGCCTTCTCTAGAGCATAGAGCTGCCCTGCTAAATTTACTGAAACTTACTTCTGACTGTGGCTGTGGACTACAAATCCCAGAGGTGCCTGGGAGCAGGAAGAGGAGGTGATGAGCAACCTTGGAGAGTCCTGCTGATGTGATTCTGGACTGAAAATACCAGAGACCTCGGGGGCAGCAAGAAGAGGAAGGAAACACACTGTGTGTGTGTAGCTCATGGTGGCTATGTGCCAGAGAGTCATGCTCTAGCACCCTCCAACTTCTGACTTGAGCCACTGCAGACATGTGGTTGCGTTTCCTGAATCAAAAGTGAATGGGTGTCTAGTTGTTTCTTAGTTTAATCTCTGCAGTTTAAACTAACCTGCAAAGACTGAATCAATTCAGCCTGGCGCTTTTTGGCTATCTGTACCTGGCCTCCAATGTTTCGGATATCCTCCAGTCTTGTACAACTTTTGTCTTCTAAGTGGGTGTCTCTGCACTCTCCTTGGGATCTGAGAAGGAATTGGGGGTGCAGCTTACTAAGAATATGGCACAATGCTGCTATCTCTGCTTGCTGAATACAAGAGAATGAAAGAAGAAAAACAACAGATTGTAACAGGTTTTTTTGTACTGCTGCGTTGGCAAAAGAAAGAAAATATTTTCATTCCCAGGGATCTTTTTTGAAGGCATTTTCCTTTTATCATTGCAAACTAATGTGTACATTTGTGATTTGGAGGAATTTGCTACTGTTTCAGAACCCTGAGAGAAATATAGCATCTCAGCTGGTAGGTGCACTATGCTGCTTATCCATACTCCCGTGTGAGCCAGGCTGCTAAGCCCTTCAATCTCTAGGTATCATCTGTGGACTACTGTGGTATTAGACTGAAGATCCCTGTAAAGTCACGGTGATTGCTTGTCCAGTTCAGAACCTGCTGTTCTCTTCAGGAAGATGAGGTTACCCAGTGGCCCAGCTTTCACAAAGAGGCTGTTTACCCTGAAAAACTAATTGTCATCCATATTCTGTATTTATAGTTATACTCCATTTATCACAATTAACTACTTAGCTGCATGCCTGGCTATCAGAGTTGCTAGCAGGTCTAATTGGTTCCTCCCACTGGGCCCATGTCTGTTCAGACCCCTCTATGCGCTGCCCTCCCAAGGATAGGGGGACAGTGAAACTCAAACAGTGGCAATGTGTAGGGGATGCATGGGGGTGCATGTGCACCCCTGAGAGTGTTGGTGTACCCCCTGACAGGCTGCACTCCCCGCTTAGGCGATGGGCAGAGGGGGCAGGCGGGAGTGCTGGTGCTTCCCCTGCGAGTGCCGGCCGGGGAGTGAGAGTGCCAGATGTAGTGCTGTAGCCATTTCCCGGTCAGTGAGTTTTGCCATGGGGGGATCCTCCCCCGCAGTTGGCAAGATTGGCCGTGGGGATCCCCCCCAACCCTCCCTTGGTCGCTGACTGGTCGGTGAGGGAAGCACATGCTCCACCCCAACTACGGTGGCACCAGTCGCCCACGCACTCAAAAATAATTTGTCTGCCTTGTTTTGGTGCAAGGGACCTGCGCTTTGTCCCCCTCCCTCCCACCCATTCCTTTGCTTCAAGACGCACTCCTTCTGTTAACAAGCAATCAGGTCTCATAGCAGAGGTGATCTCTTTAATTAGACCAACTAGATTTTTGCAAAAGAAAAAAACCTTTAAATTCAAGAAATTCACCTAAATAATTAATTAATTACAATAAATAACTTTTTGCGAAAATCTACTTGGTTTTATAAAAGAGATGACCTTTATCCTGAGTCCTGATTGCTTTTTCCACTAGACCAATACAGCTACAACCGAAATACCTCACTTCTTATGTTAAGCATTTAACTAGGAATACGAGCGCTAGCAAGCCTGTAAAAATGCCTGTACTTTAATACCCAAGGATCCCAAGTTTCCATCACATTGGTCACATCTCCACATAATGCTCTTTTGAAGAGTCTATGCTTTTGTAGCGTCTGTCACCTTCAGTTACAGAAATGCCATTGCTGAAATGTCAGGGTACCTAATTCCGACCTTCTGTAGTGCTTTTACTCTCTGAGCTATGCAGATGAGGCCAAATGACTGCAGTTCAAATAACAGGCAGTGACTTCATGCTGGGCGTTTTTATTGTTAAAGAAAATATTGACCCCCCCCAATCTTTTAATCCCCCTTTTTTTAGGCAGTAGGTGTAATTTATTCTTTATTTAATTGCAATTTAAGCATTAACGTGGAAAAGGGCAAAGATTAATTTATTTTTAATTCATTTTCTAATTGCAGTGTTCTCCCCAGGATGAATTGCATCACTCAGTGTGTTCACAGTGACTCCATTAGTCTAACATAAATATTAGTTCACTTAAAGCTACGTATTATTCTTAATCATGGAAAAATCCCCTCTTTAGCTGAGCAGACTTTTAAGCTGCGTGCATAGAAAACTGGCCGTAAACAAGGTACGTGGAAGCAGCGCTGTTAATTCCTCGTGCGTGGCACTGAATAATGACTCGTTTTGCTATTTACGAATTGCCCTTTGAAACGGAGAAACTGGGTTGCAAAGAAATTGCGACTTCAAAGTTATCTTAACTGGGAGATATTTCTGAAGGGAACGTGTTCAGCGTCCAGGTTAATGTTTAACCTGACACAGGCTGTCTGCTGCCACGCATCTGACAGGAAAAGATTATACAGTCGAGCTGGACGGTAATTGGTTATAATGGAGGGGTCTGCAGAGCAGAAATGTAATAATTATCATCATCAAGGGGTTTTGCTGTCCAGATCTCCTTTTGTTTTTGTCACTTCACGACGGAGAACGTAGCTTTGAATTAAACGAGAAAGTTAAATTAAAATGTACAGCATGATAACCGGGTGTCTCTCTTTCAAATCTTCCTAGTCTCTGTGGACTAACCTTGTTAAATGAAGTATTGATTGATTGTTAACACGTATCTATATTGCTGCTCCTTTAAAAAGACCCTGCAGCTCTAATATCTCTGCCCATCTTGTTCTCTATGGAAAGATACTCTGATTTTTTTTTTTATTGGTTTCTCTCCAGGAAAGCCAATGGACCTGAATAGAAATGCCCATATTAGTAGCTAAGAGCAAACAAAATTAAACACATCTTAATAGAGCAGAACTTGCTTTACTTCTAGCTTTGTCAGATGAATTAAAAGATCAGGATGATAAAGTCCATTGCCTGAAGAAAACTGCTTTGAACTTGCAGGATCCTGGGGTTTGATGATGGTTAACGTCGTGGTTGAGGATTTAGGAGGGAGTTATTTACACATGCCCTGATCCAGAAAGGCAATAGGAATTTAACTGTCACCATTCTCTTATTAGCAATCCTGCTACTGTACTCTTAATAAGAATAAAATTAATTTAAATAATGCTTTCTTTTCCCAAGACCTGTCAACAGGTGCTGTTTAATCATGATACCCTAGGTGTTTTAGGTGTCAGTAAACAAGGTTGCTCTGAAAGGACAGGCTGCATCGCTTTCCCTTTCATCTTGTACCAAGGTACCGACTGCTACGTCACGTCCCGATCCTCATCCACGTGCCTCGGGGACGTGCTGTGCTTTATGCCGACAGCTCGAAGCTGCAGTGGAATTTCAGTAGTCTCGTAGCACAAAACTTGCTGAGAACAGATCTGTGCCGACTGAGCAAACCCGGCTAATTGTCAAAGAGCCACATAAGTACTTTTGTGTTGGAAGATCTACTCACTTTTATTTAAAGAACTGCCTTAAATTGGCACAGTGTAGAAAACACTAATATATTTTATGGTCCTCTATTGAAGTCATACCCACTTACTTGGTAGTCATGGTTGGAACAAGGGAGCAGCCTGAAGTGAAAAAAAGCCACATCATGGAAAATGTATACTAGAAAATCGTGGCGGTGTTGCGTGTCCGGAGCAATTTGCCTAGGAGAGCGCTGGTTTTGCCAGTTCCCATTACCACTGTGAGGCTGTTACTTGTTTCAGCCCTTTCATTTTAGAAAATAAGACGGGAGGGACCTTGAGCTGTCATCTAGCCTACCCTAGCCAGGCAGGATCAACTATACCTCAGCTATTCCTGGCAGATGGGTTTTGTCTAACCCACTTTTAAAAACCCTTCAGGATTGAACAGCCTACATTCCTGCTAATTAATCGATTCCAGCACTTAACAAACTTTACTTCTAGAATTTTTTTCCTAATGTCTAAGCTAAATCTCCTTTGTGACAATTTAAGCCTGTTGCTTCTTATCCTCTTCCTGGTGGACACGGCGTAACCTTCCTCTCTGGAGTAACCTTTTAGAGAACAGAAGATTGTCGCAATTTGTGCCTTCAGTCTTCTCCAGCATGAATCTTCGGTCTGTCTTTTTCTGTCTTTCCAGACCTTTGATCATTTCTTTTGCTGTCTTCTGGACTCTTTCTGGTTGGTCTACGTACCGGCACCCCTCGCTTAGTGTTCTTAATTGGTTCCTGAAAAACCGAGCGTTAAGCCAAACCAAAAGTATTTGACGACCCCAGACGGCGACCGCAATTATTCTTAATGACCCAAGATGGCAACTGCAAGCGTTGTAACGAAACTCACTGAGCGCTAAGTGAAATCGGGTATCAATTTAAAATGTGTGTTATAGCGAAATAGTGCTAAGCGAAGTAGAGTTAAGCCAGGGTTGCCTGTACTCTTTGAAGTGTGATGTCCCAAATAGGACACAGGACTCCAGTTCTTGTTCCTTTTTTAAAAAAGAAAGTGTCCTGGGCAAGGGGACCCTTGTGCATGAGCGTACCTCGTTCCCTAGCAGGGGCTCACTTAGGCAGCATCAGAGTCATGCCAGGAAGCTCCCTTTGGTCTTACAGGAGTTGCAGGTGCATTTGATTAATAGACTTGTTGCTAGAATCCTAGAAATGCATTACACCAAATTTGTCCCCTAGCACTGGGTTCCCTTAAGAGGGCAAATTATTTATCGAGATACCAATCAAATTGATTATTCCGGTTTATGAAATGTCATCTGTGCTCTGCCACTGCATATGAATTTACCTTTTTCTGAAGATGGCGGGGAGGGGGGGCGAATTTGGGTTGAACTTTCATATAAGCTTTGCATCCAAATTCAGGGATGCTTTTTTTTAGTTCATTTATAAGCTGCCAAGTAAAGCTGGGCTCATTTTGTTCTTTTTTGTAATATAGGACTATGAAATGAAAAAACCCCCCGATTTTTGAAGCTACTGGGGGTCGTAAATCCCATATTAGTATCAGTTAGTCTTCCTGATCACGCACTGGGACTTGTTCTACTAAATCTGTGGCAACCTGTTTGCCAAAGAGAAGCAGGGTCTCTTATGAGAAGGCGGGCAGAGCCAGCACTGAAATCCCCCTTTACTGAACAGTGAAAAGGAGATTAGGGTCCTCGGTCAATGTTTTTGACCATTGTTCGAGTCCATTGTGAGTTTCTCCTTCATAACGTATTTTTATCCATACTTCTAGGTTTGAGCACTTTCTTGCTGGATTTGCTTCCTGTTTTCTCTGTGGTTGATTCCCCACCAGGTGCAAGACCTGGTGGGCATCGATGCAGTAGAGAATGACACAAGTTGTTTCACTTGTTAATTTGCTTTCTTTTGGGAATGAACTACCCCTCTGAGCCCACTCCTCCCTTTGATTTCTCTGCCCAGCCTTGCACCTTTCAGGTTATTTGCTGGGGCTTGGGATACCCAGTTGCCTCCTTTAGGGTCAATACAGAATTGCCTAAGGACTGCCTCCAATCTTCAACATGGATGAGATGAAGTTAGTAACATTAGTCACAGAACTGGCAGTTATTTATGTCCAGGAGAGACAGTTTTGCAAAAAACGGGGTGTTCTGGGTAGTGCTCTGTTGCCATGAGAAGGGAAATGCTTTGATTTTTTGCGTGCTTTCCCTTCTCGGGAGTGCTTTGAAGATAGCTTTGGGAGAACTCAGAGAGCAACATATGGGCAAAAATAAAGAAAAGGGCCTTTGACAGATATTTAATTCTGTTTTATTCTGCTTCCGGTACCAAATTTAAACTGCACGGTGACAAATGCACCTATTGAGGATTATGCCTGTCAGTTATGAAGTTGCTACCCTCAATAAATGTTTGGAATAATCAACAGCGAGGAGACTGACAGCTATTTATCTCTTCAAGTGCAACCATATGAAACGCGCATCTAAGGAGAAGGGATTTAAAACCCCTAAATCAGACATCCAGAAAAGATTCTGCAACGTGTATAATTTTACTCCTGAGAAGTCCTATTACAAGTGATAAAGTGTTTGTAGGACGGGGCCCTTACAGCCTTACTTTATGTGAAACACAGGGCATTAAAGACTTGCTGCTGAAAGATGGAGTGAAGCCCATTCAAGAGCGGCTTAGTCTTTGTGCTTCCTGCCATTTCATCCCTTGTTCAAGCCAGTCCAAATACTCCCTTTATCTTATTTTTTGCTTCATCTCTGCCCTCTGAGAGCTTCACCAAAGCTGCACTTATTTTAGAAGTGTCCTGTCGTTTGTGGGCAAGACTAATAGGTAGGTTTTTATGGTAGACAAGTAAAAATAACCAACCAAATACATAAATAAAATATTTTTCTCGGATAACAAAATTACTGTCTGATGAATTTGGTGTGTTTGCTCGGGGAATCAATTCCTTCTGTGATTTCCATAATATGGATTCAGTTGATCTTTGTTGAGGGAAGCAGGAAACTGCTTTCTTAAAGGCATCAACATGATTTCTTAAGTTGTTTGTATAACAAATTTTATTGGCAGATGAAGACTGTGGTGGGTGCATGTAGTAGATCTATCAGTTGTAAATCATATATATGAAAAATAGAAGGCATATATCACTCACTCAGACTTATTTTTTTATGCAGCCATCGTGGAGCATAAGATAAAGGTAAATAGAGAAAGCTCATCAGACTGCCGATGTGTTTCAAAAGCAGAGTCCCCGTCTGTTAAGTAAATCATCTTGTTGTTTCCATTATTATTTAATAATCACTTATATAGCATAGACCCATGGCTATTATAGCTACTCTATGGAGAGTCAGATGTTACAAGGTTAATATCTTTTTTCTTTTTTTTAAGGTTTCAACCAGTATAATTTTCCTGTGAAAGAAGATTTATCTGGCATATCTGATGTCAGTTCAAAGTGGGAGGGAAATGAAAAACCTCACAGACCTTTGACTGTTTGAGTCAAGTGAAAAGGAATTAGCGCCATAAATTAATTTAGAGCAGAGGCCATCATTTTGATGGTCTTGTTGAGGAAACAGGGTATCCAGTCATAAGCATAAATGTTTCTAGGACTAAGGCCTAGAAAAAAAACTATGAGGCCATCTTCTTTGCCAATATATAGTTCTTTGCCAGCGTACCTGTCTCAGTAGTTCAGTCCATTTTAACTTGATCAAGCAATACTGCTTCCATCGTTTGCTTTAGGAGACTGTTCTTGGCTCTTAACTCCCCTGAACAAAGCTTCTCCCTACTCAGTGGTTTCTCTCCTAAAATGTCATCTCTGTTTAGTCATTATTTGGCCAACTTGCACTTATTGCAATATCCTTCATCATAAATCAGGCCCTCTCGCTTTTGAATTATCAACGTTGCTCTACTCTGAAATCCCTTAAAAACTTTCTAGTACTGAGATGTGCTGAATTGTGCTGCTACGTGTGGTCCCTTCTATGCCAAATAGAAGACGGCTAATATGTCCCTGGACTGTAGTATTATGCATCTGTGTATGCAAACCGAAACAGCTTTGGTATTTTGGCCACAGTGCAGCACTGCAAGCTTATATCTAGTTTGCTGTCCATTATAACTCTGGGGACTCTTTCAGTATTGCTGCTTTTTCAAGGTTTTCCCTTCCCATTGGATCTCTCTGCCAGCCATTATTTCCTCCCCAGATATTGTTCGATTGAATTAATCTCTCTCTATTAATTTTTAACAGATTCCTATTTTTACTGGCATTTGCAACACTATCCATAATACCAGTGCCGTCTGTGTATGCAATTAATGCTAAATTACATCAGTTCTAATGCCAAACCCTGGAACACCTTGGCTGCTAGTGCCCAAATCATTTCTAAATCATAATTTATGGTCATCAGTAAGTTTTCAGCCTGGGCGCAGGACTCCTGCTCAAACTACTTGGAATTAATTTTCCATTGCCAGTCTAGCAAACAGCAGTAGCGAAGTGCTTGCCTAAAGTGCAGATACTGACTGTTAGATCTGCTGCATCCTTCTCATTCACTAATTTTGTAACTCAATCAAAAAACTAGCTTTCTGCATAAAATTGAATGCCCTCCCGGGACAGAAAACAAGCGTTTTGGAAGGAAAGCACGACTGAAATCATTCACCTACAAATTAATGTTCAATGCAAGAGTAAAGTTGGTTGCTAATTTGAAAGCCTCTGATTTTCAGAAATGGTTTACAATGTACTTGCATTCTGTAATCCAGAAGGCACTTGGTAGCTAGAGAAAATAGATAACTCTATTATCTGTAAACAACAAGGGAAACTGTACATCAAGTTGTTTATGTGGCTGTCCCATTTTTAAGATTTAGTGAGGCTGACTTTTCATTTTAGTTTCGGAACATCCTTTTTGATTTACCTTTGGTAGGGTCTCTTGGTTTGTTTTTGAGCTGTACAGGGCACAGTGTCCCCTCCATGCATAAATAAACTCCATTATGATATTGTCTCTGGTCGTGTCTACACGAGTGGCAGACCGTGCAGTTCTTACTGCACATTTAGTACTTGCAAACCCACGTGATTTTTTTCCAATGCTACAGCTCAGTAGTGTCGCGTCACGATTCGTGCCCCCCAGCGTTGTTGTGTAATGGCATCTCGTGTAGATGCGGCCTGTTAAATCAAAACTCAGAGGTAATATTTAAACAGTAACCTTGCATTAGCTACAGTTCTCCCCCCTACGTTATGCAGATCTTTGATCATTATGAGCGGATTCTCTCTGGCTTACAGGTGGTTGGTGACCCTTCACGTGTGGTGAAGCTGGAGCAGAGGAATAGGGACGTGAGATTTGCCATACTGACTCAAGGCTCCTAGCCCACGTAGCTCACTTCTGCCTTTAGTGTTGGATTAAAATGCAAATGCCTAGTGGCCTTCCCTTTTACTGCGGTTAAATTTGTTCTTTTTTAGTTTCCCTCTTTCTAAATATTGTGTGATGGAGACATTTTGGTGTTTTTTCAACGTCTGACATTTTTCTGTGTCTGAAGTTTCTATCCGGAACGTTGTAGACAACTGTATTAGAAAGAGATGGGCAGGTGGCCAGAAGCAGGCCTAGGAAAACAGGGTAAGAACAGCGCTATGATACGGTCAGGGGTGGCACTGTTTTAAAATGAACCACACATTAAGAGACTGGTGCAATTACCAAGTGTCTTAGAACTTGAAGGTCTCAGGCATATTTGAAGGGGGAAATAAAAGACAAAAGTCAGGGGGCAGGCGATCACAAGGCAAACAAGGTGTCATAGTAGAAGTGACTATCTCCTATCTTTCCCAGCAGTGGTCCTGCTTATGGCTAAGAGCTTTCCACCATCCTACGTAGTGCTGTTTGGGCATTTTTTGACTTGGATCATATGCTGCTTAAGCTGCTGGGGAAGAGAAGGCAAGGCCGAGCCATATTGTCAGATGAAGGGTTTCTCATATACAGAGTTTGCACTTCTTGAATATGAAAGGCATATTAGCAAGCTGAGTAACACCGACATTGTCATGGAGCATTATCTTCAGTTAGAGACTTGCAAGTGAGAAAGTAAAAAGGCAAAACATTTCTTTTTGGAATATTATACCATTAGCAGGCAACAACGCCTGCTGACTCTATTCTGATTGCACTATTTGTCTGGCAGTAACCACAAACCCCAGTTTCAGCCTCCTAGTTTAGCTGTCTTTCAAAGCGTGCTGGAGAAATACTGCAACATATGCCACTTAGCCTGTGTGTTAATGTTTCAGTCATTAAGCCTGTAAATGAACAAATTTCTGTCCTCTGTCAGCAATGGTTAAGAATGCAAGTGGAAATTGGTGCAGCTTCCCGGAGCATGTTGTGTAAGAAAGCATTTTGTGTGCACCCAGAATCATACACATTTGTTTCATGTGCCTTGGGGAGATGTAGTATGTCGCAGTCAGATTGGGTCATTTAAGCAAAAAATACTCCCTGGAGAAGCCATGCAAAGCCATTGTTTTATAATTTTTTTTTTTTTACTTTTCCTAGTAGCCTGTATATATTTTTTTAATAAAAAAGTGGTACATGTTGAACCAAATGGGGAAATGATATTATTCTTTCTTGACAAAATGAAAAATCTATACATGTCATTAATTTTTTAATAAAATATTCCATTCAACCTGGATGCCTGTGCAAAACTTAAAGGTGATGAAGGCAAATGGAGAGGGATTCAATAGCAGTGTGTGCCCCTTTTATTTAGTAGCTAGTGGGTTAGATGCAAAGACACACTATTCTCTCACCCCACTCTCATTAAAAAATTAGGAGATTGTGGTGGTGATGCCTGCACAGTCAGATGGGTTGCCAGTTGGCTGGAGGGTTGCACCCAGAGAGTGGTGGTGGACGGGTCATTTTTGACCTGGAGGGATGTGGGCAGTGGGGTTCTCCAGGGCTCGCTCCTTGGGCCTGCACCATTCAACATCTTCATCAATGACTTGGACGGAGGGTGAAAAGCACCTTGTTCAAATTCACAGATGACAATAAGATGTGGGGAGAAGTGGGCACGCTAGAAGGGAGGGACAGGCTGCAATTGGATCTGGACAGGTTACAGGGGTGGTCAGATGAGAACAGGATGGGTTTCAACACTGACAGGTGCAGGGTGCTGCACCTATGAAGAAAGATCCAGCAGCAGACCTACAGGCTGGAGAACTCCCTTCTCATCAACACAGAGGCAGACAAGGATCTTGGAGCCATTTATAGACTCCAGTATGAACATGGGCTGCCAATGTGTGCATATGGTCAGAAAGGCCACTGCACCTTGTCATGTATCCACAGATGCATCACGAGCAGGTCCAAGGAGGCGATCCTCCCTCTCTATGCAACACTGGTCAGGCCGCAGTTGAAGTTCTGTGTCCAGTTCTGGGCACCGCACTTCAGGAGGGATGTGGACAGCATGGAGAGGGTCCAGAGGAGGGCCACTAGCATGGTCAGGGGGCAGCAGGGCAGGCCCTATGAGGAGAGGCTACGAGACCTGAACCTGTTCAGCCTCCACAAGAGAAGGCTGAGAGGGCAGCTGGTGACCATCTATAAACTGGCCAAGGGAGACCAGCAGGCGATGGGGGAGTCCCTGTTCCCCCGAGCACTACTAAGAGTAACAAGGAATAATGGACACAAGCTGGCAGAGGGTAGATTCAGGCTAGACATCAGGAGGCGCTACTTCACTGTCAGGGCAGCTAGGTTCTGGAACCAACTTCCAAGAGAAGTGGTGCTTACTCCTACCCTGGGGGTCTTTAAGAGGAGACTAGATAGACACCTTGCTGGGGTTGTTTGACCCCGGCATTCATTCCTGCCCATGGCAGGGGATCGGACTTGATGATCTGCTCATGTCCCTTCCAACCCTACCAACTATGAAACGCAGGTTCAGTTCCCTTCTCTACTTGAGAGGACTTGACCCTGCAAGACCCAACATTTCCAGAAGGCTGTTTCAGTTGCGGTTGGTCATTCAGGGGTGGGGGGATTTCTCTCTTCTCTATGTTCTTAACACTGTTCTACTTTGCATGCCTAAATATTCACTGTAACAGGGACTAAAATGCATGTTTCCTACTACCCAGTATTCCAACCATCAAATTAAAAAGTTTTTCTCTCTACAATTCAAGGATTTTTGTTATAACACGGAATAGCTGTAACTGGAGGGTCTGAGAAAGTATGCTAGAACCTTGCAGTGAGGCCTGAGAAATAAGAGACCAAAGCTCCAGTGCATGGCTTGGGTCAAGTGCAGGATAGCTTTACACCTGGGCAACTTAATTTGAAGTTACATTGTGTGGGCTGCAGCTTAGACCCTTTAAAAGCTGCAAGTAGAAATAACGTATGCAGTCACTTAATTTGTTTCCCTCTCAGTAGAGGACCGTTCTGGGCAGTTCTAAGGCATGACCTCACAAGCACTCATGTATGGTTTTTGGCACCGTAGACCCATCAGTGGCACCGCAAACCACATACGCCCCACATGCAGGCATTTTCTATGCTGGTAATTTGCAGTACAGTGCGTTTTTTTGACACTGGATAAAGAAAACCATGCCAGCAAAAAGTGGGGAGGCACATGCACTGGCAGCACACACTGCCCAAAACTGGAGCCTGGCCAGCTAGAGTCATGCTCTGCCTGCCAGCAAGGCTCCATGCACCCAGATCGCTGCTGCTGGAGCCCCAGGAGATCCTCAGGGCCCCAGGTAAGGCTGCTGAGGCCCCAACCTCCCTTACCCCGCCTGGGGCAATTTGCTGTGCACCAGAGCATACATGCAGGGGTGTTCCCCAGGGACAGGTAGCAGCAGCACAACTACGTGCTGCTGCAATTTGTTCTTGGGGAAATGCACGTGCGTACTCATCTGGATGCACCCCTAGTGTTTATTTCGAGTCTATCCTAAGCCCTAAGCAGTTTTTCCACACCCTTGAAGAGGTTGCACGGACCAGTATATGTCACTTGGGGGAAACATTTCCTGGAACGAAAACCAGCATTCTGCACTCCCCTGTTCCTTACATGCCTTGTAATCCACGTTTTTTAGAAAGTAATAATAGCAATTCTGAAGGAGGGGGAACTAAAAGATGCATGTGGAGTATTTTGAGATATATTTGACTTTGAGCTAAATTTGTATAAACCATTTTTTTTAATGCCGCCTCCTAGAATGCTTCGTAAAGCAATGTATAACAAGTCATTTGGGCCTGTTGTCACCAGGGAAACTACATTAGCACCTTGCAGGCAAGGACCATGTTGAAAATAACTTGAGTCAACGCAATTTGAAGCCTGATGTCGGCAGCATCCTAAAGAAGAAGGTTCATTGTATCATAAAAAATTAGATGACCCCGGTTTGTAGGTTAGGCAACTGACATTTGATGAAATTGAATTTATACTTTCTCTTGTTACTTAAATCCAGTTATGTTGCCTTCTATGTCTGATATAATTTCTGTGTTATCTTTGGTGCATATGACCTCTTCAAGGCCCTCATGAAAATGAGACATTTATGATTTTCCTAGTAAATTAGATTTTACCTACGCATATTCAAATTGATTATAACATGAGCAGGAGCGGCTTCCACAATTATGGTTGCACAAGTATTTCCATTCTAATCCTTGACCATAAACCTCAGCATTTTCTGAGATTTCTTTGTGGAGGAACATTTTTTTTCAGTCCTGATTACTTCTTGGTAAATTTAACCAAAACCTGTTAAACTACTTGAGTATAAGAGAATTGTGGAATGACATAACACTCTTGCAGTGCAGGTTTATGTTTGATACATGCAGCCCAGCTAAATATGCAGCTACCATATACTTCGCTCACTGAATTGCATCCTGAAATATGGAGGAAATATTTGAACAGTACTTGTCAGCCTCTTTCTATTGCTTTATATTTTCAAATGCACTTAAAGGAAGCTGGTGTAAAGGCTGTTCTGATCACTGAGCTAAATGCCAGTTTACATGGGCTAGCCAAATTATTGAGAAAAAAACAACCCATGAAGATAAATGGTATATTATTGCGTCCCACTCCATAGAAACTAATGGAGCTCTACCAGTTCACACTATCAGACTCTTTACTCGTCATAAAAAAGTTCTTGCCCTGCAGCTACAAATGCGTAGAAATACTTCCATTGCCTGCTGTGGAGCTCCATTTCTAAGAGAAGGGGAAGAGAGTGATCTTTAGTCTTAAGGCCACTGGGGCTAGGGACAGGCATTCAAAAAGCCTGAGCCTGGATTGATTCAATCTTTGCAGGTTAGTCTAACCTGGCTAGGCTAAACCAGTTTGCAACCAGCCAGACATCCTCTCTGGACTGAAAAAATGCAGGCACATGCCTGCAGTGGCTCAGGGTAGAAGCTGGGAGATGCTAGAGCAGCTCTCCCTTCTCTTCCATAGTGCTGAGCTGTGGGGTGGTGGGAGCATGGTGAGGCTCTAACAGGAGGGGGCTGGGACAGACATTGCATAAATTGGCTTGACCCAAATCAGTTAAATCAGATTGACTTTTATTAGTAAATGTTTAGGATTGTAAATCCAAAAAAAGCTGACAAAGCCAATAGGGAAATACATAGCGCCCAGGTGAGGGATTAACAATAGAAGTGTGGGGGTGAGGAGGGGAATGCAACTATGTTACAAGTGATACAAAGTTAGCCAACTAAACCCGGGGGTAGGGGGAAGGGGGTTCGCAATACTGAGAGAAAAAGAGGATAGCAACACACAAACCCGTTACAGTGGTCCGCAATGTGTGGTCCAAAGAAGTGGTCCGAAGAAAGAGAGAGTTAGGTTTCTAAGAGCCAAATTCCAAAAGTTATTTTAAGTATCCAAAGAATCCACCAAAGAAGTGATCCAAAGAAAAAGTGTCTCAGTCCATATACAGTCTCATCAGGGGGGTCCTCTTCACGTGAAGCAGGGTTGTCCGTTGCTGAAGAATCCTCTTGAAGCGAAGGTCCGTCTGGTGCAGAGGGGGGAGTTCAGGCGGTCCCCTCTGGGTCCGGTCTGGCCCATGATGTGCTCGACGTGGATGTTACGGGACCACCGGATGGTGTGAGACACCATGGGGCAGTGCATCAGCTTGGCACAATGGTGGGAGACACGGCAGGCCCGAAGGATGCTCTCGTTGCTGGGGTCCCAGGCGCTGAGTGTCCCCACGATGAGCGCGTCGACCGTCACGTCGTAGCCGCGGCCCTTCAGGGGTGTACTTCTCCCGCTTGCGAGCCCGGGCATGGGTGAAGGTTTAGTGCTGGTTCTCGAAGGGGATGGTGACATCCATGGTGACAATCCTCTTGACCACCTCGTCGGTGATCACGATGCCGGGGCACATCTGGCTCTCACAGCCCGGGACAGTGCAGCTGACGGAGACCTGCCCCGCTGCGGCCGGGATGGCCCTGACCAGGCGGTCCTGGACAGCGCTGTGGTGGTGTGCCAGGCCCTGGCGTGTGGCTTGCAGCTGCAGAGCATGTGGGGGAAGGACTCGGCCGTGTAGCTGCACCGTTGGCACCTCTTGTCCCGGTGGCTGAAGTGGACGGCCCCATTGAAAGGCAGGCAGTTGAGGCGGGCGTGATGGAGACATTCAGCCAGCTTTATCTACATTCAGCCAGGTTTATCTCAAACCGGTTTCAGCCATTCTCAGACTGGTTTGTGTGCACTGAACATGTGTTCTGTTAAAGGTTTAAATGAGGATATATCTATACTGCTACTTAAGGCTGCTCCCAAGCCTGATGATTTATCACTTTACAAGCCTCTTAGCTAGCTCTCTGGCAGCTGTGACATCTCATCTGCCACCTGGAAGTTCTCCAGAAGTCAGGGCTGAACCTCTCCCTAGCCCATTCCCTAACCAGGTGTTCCTAACTCACCTGAGCTCTGCACAGAGTAACACATCAAGTCTTCCACTGATCACTTTTGCACTCCACTCCCAGCCTTTGCTGCCTTTAATTAGAGCAAAGCACAAAAGGAACGGGAAGTAGTGGCCTCAAAGGTTGGATTTAAGTTTCCCGTTCGTTTTCTTCAAAGAATCAGTCTGCCCGATACTTGTTTCTCCCGTGCTTTCTGTATGACAATGCAATACGGTAACGCAGACAGGGCGAGGCTGGTTGTGATGAGCCTTCAAGTCAACCCAGCATACAAGAGTAGTTCCCTTGACTACTAAGTCTCATGGACTTTCACACGGAGTTAGGTTTCTAAGAGCCAAATTCCAAAAGTTATTTTAAGTATCCAAAGAAGTAGACAAAG